>CM032452.1:63158225-63345725 GCA_019049505.1 Pachyrhynchus sulphureomaculatus | reverse complement strand
ACGTACTCGTTGGGTGCTATTCATCCCTATAAAAACACATGCAGCTGCATTTCCTATCATTTCTTTATCGGAACTTGAACTGTCAACATCTCTGCTCATTAATTACGTCATCGGAAAATGGATGCCACCCCGGACGAAACGACACAAGTCATTGCCCTATGGCAAGAAGGGCATAACCAACGTGTAGTCGCTGCGCAACTGTACCTGAGCCAGTCAGCTGTCTCCAGAGTCTACAGGCGTTAATAAGAGACTGGCGCCTTTACACCGAGACCAGGATCAGGAAAAAGAAGGTGTACCTCCGAGCGAGACGACCGTTTCATTGTCAACACGACTCTAAGAAATCGTCACTTGACCGGCGTTGAGGTCCAGCAGGAGCTCCGACAAGTTCGTGGTCAGGGTGTCAGTCATCAGACAGTCAGAAGAAAACTTAAAGAAGCTAACCTAATGCCGAAGACACCAGCTAACGGACCTAAAATGACAGTAGCGACACGACAATGCGAGGCCACATGCTGCTGCATCGGTGCGGCAATATCTGGCCGAGGTGGGAATATCTACATTAGACTGGCCTACGCGGAGTCCTGACCTCAATCCAATCGAGCACATGTGGGATGAGCTCAAAAGAAGGGTTCGAGAAATCCAGCCCCTCTATCGCTGAGGGACTTAAAGATTGCGATGGCGGAAGAGTGGGGAAGAATCCCACAGACAGTGGTGAAAAAGCTCACCCGTTCCATAAAAAACTGGCTGAAAGCAATAATAGGGGTAGGTAATACAAAATATTGATTTTAGTTTTTATCAATAAATTTAATTGTTAAATTTAAAATTTGTTTAATTTTTGCCTTTCTCTTACCCCTATTTTAAATTCTTGTTCTCATTTCAATCATTTTCAGTAAAAAGCATGAGGTATGCTACGGAATTTGGTATCATTAGAAAGAGAATGGAAGGGCTTTCAAATGATACTAAAATCCGTAAAAATATATAAAGACTAAATTCTAGGATCCGTGTTAAGTGAAGCCAAATAGTTTGAGTTTTTTTTTGCTCACTAGTATATATACATATACATATAGATACATATATATATATATATATATATATATATATATATATATATATATATATATATATATATATATATATATATATATATATATGTTTTGACGAATGTTCTCACGGGTGTGAAATGTAGTAATGGTTTTTTCGGGTATCCCGTGTTAGCTTGAAGTCCCTTGATGGACGGTTTCGCTGACGTTTCGATGGAATCTCATCCATCTTTTTCAAAGCGTTGATCACTGGTCGGTGTCTTGGCGTTGAATGTCGAGACTGGCCCTGAGTAAGCCGGTTTTATGTACTCGGGGGTGTTTCTATTGGTCGGGCGGATCTGGCCAATAGAGGCTCGGCTTTGGCTGCGCGTTGTCGGTCCTGTGGTTCTTTGTAATGTTTGTGTTGGTGAAGTAACATATGGTTGAATTATTGTTTCTCTTGGTTGGACTTGGTACTGGGATAGAATATGTTTCCAAGAGTTCGGTAAACGTTGGCTATCATCCCGATTATTTAAGTTGTTGGGCCTCTTTTCTATTTCTATGGCTTCTTTGATTACCCTAGTGGATAGGTTATTACTTTTTTGTAGGGTTCTGGTTTTGTCAAAATCGATTTTGTGGCCGGTATTGTGTGCATGTTGTGCTAGAGAAGAGGTGGTGGATTTTTGTTTTACGGCGTTTTTGTGCTCGTCTCTTCTGGCACTAATTTTCCTGTTTGTTTGGCCTATGTATGAAAGACCGCAGTCCTGACACGGAATTTCATATACGCCTTGGTCTTCTAAGGCTATAATGTCTTTTGGTGTAGGTAGAATATCTTTAATTTTTTGGTTGGTTGTGTAAATGGTCTCAATTTGGTGTTTTCCTAGAAGTCTTCCTATTTTGTCTGTGATGCCTTTTACATATGGGAGAAATGCTTTTGTAGTATATGTCTTTCTTTCCTGTTTGTGTTGTTTATTTAGGGCCCGCCGGATCGTGTTTTGACTATATCCATTTGAAAGTAAAACGTTTCGAAGGAGCTTGGTTTCTTGTTGCAAATGTTCCTTGTCTGTTAGGGTTTCTGATCGGTGAGCTAAGGATTTGGCAACGGAGAAGAGTTGGGCTGGGTGATGATGTGAGCTGGCATTTAAGTATCTATTTGTATGTGTCGGTTTTCTATATACTGAGTGAGACAAAGAACCATCTAATTTTCTTTGAAGCAAGACATCTAGGAATGGTAGTTGTTCTGCTGCCTCCCTTTCCATTGTAAATTTAATGTTTGGATGTATGTTGTTAAGGTGTTCCAGGAACTTGTTTAAGTTGTCTTCACCGTGTTGCCATACCACAAAAGTGTCATCTACGTATCGAAGCCATGTTTTCGGTTTATGTGGAGCAGTTTCTAGAGCTAGTGTTTCGAAATGCTCCATGTATAGATTAGCTAGTGCTGGTGACAATGGAGAGCCCATGGGTGCACCTTCTATTTGTTTATATTTTTGGCCTGAATAGACGAAGTATGTATTAGCGAGGCAGTGTTTTGATAGACTGATGACGTATTCGGGCAGGTTGTATTTTGTCTCTATGATAGACAGTGCTTCGGTAACTGGTACTTGCGTGAAAAGGGATACGACATCAAAACTGACAAGTAAATCATTTTTCTCTAGCTGCATGTTTTTTATGATTTGAATAAAATGTTGTGAATTTTTCACGTATGATGCAGCTTTTTCCACATGAGGTTGCAGAATCATGGCTAGGTGCTTGGCTAAAGCTTGTGTCGGGGAGCCAAACGAGCTGACTATTGGTCTTAAGGGTGCTCCTTGTTTGTGGACTTTCGGTAATCCATACATTTTTGGGCATCTTGATGATTTCTCTCTAGGGATAAGTTTCTTTTTTGTTTCTTCACTAAGAGAGGAGGCCTTGATTGCGGATTTAGTGGTTTTCTCTAGGTATGTTGTCGGATCACTTGTGATGGCTTTATACGAAGGATCATTTAAAAGGTTGAGCATCTTTTGGTGGTAATCGTCAGAGTTGAGGACCACGGTGGCATTGCCCTTGTCGGCTGGTAAGACAATAATTGATCGGTCTTTGCGTAGATCGCGCAGGGCTCGGAGTTCTTCACCGGATATGTTTTTCTTGGGTGGCTTGGCTTTGCGTAGAATGCTAGTTGTTTCTTGACGAAGAATTTCAGCAGTGTCTACATTCAGTTCGGTGATTGCCTTCTCAACTCCACAGATTATGTTCTCAACTGGGATGCGTGACGGAGCAATAGCGAAGTTGAAACCCTTGGCTAGTGCTTTTTCAGCTGCTGGAGTGAGCAGTTTGTCTGACAGGTTGTGTACTATGGTAGGACCATCTTGGTGTCTTTCTGCTAGTGTGTTTTGTTGTTTCCGTAGTAGCACAGAGACCTTGGCCTTTTGCCTTTCAGTTCTAATGGAGAAGTCTGTTTCTGATCTGAATTCGGCTAGAGTATCTATAACAGACCAAAGCTTTTCTGAAGAACTGCCGAGATCAACACCTTATTCCCAACTGCTGCAAGTTAAAGTTCCATACGAAGACCAGCAAGTTAAACAGAATATTGAACAACGCCAGCTACGCTATCATCCGAGAACGAATCTATGACATCAAGAAGAGATTGAACACTAACGACCACCAACTATACAAACTACGTCTCCGCCTTAGCAACGTCATTCACCCATCCCTTTGGTCTGTTATAGATACTCTAGCCG
The DNA here is from genome assembly GCA_019049505.1 of Pachyrhynchus sulphureomaculatus. Classification (NCBI taxonomy): domain Eukaryota; kingdom Metazoa; phylum Arthropoda; class Insecta; order Coleoptera; family Curculionidae; genus Pachyrhynchus; species Pachyrhynchus sulphureomaculatus. Next base: position 63,341,992 of record CM032452.1, on the reverse strand, counting down.
AATTCAGATCAGAAACAGACTTCTCCATTAGAACTGAAAGGCAAAAGGCCAAGGTCTCTGTGCTACTACGGAAACAACAAAACACACTAGCAGAAAGACACCAAGATGGTCCTACCATAGTACACAACCTGTCAGACAAACTGCTCACTCCAGCAGCTGAAAAAGCACTAGCCAAGGGTTTCAACTTCGCTATTGCTCCGTCACGCATCCCAGTTGAGAACATAATCTGTGGAGTTGAGAAGGCAATCACCGAACTGAATGTAGACACTGCTGAAATTCTTCGTCAAGAAACAACTAGCATTCTACGCAAAGCCAAGCCACCCAAGAAAAACATATCCGGTGAAGAACTCCGAGCCCTGCGCGATCTACGCAAAGACCGATCAATTATTGTCTTACCAGCCGACAAGGGCAATGCCACCGTGGTCCTCAACTCTGACGATTACCACCAAAAGATGCTCAACCTTTTAAATGATCCTTCGTATAAAGCCATCACAAGTGATCCGACAACATACCTAGAGAAAACCACTAAATCCGCAATCAAGGCCTCCTCTCTTAGTGAAGAAACAAAAAAGAAACTTATCCCTAGAGAGAAATCATCAAGATGCCCAAAAATGTATGGATTACCGAAAGTCCACAAACAAGGAGCACCCTTAAAACCAATAGTCAGCTCGTTTGGCTCCCCGACACAAGCTTTAGCCAAGCACCTAGCCATGATTCTGCAACCTCATGTGGAAAAAGCTGCATCATACGTGAAAAATTCACAACATTTTATTCAAATCATAAAAAACATGCAGCTAGAGAAAAATGATTTACTTGTCAGTTTTGATGTCGTATCCCTTTTCACGCAAGTACCAGTTACCGAAGCACTGTCTATCATAGAGACAAAATACAACCTGCCCGAATACGTCATCAGTCTATCAAAACACTGCCTCGCTAATACATACTTCGTCTATTCAGGCCAAAAATATAAACAAATAGAAGGTGCACCCATGGGCTCTCCATTGTCACCAGCACTAGCTAATCTATACATGGAGCATTTCGAAACACTAGCTCTAGAAACTGCTCCACATAAACCGAAAACATGGCTTCGATACGTAGATGACACTTTTGTGGTATGGCAACACGGTGAAGACAACTTAAACAAGTTCCTGGAACACCTTAACAACATACATCCAAACATTAAATTTACAATGGAAAGGGAGGCAGCAGAACAACTACCATTCCTAGATGTCTTGCTTCAAAGAAAATTAGATGGTTCTTTGTCTCACTCAGTATATAGAAAACCGACACATACAAATAGATACTTAAATGCCAGCTCACATCATCACCCAGCCCAACTCTTCTCCGTTGCCAAATCCTTAGCTCACCGATCAGAAACCCTAACAGACAAGGAACATTTGCAACAAGAAACCAAGCTCCTTCGAAACGTTTTACTTTCAAATGGATATAGTCAAGACACGATCCGGCGGGCCCTAAATAAACAACACAAACAGGAAAGAAAGACATATACTACAAAAGCATTTCTCCCATATGTAAAAGGCATCACAGACAAAATAGGAAGACTTCTAGGAAAACACCAAATTGAGACCATTTACACAACCAACCAAAAAATTAAAGATATTCTACCTACACCAAAAGACATTATAGCCTTAGAAGACCAAGGCGTATATGAAATTCCGTGTCAGGACTGCGGTCTTTCATACATAGGCCAAACAAACAGGAAAATTAGTGCCAGAAGAGACGAGCACAAAAACGCCGTAAAACAAAAATCCACCACCTCTTCTCTAGCACAACATGCACACAATACCGGCCACAAAATCGATTTTGACAAAACCAGAACCCTACAAAAAAGTAATAACCTATCCACTAGGGTAATCAAAGAAGCCATAGAAATAGAAAAGAGGCCCAACAACTTAAATAATCGGGATGATAGCCAACGTTTACCGAACTCTTGGAAACATATTCTATCCCAGTACCAAGTCCAACCAAGAGAAACAATAATTCAACCATATGTTACTTCACCAACACAAACATTACAAAGAACCACAGGACCGACAACGCGCAGCCAAAGCCGAGCCTCTATTGGCCAGATCCGCCCGACCAATAGAAACACCCCCGAGTACATAAAACCGGCTTACTCAGGGCCAGTCTCGACATTCAACGCCAAGACACCGACCAGTGATCAACGCTTTGAAAAAGATGGATGAGATTCCATCGAAACGTCAGCGAAACCGTCCATCAAGGGACTTCAAGCTAACACGGGATACCCGAAAAACCATTACTACATATATATATATATATATATATATATATATATATATATATATATATATATATATATATATATATATATATATATATATATATATGCAGTAATGGTTTTTCGGGTATCCCGTGTTAGCTTGAAGTCCCTTGATGGACGGTTTCGCTGACGTTTCGATGGAATCTCATCCATCTTTTTCAAAGCGTTGATCACTGGTCGGTGTCTTGGCGTTGAATGTCGAGACTGGCCCTGAGTGCGCCGGTTTTATGTACTCGGGGGTGTTTCTATTGGTCGGACGGATCTAGCCAATAGAGGCTCGGCTTTGGCTGCGCGTTGTCGGTCCTGTGGTTCTTTGTAATGTTTGTGTTGGTGAAGTAACATATGGTTGAATTATTGTTTCTCTTGGTTGGACTTGGTACTGGGATAGAATATGTTTCCAAGAGTTCGGTAAACGTTGGCTATCATCCCGATTATTTAAGTTGTTGGGCCTCTTTTCTATTTCTATGGCTTCTTTGATTACCCTAGTGGATAGGTTATTACTTTTTTGTAGGGTTCTGGTTTTGTCAAAATCGATTTTGTGGCCGGTATTGTGTGCATGTTGTGCTAGAGAAGAGGTGGTGGATTTTTGTTTTACGGCGTTTTTGTGCTCGTCTCTTCTGGCACTAATTTTCCTGTTTGTTTAGCCTATGTATGAAAGACCGCAGTCCTGACACGAAATTTCATATACGCCTTGGTCTGTTTTGATGTCGTATCCCTTTTCACGCAAGTACCAGTTACCGAAGCACTGTCTATCATAGAGACAAAATACAACCTGCCCGAATACGTCATCAGTCTATCAAAACACTGCCTCGCTAATACATACTTCGTCTATTCAGGCCAAAAATATGCGGATTTTTTTTCTAAAAAAAAATGTTAAATTCGGAAGAATGATAAAAAGTGCTTTATTCAAAGTATGCTCCATCGCTTGTTATACATTTTTCCCATCTTTCTAGCAATTTGTGAATACCACGCCAGTAAAAACATTCCCCTTTTGCTGCGAACCATTCATCGAGCTATTTTTTCACATCTTCGTACGAACCAAAGCGCTGCTAAGCAAATGCGTGACCCATCGATGCAAATAAGTGGTAATCGGAAGGAGCCAAGTCTGGTGAGTAAGCCGCATGGGGTAGAACTTCCCAGCTGAGTGCTTCCAACGTGTCGCGAACTGGTTTTGCCGTATGTGATGGAGCATTGTCATAAAGAAAAATGACTTTGTGTTGCCTCCTTCGGTATTCTGGCCTTTTTTCAAGCAGCGAACGATTCAAATCGGTCAATTGTTGTTGGTAACGTTTAGTATTAACCGTTTCGCCAGCAGCTCATAATAGACCACGCCCCTCTGGTCCCACCAAACAAAGAGCACTGCCAAAGCGATCCAGTCGATGTGGATGGTGCGCCTGGGTCTACCCATGATTTTTTGCGTTTGGGATTGTAAAAATAAATCCATTTTTCATCCCCTGTAACTATACGATGCAAAAAATGATTTCCTTTTGTACTGAGCGAGCAAAATGTCACACGTGTTTTTGCGCTTTTCCATTTGCCTGTTGTTCAACTCATGTGGTACCCATCTACCGGTCTTCTGAATCTTTCTCATCTCTTGTAGCCGATTGGAAACAGATTATTGACTAACGCCCAATTGCTCGGGCAGTTGTTTTCCACATCTTCGTATTTTTTTGGCGGTTTTCCACGTTCCTTGTCTGCAACATCGAAGTCATCACTTTTGAAATGCCGAAACCATCGTTCACACATATCTTGCGATGGAGCATGTTCACCATAAGCTTCTCGAAGTAATCGGTATGATTCAACAGCAGTTTTCTTCAAAATGAAAACTAAAAATTAATGCTGTCCGCGAATGCTCTTTATTCGGTATAAATTTCGACATATTGAACACAACAACACAAGCACAAACTGCATTGGTGCACCATCTGTTGTCTGAAATCCGCACTTCATACTTGTACACCTGGTATATATATATATATATATATATATATATATATATATATATATATATATATATATATATATATATATATATATATATATACACACATATAGTATTTTAGTATTTTAGGGATATATATTGATACAAATACATATGAAAAGGCTAAAGAGTAGAGGAACAAGAAAATACAGGAAGACATGGTTAAGTCCTACAGACAAAGTACGATATAGAAAGTTGAAATTTCTCACAAATACAGGAATTGACAGCTCAATTACAGCCATTCAGTCTAAAAAGTTAAATTTTGACTTAATTGACTAGTTTTGGGGGGGGGGTGAAAGTGAAAATTTTATTTTTCAAGGTCATCGTGTCAAATGAAAACTTGTGAAACTACAAATATATATGATGTAATGCTCGCGTAAATTTTCTTTATATTATTTTTAAAAAATTGCCAAAAATCGCTGTCCTCCCACCCTATCCCTAAGGTAAAAATTGTTGAAAAAATTGCGAAACATTCTCTATAATGTGTAGATTGAATGAAAATTTTCACGAGTACATTACCTTTGATAATGTATCTGGCATATAAAAAAAAAACTTTTTTGGAAGATGTTAATAATAATCTACCAACCTATTTGAATAGCATTGGGCATCAAGTACAGGGAAAGGTCGCCTACGTCCGCATCGGATATGTCACTTCAAGAAAAAAGGCTTATACAAATGATAAAAGATACTAGTTCTAATAGAGACAGGACCTTAATAGACAATATGTTTTGCAACTTTCCTGATGATACAGAAGTTCACGTTATAGAAAGTTGTTTTAGCCATCACAAATAAGTTTGTGTCCAAATCCTAGATATTGATTTTTAAAATCTCATTTGAGGTGTGTTTTGTGAAGTCACTGATCATTTTAAACCTCCGTAACAAATTGTTTATGGAAGACCAATTGCGCAAGTCCGCCTTACACATTAATTAAGGTTTTTAAAATGAAATGAGTTAAATATCATTGCTGAGCCGATAAAGCTATCTTCAGATTTTACTTCAATATACCACAAAATACAGGAAAGTCTGAGATATTGCATTTGTTAGGATAAAATGCTACAACATTTAAAGAAGAGCGTTTGTAGAACTGTATTTTGGTAGGCCACTGCCTTTATCTTTGTTTGAAGCATGCGCCGAACGTTTGGAGCTTGCGCAGTGGTAAAGGGAAGAAATTAAATATAGAGACCTAGCTGTTATCGTTATTTGAAGCATGCGCCCCCTCATTTGGAGCTTGCGCAATATTGAAATAAAATAAGAAAATCCTTTATTAAGAAAAACGATTTCCCTTATTTGGGAACTTATAAGAGAGGTTATTTGAAGTTCGTTATTTTATCGCTATGATGGTAGGGCCTAATTAGGTATACAAACCACTAAGAAAATACAGTAAAATTGAAATGATAACACAGGGCAACAAAAAAATATTTTTGTTTTGGTGCCTGGGATTTTAGAGCTGATTTTAACTATATTTGGGACGCTAAATCTATACATGCAATCCGTTTTTCTCTATCAGCTCTACTTTTTTAGATACATCAACTTATCTACCAATGTGGTTTTTATTCAGTATATTCATTTATGAGAGTTCTAAAATTATTATATATTCATTAATGTAGGTACAATGGTTTTATTGTCAGTCTGTAATTGAGTAAATTCCAGGTAAATCTATAAATAGTGGAACCATTGCCTATCAGGTACCTGAACTGACCCTTTTAATCACCTAACTCGGGTAAGTCTCGTCAGTTTGTGCGTTCTTACTAATGAGAGTAGATCGAATTCGGCGTGTTATTTTATGTTAAGAAAAGAGTGTTTTTGTGTTATTGAACAGAATTAAAATGAGTTCAGGTTCCAGTTCAAGAAGAAGTTGTGTAAATCAACCTGATGTGTTTTGCTATATATGCGGAGAATACATGTTTCAACAAAACAGACAAACTTTTACTGACTTTGTAAAGCGAGCGTATCTTGGATACTTTGGAGTTAAGCTTGGTGATCAGGACAAAACGTGGGCCCCGCATCTCGTATGTAAAACTTGTACAGAGCATTTACGGCAGTGGACTACCGGGAAAAGAAAATGTCTAAAATTCGGCGTATCAATGGTTTGGAGAGAACCAAAAAACCACTTCAATGATTGTTATTTCTGTTTAGTAAATACTAATGGAATCAATCGAAATAACCGCAGTAAGTGGACTTATCCCAATTTAGACTCGGCAATACGCCCTATCCCGCACTCAGATGAAATACCGATTCCAACATTTCATCAGCTACCACATATCTCTGATGACGAATATTTTCCCTCTGATCGCTCTTCTGATGCTAATGAAACTAACAGTGACTATGAGGGGACGTCATCAGTTCCTCAACGCTTCAATCAAAATGGATTAAATGATCTCACCAGGGATCTCATTTTATCGAAAAAAGCTTCTAGGTTGAATGACAAAAATTTACTGGAACAAGGAACCAAAATTACCTTTTACCGTACAAGAGAAAAAGATCTGCTACCATTCTTTTCTCAAGAAGACAATCTTGTATTTTGTCACGAAATTAGGGGACTCATGAAAGAAATGGGACTTTCTGAATATATTCCAGATGATTGGCGCCTATTTATTGACAGTTCAAAGCGAAGTTTAAAATGTGTCCTTCTACATAATGGGAATAAATATGGTTCAATACCACTAGCTCACTCAACGAAACTGAAAGAAGAATATAATACCATAGCTTTGGTCTTGCAGAAGATAAAGTATTACGAACACCAATGGATGATTTGTGTAGACTTAAAAATGGTAAACTTTCTTCTTGGGCAGCAAAGTGGTTACACGAAATATCCGTGTTTCTTGTACCTCTGGGATAGTAGGGACAAAACACACCACTGGGTTAGAAAAGATTGGCCTCAGAGAGAAAACATGGACGTTGGGGAAAAGAATGTCATTAACGACGCTTTGGTTGAAAGAGAAAAAATCATACTTCCTCCGTTACATATAAAGTTGGGCTTAATGAAGCAATTTGTAAAGGCTCTTGATAAGAATGGGTCTTGTTTTGCATATATAGGGGTAAAAATGCATCAGTTGAGCACAGAAAAACTCAAAGCAGGGATATTTGACGGCCCACAAATAAGACAATTAATTAAGGATCCTGCCTTCATAAATTCAATGAATCAAGTTGAACGAGAAGCTTGGACATCATTTGTTGCAGTTGTAGAAAATTTTCTAGGCAAACATAAAGCTCAAAACTATGTTGAAATGGTTAACAAGATGCTTAATAGTTTCAAATCCTTAGGGTGCAATATGAGTATTAAAATACACTATTTACACAGCCACTTAGACCGTTTTCCAGAAAAATTTAGGAGACATGAGTGAGGAACAAGGTGAAAGATTTCACCAAGATATTAAAGTTATGGAGGACCGCTACCAAGGAAGATGGGACATGCACATGATGGCAGATTACTGCTGGAGTTTAAAAAGGGACTGTTTAAAAAAAACATTCAAGAATGTCGCGGAAAAGAAGCTTTCCAAGTGTTGAGTGACTATTTCATTTCTTCAATGTTTTTTTTTTGTTTGTAAGTACGACATAATATTGTATTTTGTATAACTAAAATAAAAATTTCGTATCTACTTTTGTTTACTACACTTACGGATTTGAGTTACAATAATGTAACTTATATTTCTCTAAAATTGTATATCTTAAAAATTTGAGCTCCTAGGTAGAAATGAATACGTTATTTGAATTCAGGACATCAAATTGATATAGAATCAGCTCAAAAAAACCTCGACACCAAAACAGCTGTTCCCCTGTGTAATCTTTTATTTCAAATAACACTAACAACAGTTAATTAGTGTTCAGATTATGTTAGGACTTTGCAATCTTTGGCACAATGGCATTACAGTGTGTGTAGTGCTAATTTTAAATGAAATTTTATTTTTCGCACATTCCTATTAAATAATAAATAACCGGTCAAGTGCAAGTTGAACTTGCGCAATTAGTGTTCCGTACGTTGAGTGCTTTTAAAATAAAAAATTTTGTTACGGAGGTATAAAATGATCAGTGAGTTCACAAAACACACCCCAAATGAGTTTTCAACAAAGTTTGTTTCCAATCTTTACTGAAAATTGATGACCTTGAAATTCTTGTTTTTTTTTTATATACCAGATAAATTATTAAAGGTAATGCATTCCTGATAATTTTCGTTCAATCTACACCCCTTGGAGAATATTCCAGAATTTTTTGATAAGTACTTTTCGAGATAAGGCGGGTGGACAGCGATTTTTCGCGATATTTTAAAAATAATACAAAGAAAAGTGCGCGCTAGTATTACATATATATATATATATATATATATATATATATATATATATATATATATATATATATATATATATATATATATATATATATATATATATATATATATATTACTCGTGTTTTCACAAGCTTTCATTTAACACCACACTCGATTACCTAGTAAAAATTTTTTTTTTTTCACTAACCCCTTAAGTCAAAATTTAACTTTCAAAACTACATGGCTCTGATGAGGCCATCAATTCCCATATTAGTGCCAGATTTCAACTTTCTATGACAAATAGTTTCGGAGAAAATCGGGTGTGACAGACAGACAGACGGATAGACAGACAGACAGACACCGAAGTCATCTTATAAGTGTTCCATACAGAACACTAAAAACTAGGTTCACTAAAAAGTGCAAGCAAAGTCAAAATGGTACAATTAAAATATTTTGATATTATAATTTAGGACGCTGTTCTCGAATGTGTAGAGGCCAGAACATTTTTTTTTAAACAAGCTGATATATCCAGTGCGGAAATTAATTTGCTGGTCAGGTGCTATATAAACTTGTAACGCTATCTACAAAAACATCCCATTTTAAAGCTGTTGCCTATCCGGTTTATTTCGAATTTTAGTACGAAATTCTTACAGATGACTGAGATACGATATTTTATTTAACAGTAAAGAATTTTCATTGTAGAAATGTAGAAATGAGTGCTCTAATTAAATTTCACTTGGCACAAATGCCTTCAGAAACATTCACAATGATGAAAAACACACGATGATTACTTATTAAGAACGCAAGATTTTGTATAGTATTAACGTTCTTTTTTAATGGAAGAGAACAGATTGAAGACGACAAACACACGAGAAGACTAAGATCAATTCGAAGATCAAAATAAATTCAATGAGTTCGTAAACTATTACCAGATGATTGTAAAATAAAAGAAGAGGCGTTAAACGTTGGAAACAATACCAACGATCTTGAAAGTAAAACTAGACCGAACAAAGATTTGTACAAAATGGGTTCCACACCTTTAAATTAAAATCTAAAGTTACCGAGAGTGTAACATTGCAGAGAAAGTATACGAGTCTCGAGGAACAATTTAAACTTCCTGAAATCAACTGTTCCTGGTGTTTTTAATAAAACTTAAAAACAAAGCATCAAAGTGCAGAATGGATGTCAAAATCATCACTGCAACAAAAAAAAATAAATTAAAAGTTTCATCAAAAATGTTCATTGTTTGCTATGATAGTAGATGTATCGGGTCTTCGATTACGGACTTGACAACTTTTTTTTGAAATAAAACGCAACCCATTTGAGACATTTCGAAAATTATGCTATCGGCTTGAAATACAATCAAAACATTTATGTATGGAATTCGACTATATTCATATGTCCACCACGGGCACGTTTGCAGCGGTCGATTCGTTGAACCCAATTTTCGATGACTCGGCCACACATTTCGACGGAAACGGCCGCTATCTCTCTTTCAATATTGGCTCTGAGCTCCTCTAACGACGCAGGCTTGTTAGCATAGACCAATGATTTAACGTACCCCCATAAAAAGAAGTCTAGAGGTCTTAATTCACAGGATCTAGGCGGCCATTCGACGGGACCATTTCTCGATATAACACGTTCACCGAATTTAGATTGCAGTAAGTCGATTGTTACACCCGCTGTGTGGCTTGTGGCGCCGTCTTGTTGAAACCACATATCATTAATGTCTAGCCTATGCAACTGATCAAAGAAATAACGTTGCAACATGCCTCTGTAGCGATCTCCATTGACTGTAACGTGACGGTTATTTTCAACAACGAAAAAGAACGGCCCAATGACACCACCGGCATGAAAACCGCACCAAACAGTAATTTTTTGTGGATGAAGTGATGTTTCTTCAAGCACATGAGGGTTTTCATCTGACCAATAACGCATATTCTGTTTGTTGACGAAGCCGTTTATCCAAAAATGCGCTTCATCATGATTTTGCGATGAAATTGGTCGTCTTCTTCCAACATTTCTAGAGCCCAATTCGAGAACGTACGTCGCTTCATATGATCGAGTGGCTTTAGTTCTTAAGTTAACTTTAACTTATAAGGGTGCAGGCCAAGATTCTTTCGCAAAATTCGCCATAGTGTGGTCTGAGCGATACCCAATTCTTAAGAACGCCGTGAAATCGACTGTTTTGGTTCATTTGAGATGGACGCTTGAACGGCAGCAATATTCTGGCCACTTCGACCAACCCGTTGTCTCACTGGCACGGGAATATCCAGCAGCGAATATGTTAACTCAAATTTTTTCATTAGACTATAAATTGCTTGTCTACTTGGACGAGAATTACGACCAAAAATTGGCGTTAACGCTCTTAAAGTTGCAGTCACCGACTCCAAATTTTGGTAGTAAATTTTAATTATTTGTAAACGTTGTTCGTTCGTGTACTTCACCATGATGAAAATGTTGACTTTACTGAATGTTTTGACGGTGACAGTTCGGTGATTGGCTTAAGGGTGCGCTCACAGTAAGATTTCAAAGTTGTCAAGTCCCAAATGGTAGACCCTTTATTATTCATCATGAATTTGTTTCAACTGACCATATGAACAATGGCGAGTATTATTTGGAAGTAATGAAACGATTGAGGAGTAAAATTCATCGTGGTCTTACACGGTAATACACCAAGTCACTCTGCACTGCACAGTTCATCAATTCACAATCACTATTCACTGTGTTCGCCTAATTAAGCTTATTATGAAGATAAAAGGATATTTTCTCCAAAGCCATAAAGACCACTCAAAACTCTACATGTGTATAGCAGGCAATTTGCATCACTATTACATCTTTGTAAAAAATGCGGAAAACATAATTTTATTAAATAAATTAAACCGGTCAAGTGCAAGTTGAACATGCGCAATTAATGTTCTGTACGTTGATTGCTTTTAAAATAAAAAATTTTGTTACGGAGATATAAAATGATCAGTGACTTCACAAAATACACCCCAAATAAGTTTTCAACAAAGTTTGTTTCCAATCTTTACTGAAAACTGATAACCTTGAAACTTTTGTTTTTTTATATACCAAATAATTTTCATTCAATCTACACTCCATAGAGAATATTCCAGAAATTTTTTAAAATTTTTTGATCATCACTTTTCGAGATAAGGGGGATGGACAGCGATTTTTCGCGATTTTTTAAAAATAATACTAAGAAAAGTGTGCGTAAGTATTACATTAAATATATATTTTTTACTCGTGTTTTTACAAGCTATCTTTTGACACCCTACTCGATGACCTAGTAAAAAATTTTTTTCACTTCCGATTTCACCCCCCAAAACTAACTCCTTAAGTCAAAATTTAACTTTCAAAACTACACGGCTCTGGTGAGGCCATCAATTCCTATATTAGTACCAAATTTCAACTTTCCATGTCAAATAGTTTCGGAGAAAATCGGGTGTGATAGACGGACAGACAGACAGACACCGAAGTCATCTTATAAGTGTTCCATACGGAACACTAAAAATATTGAAAGAAGTGATAGAAACCTGCTAGACACAATTTTAATTTAGAAATTTGTGTTGACCTATCAAATAGTAATAACCGGTGTGCTTAACTATGAACAACAAAAATTCCCTCAGATTATTTATTTATTTTTTTATTTATTTATTTATTTATTTACGGGACAGGTCCATTAACTCATAAAGACAAAATACAAAAGTTTACATCTATAAATGACACTTAAACTACTTAAAACTACTTAAAACTAAAGGCTAAAACTAAGAAATTCAGAAAAGAACCCCGATCTGCCTCTTAAAAAGAGACAAGCAGCTGGAGAACAAGTCCAGTGATGGGCAGTTATTTACAATGCCCATAGATCTTGTCATGAAGGTATTAGCTCCGTAGGTTGTCTTATGATAAGGTTTGAAGAAGGATAACGTATGTCTAGAGCAGTGATTCCCAAAGTGGTTCAGGTGGACCCCCAGTGGTCCACGGGAGACTCGACGGGCGTCTACGTTGGCGTGAAAAAAAAATGGGGGTTCACAAGTTGTAAGTGGGGGTCCACCAAAATTTATCTGGTTTCGATAGTAAAGAACAAAAATGTTGGCTTGGCTTTACCCATCAATGTAGGCAGATAATACACTACTCAAAAAAATTAAGGGAGCAAAAAAAAAATTCCAAATTTTTCGGTGATTTTTGACAGGCTGTATTTCTGTGAAAAATGGTCGCATTTTGAAGCTTTAAGATTCTAATTTTCAGATTTTTTTGGCTAAAAATTTTTTAGGAAATACGGTTCTCATGCAATCCTAACAGATAGCGCGAAAAAATAATATTGCAAATATTTTGTTTTTTTTTGATCTACGGGCTTGGAAAAATTTTTTTCAGTTAGGCCGGCATATGGATCAGATAGCCTGTTTATTTAGCATTAATTTCCTTGTTTTAAAACCTCCCTTAATTTTTTTGAGTCGTGTATTTTAAGAAGGTCAACGACTGTTACTTGTAAAAACTTGCATATTCGATGTTCAGTACAACGCGCGTCGAGACTTGCAAAGTGCCACCCACCCGCCCGCTACGCAACCCGTTCAGACGTGCAAAGGGACGAAAATACGACTTGTGCTATGCTTGCAATCTTGCATGAACTTGTTTGATTCTTCACCAAGATAAATACGAATGCCAAGGACAAACGTTACTCATTTGTTTCCGGAATTTTGAAAAGAAAAGTGTGAGTGAATCGATGTCAGTGTTTGCCAGTGCCGGAAAAAAGTAAGTACCTGCTATTTATTATTCATACTTTTATTTTATATCGTAATAATGTTATATTTGTTATGTTTGCGTGTAGTAGGTACGTAATAAAAATTAAATACTGAACAGGGCCATTATTCGATACTTCTATAAAAGAACAGAAAGCCGAGAAAGATTGAATTTTTAGTACTTACTAAAGGAGAGATATATGATTGACCTGCATGTTTATACATATTTCAGTGCCCTCGTAGTTGCTAATGCTATATGACTAAAAACATTTTCATAAATTGTACGTGTCTTTATGTACCACTCGTAACGTACATCAAAGTAATAAATAAATCATTAAAATCGCGAAGTTTTGATGTCAAAACATTCTTTAAAAGTATTTTCTCTCGAATTTACAGAAATGTATCAAAATATAATTAATCAAAAAATATTTTATATTACATTAAAATAGGTTCAGCCGTTTTGTGAAAACCTCTATATAGGTCTTAGCAGTTTATTGCTTTTAATAATTAAAATCAGTTTTGCCGCCGGCATTTTGGTTTTTTCATTGCAATAATTAATTAATCCTATTTTATTCTGTTAAAATAGCCATATCCTGTTAAAGTCGCCTTATGATTACTAAAACAAACATTTTTCTTTACAGGTAGGTAACTGATACGAAACATGGCTGAATCTAAGAAGAAATGTCGACAGTACAGTGTTGATTATTTAAAAATTTGGTTTTCTTCCATCAAAGGCAGACAAACGATTGCCCATATGCCTTTTATGCAACAAAGTTTTGAGCAATGACTCTATGAAACCATCGAAGCTCGAAGATCATCTAAGAAGGTGTCATCCTGATAAAATAGGTAAAGATTTAAAATATTTTCAAACATTGACGGAAAAATATGGAAAGAGACCCACCGTGCTCAGTATGTTCGCTTCAACGTCTCAAAGTAACGATGATGGCTTGCTTATAGCGAAATCTGGAAAACTGCACACCATCGGAGAACAGTTAATTTTACCCGCTGTTGAAGAGGTTTTAAAAACTGTTCTGCACACACCTCCATTTGACGTACTCAAAAGAATTCCTTTGAGTAACAACACTATACAAAGACGTATTGATGAAATGAGCTCTGATATTGAAAGCTTCTTGTGTAATTATCTGCAAACAACTCATTTTTCTATTCAACTGGACGAGTCACCTTTACCTGGTAATGAAGCATTTTTATTGGCATATGTTCGATTTGTTATGGACGAAGAAATCCATGAAGAGCTGCTATTCGCGAAAACTTTGGAGACGGACACTAAAGGCTAATCAATATTTAATGTCCTGAGTGATTTTTTTAAGGAAAAATCGATTCCATTTACAAACATTATTTCGGTGGCAGCAGATGGAGCACCTGCCATCTTCGGGCGATATCGTGGGTTTATAAGCCATCTTAAAAGAATTATACCAGGAGTAACTGCAATTCACTGTGTCATTCAGCGACAACACCTGGTGGCGAAAAAGTTGAGTGATAGATTGCACCAATCGCTTCAATTTGTGATTAAAGCAGTTAACAAAATAAGAAGCAATGCGTTGAATACAGGTTTATTTGCACAATTGTGCGACGAAAAATGATGAAGACTTCCAACGATTGCTCTTACATACTGAAGTACGCTGGTTGTCGAAAGGTGCATGTTTAACAAGATTTTACTTAATTTGTGAATCAGTTTTAGAGTTTCTGGAAAGTAAAGATCCAGATTTAAAAGAAAACCTGATCAAACTGAAAGCAGACATCGCGTATTTGACAGATTTGTTCAAAAAATTTAATGACATTAACTTGCAGTTACAAGGGGACAGCCTAAATTTAATGAAAACAAAGGGTGTAATTTCGGCTTTCCTTGGAAAATTGAAATTTATGAAGCAAAATATTAGTCGGCGCGAATTCTCCCAGTTTCCAAACTTGTCACAGGCAGAATGTCTTGATGAGGATAATCAGACATACGTTCAACATTTAAATGCCCTGCATGATGACTTCAAAAATAGATTTGAAGATATTCTGACGATGGAAATACCACCATGGATCATAAATCCATTTGATGAAACGGAAGTGGCGAATGTGGTATTACAAAAGGAGCTACTAGAGCTTAGCACCAATGAAGAGCTGAAGGTGAAATTTAAAAAAGGCTATCAAACAATTTGGCTGCAGGCAGAAATACCCGAAAAATATCCTGGGTTGTGGGAAATTGCGAGAAAACTTTTGATAGCGTTTCCCTCGTCATACCTTGTGGAAAAAAGTTTTAGTGTCGTTACAAACCTATTAACAAAAAAAAGGGACAGATTGGACATCACAGAACGGGGAGATTTGCGGTTATTCCTTACAAAACTGAAGCCAAATATTGATAATTTGCTGTCAATCCATCAAGTACATCCCTCCCATTAAAATTATGACTATTTTTTTTTTAATTATTGATTTGCATTGTTGAAGTTACGGTACGTTATTAATGTTTAATTTTAATTCTATTAAGTCTGTAATCATATTATTTTAATAAATAGAACACAAGAAAATATATTATTTTTCTTTTTATTTTTACCACTTCGAAAATAGGGTTGGAACTCAGCCACGACGCAAATTTCCATCGTTAGATCTAATCTTCACATTTTTTGACGAGTTTTGGGAATATGGTAGAAATGTAGCAGCAGGGGGTCCACCGAAACCAGTAAAATTTTGAAAGTGGTCTACGAGGAAAAAAAGTTTGGGAACCTCTGGTCTAGAGGGTGCATACAAATTAATCTGAGATAAAAGTTCTGGACAGTTTACAATGGAATTTAAAATTTTAAAGAACATTACAAGATCGCGCTGAACTCTCCGGTTAGACAGGGTATTCAAGTTTACTACAGATGTCAGTTTTGAATAACTAAAAGAAACATTGTTGAAGAATTTAAAATAATATGACGTTGAAATTTACTCTGAACAAGCTCCAAGCTCCTAGCATGGCAAGCAAAAAGCGGGTTCTACGCACATGAGCAAGATTCCAAGAGAGGCCTAACCAACAAGCAGTACAGCATTTTTATAGAGGTAATGGATGAAAAATTCTGATGAGCAACGCCTAATGAACCCAAGCATCCTCGGAGACCTAGTCGTTACCTCGGTTATATGGGGAATAAAACTCAGTGCCGAATCAAACATAACCCTCAGATCCCTAACATTAACCACGGACACGAGGGAAGTCCCATTTAAGCTGTACTCAAAAAACAATGGATTGCGCGATCTCGAGAATGACATAGAGAAGCATTTCGAAGTATTTAAAACCATACCGTTTAGCTGACACCAGTCACTAAGTCTATCCAAATCACCCTGCAATCCCACACAATCCTCAATCGATCCAACCGCCATATACAACTTCAAATCATCAGCAAAGAGCAAGAACCTAGAAGACCGAAAGCAGTCGGCCACATCATTCAAGAACAGGTTAAACAGCAGAGGCCCCATATGGGAGCCTTGAGGCACTCCCGAGGGCACAGCAATGTTGACAGACTTAAAATTATTAGCTCGAACCATCTGAACTCTGCCACACAAATAACTCCTAATCCAGCCCAACAGTGGACCCGATATGCCACGGTTATTGAGCTTTTTAAGAAGAACACCATGGTTGACCCAACCCCCTTAGAGAAATCGGTATTGCTGGAATGTACCTCAGATCCACTCTCCAAGGTCCTCGACAGGTAGTCCGTATAGGAAATCAAGTTCAATTCAGCAGACTTGCCTCTCTGAAAACCAAACCTTTCATCTATTATAGATTATAGAAGATGAATACTAACCTTGTAATTCTGACGCGTTAATATTGTGCATGCTTGAGATAACGTTAAGGACAAAGGCATGTGAAAAATAGGTGGTGCAAAATCTCTCTAATGTATTTGTTATCACAGTTTTACGTCTAGTATTAAGGTAACCTATGTATTTTTTCCGCGTCGCGTCGGTGGCGTCGTGTGTTAAAAGCCTGCATATGAAACCAATGGTCGCTGGTTCGATTTCGGCAATCAGTTGGGTGTGTGTGTAAATTTTTAGGTAATATTTAATGCAGAAATGCAATATAGCCCATGGTAGCACTACCGCATTGTATTAAAAGTGTCATGAAATACAAATGTGTATGTTTCAGTACCTAGGCAACGTTGACAGATATTATGACTTCCCCGTCCATATATTTTATTAGAGATATACTCAGAAAAAGGGCAAAAATCCCTATAGTGGTGGGGAGGTGGATTAGATCAAAAAAAATAAAAAAAAATCTCTCCAGCAAATATGGTGGTGTTTTAAATTTTAATACCCTATAGCAGGGGTGCTCAAACGGTCGATCGCGAGGGCTTTTTGAGTCGATCTTGAGAAAAAAATTCCGATATAGAACTATTCACAGATTTTGTTTTATCGTAATAACCCCCTGCTAGCGGCAAAAGGTGGCTTTATCAAAGGAACGCGCGGTACCTGTCAAAGAAAAGCCGCGTTTTTGATTCCCGCCGATTTTTCTAGAAACTTCGGGCGGCATGTTTGACGGGAACATTCGAGACTTCGTTCGTGCCGATATAAATGTTGCGCCAGCAGGAATAGGAGTCAGTCTGAGTTGTAACTTGAAGGCGATACATCGATATAAAGTTTATTAATAAATAGTCCAAATTGAGTGCGGCGAAGAAAAGTAAAACTTATCATTTTAATAACGATTGGGAGGAAGAATTTTTCTTTTGTATGGTAAAGGATAAGTGCATTTGTCTCATTTGCCGTGCGTCAGTTGCAATACCTAAGCGTGGGAACTTAGAGAGGCATCATAAAAACGGTTCATAAAAACTATGAAAAGGATTTTCCGTCACAGAGTGAATTAAGAAAACGAAAAGTACGTGATTTGATAACTTGTTTGAAAAAAGAACAAATCATATTCACAAGACCAGCCAAACAATCAAAAAAAAGCTACAACGATCGCGTCATTTAAAATTTCTCATATATTGGCGAAACACAAGAAACCATTTGATGATGGATTGGTTGTGAAGGAAGCATTTATTGAAGCGGGTGAAACTTTATTTGGAGATTTTAAAAATAAAACAAAGATTATGTCTGCTATTAGAGAACTTTAGTTATCTCGTCCGACTGTCACAAGGCGAGTTGAAGTCATGAGTCAGAACATGGCAGATAAACTAAAACATGATATCATGGAATGTACATACTTTTCTTTACAGTTCGACGGATCCACCGATATGACAGACACTGCCCAGCTGTGTATTTTTTATTCGAATGGTATTCAATGACATGTCGGCTAAGGAGAGAGTTTTTGCCAATGATTCCTCTGAAAGGAAAGACCCGTGGGGAAGATATATATGACGTTTTCTTCAATTTTGTAACAAACTACAAGCTACCAATATATGAACTAGTGTGCATTACAACCGATGGAACACCAGCAATGACTGGAAACAAAAACGGTTTTGTGGCATTGTGTCGAGCTAATGATGATTTCCCTTCATTTTTCTCCTTCTGTTGCATTATACATCAACAAGTTTTGTGTTCAAAAATTCTAAACATGGAGGAGATTATGGGTATTGCAATAAAAATTGTGAATTCTATCCGTGCACGTAGCTTGCAACGACGGCTCTTTAAATTCCAGTTGGAAGATAGTGAGTTAGCTGAACACACTGATTTAGTTCTTCACGCGGACGTCAGGTGGTTGAGTCGCGGAAAATTCCTAGAAAGGTTTCAATAATTATTGCCCGAAATAACAGCTTTTCTGGACGAAAGAGGTGATGACACTCAGATGCTGAAAAACGGAAAATGGCTGACTGATTTGGCATTTTTGACGGACATCACAATGCATTTAAACACCATTAATTTGGAGCTTCAAGGTAAAGGAAAAACTATTATTGAGATGATTAGCGCAATAAACGCATTCAAAAGTAAATTGCAACTTATGATAGATCAACTGAAAAGAAAGGATCTGAAAAATTTTCCGTTTTTGAAAGCAAGGATTCCTCAGTTGAATTATGATATTTATGAGGCAGAATTATCAAATATTTTGGGCCAATTCGAAATAAGTTTTTATGATTTCAGTAAATTGGCAAATATCGCATCATTTATGAGTTATCTTTTGTAAAAATATTGAGGAATTAGCTACTAAAATAGCAAGTCAGTTTAACATGGACTCATGTTCTGTTGAAAATGAGTTAGTGCAGATTATATCAGATATACATCTCAAAGCGACAGCATCTGATACAAAATTCTGGTGTTTTATATCTGAAGATAAATATCCGAAGGCAAATCGCCCTTCAACTGACGGCAATGTTTGGGTCAACTGACTTGTGCGAGTCTGCATTTTCTGAAATGAAGATAATTAAGTCAAAATATCGCAATCGACTAACTGACGAACATATGTCATCATACTTACGATTAGCACTCGGTAATTACGTACCATCTTATGAAAAGTATGCTGAGGACATGCAGTGCCACGCGTCAACATCCAAAGTCACTCTTTAGTTAAGTTTAGACACTAGAACTCATTTGTTTTGTAAGAACCAATAAACTCGCAATTTTGAATAATTATGAGTTTTTTCATTGACATTTTAGAGCAGACCTACACTTACCTTGACTAAAAAAATGCATATTGTGCGGAAAACTAATATCTATGCCACGATACACCCTACCTAGACGACAATCCTGCATCACACTTACTTGCAGCCTCTCAGAGTCGATCGTTCGTACTCTAACAATATTGAGGTAGATCGCCAGCAGTTCAAGTTTGAGCACCCCTGCCCTATAGAAATAGCAAGTTACATGTAGTATACGCCGATTATACATACAGTCTGTCAAGTAAGAATGTGACCGCTCGTAAGGCAAGTAAGAACATTTTTTGCTATCAATGTATTTTTTGGTGTGCTAACAAGGGCGTAATTAACTTTAATATTACGTTTAACTTAGCATTTACATGTTCTTTATAGTCCAAAACAAGACCCAGAGTGTTTGCTGAGTTTTCTCTCTGATGCCATAGCTACAAAACAGAGGGCCTACAGACTTTGATGGATTAATTTGTAAGAAATGTTATATAAATTAGAAAATGTTTCCAATTGTTCGCTTTCTTATCTAAGTATTTTCAAATGTTTAAATGTTTATAAGTTGTGTTTTAAATCTCGTATTTGTTATCTTTTGAGGTTTTACAGTCAAGTTCGACTTAGTTTTTACTTAATTTTTTGCATTTCTTTTTAGCAAACTAATTTTATTTATCTCTAATATTTAAATAGATTTATTGCTGTTCCCACGTACCAAAAGGTAACAGGGTCAAGAACGAAGCAATGTTGAAAAAAATTATGCCCATTAATACTATCTGAATTCTGCTTATTTTTAAATTTTAATGGTGAAAAAACTGTGTTTTTTTTACTTTTTTCTTAGTACAGGCATATTTCGCGAAAACGGGCCATATGATTAACATAGAGATAATAATTTCCATGAAGTGATTAAATATAAAATGCTCGTATCTCGATTTCAGTTGGCAAAACCACGGGCTATCAGTTCAAAAAGGATGTGGTCCAAATTATACTAAATATTTAGTGAATATTGAAAAGCTATGCTATGAAATTTAGACAATTCATAGTATAAATTATACGAAAATTATAAAGTTTACAAAAATAACTTGTAATATAAAAGTAGAGCATATTATAAAAAATGAAAATGGTAAACTAATAAAATAAAAACAGTATACAGTGCTTCACATTTATAAAATTTTTTTACTGAAATAATTACCAATAGATTAAAAAATAAGTTGGACTCCTACCAGCCATGCGAACAGGCTGGTTTTAGATCAAGCTTTAGCACATGAGACCACTTGCAGACAATGAGAAATATCCTAGTGAAGAGCAATGAATACAATTTCGAACTCTACGTATCCTTCATAAACTATGAAAAGGCTTTTGATTCTGTTGAAATGTGGGCAATCATCAACGGCTTGAACAATTGTAGAATTATTTCTAGATACACTACCCTAATCAAAGATATATATATATATATATATATATATATATATATATATATATATATATATATATATATATATATATATATATATATATATATACAATGCCACCTCGATAATTCGGATCTCCATTAAACCGGATTCTTTAATAATCCAGACAAACATTTCTATTGCATTGTGTACTTTATAATCCGGATTTGATAGTACTAGGTAATCCGGACCTACGTTTTTAGACATCTACTTAATTTAAACTACATGGAAAAACTGAAATCGATAGTGAGACTTCCAGTCTAATACATTTGGGATTCACACAAACTGTAGGTGCCTTTGATTTGCCTACAACGCATCGCGTATCGCGTCTAAACGTTAAGGACTTTGTAGTTGTTTGTTTATTCTCACAAATATAACATACCTACGTTCTATTTTACTTTATGTGGTTCAAATAAGTATGTAAACGTTTTTTTACGTATATGTACCTACATATTAAATTGCCTTCTAAAAGAAAACATATTACACTAACAATAAAACAAAAGTCAGATATATTAGAAAGACTAGTTCTTGGTGAAAGCGGAAAAGTGTTGGTAAATGAATACGGAGTAGGAACATCCACAATTTCGGATATAAAAAAAGCAGCAAGCAAGGGAAAATCAAAATGATTTATTTTAAAGATAATTTTAGACACTCACTATGGAGGTATAACTTCTGTTAGATTTATTTCCAAATATGATTCCGGTTCTGGAGTCAGAAAAACCTTACGAAAAGCCCAATATCCAGAAATGGAAACTCGTTTGTATACATGATGTTGTACGCAACGATCAAGGCACGTCCCAATTTCCTGTGAAATTTTATCAGGCAAAGCAAAACGGTTTTTTACACTGAAACCTACGGGAATGATAATTTTAGAGCTAGCATAGGCTGGATTTCTAACTTCAGAAAAAGACATGGTCTGCGTGCTTTAAAAGTTTGTGGCGAAAAACTATCCAATGATAAAAGTGCCGTCGATCATTTCCTAACTTTATTCGCAGATAAGATAAAAGAATTAAACCTTGGACCTACTCAAATATACAATGCAGATGAATCAGCTCTGTATTGGAAAATGTTGCCTGAAAAAAAACACTGGTTCGTTCTCAGGAAAAGACCGCACCAGGTCGAAAAATAAACAAAGAACGCGTTACCTTTCTTGCATATTGCAATGCTAATGGATCACAAAAATTAAAGTTGTTAGTAATAGGAAAGGCAAAAAAATCCGAGAGCTTTTAAAAATGTGAACATACCTGTTGAGTACAAATCATCTGCCAATGCATGGATGACTACAGCAATTTTCTTCATCATTCTTTTAATCGTCAAGTCAAAAGTCATTTAAGAAGTCTCAACTTGCCTGAAAGAGCCCTGCTAATCGTTGATAACGCTTCGAGCCATGGAACTATAGAAGAGCTGACTAGTGAGGATGAACAGTTTAAAACATTATTTCTTCCACCAGATTGTACTGCACTTTGCAGCCTATGGACCAGAATGCAATCAGACTGACAAAATTATTTTATCGGAAAAGTCTTTTAGCTCATATTTTATCAAATAATGAAGAAAACCTTGTTAGGTTATTAAAAAGCATTAACCTAAAAGTTGCTGTATGCCTACTATGCAATTCATGGGAAAAAGTCTCCCCTAAAGTCTTGAAAAAATGCTGGCACAAAATTATGGCTTATGTGGCCGATACCAACCCAGAGACTGAATATGATGCTGAAGATCTGATTTCTATGAGTGAATTGCGGCACAATTTGCTTTCCCCGAATGAAGAAATGAAAGGTAAAGCCTGAAATTTTTCTTTTAGTATTTTTTTTGGTTAATTCGTAAATATTTAACAGGTGTTTCAGATATGCTGAATGTTCTCACTGAGCAGAATCTCACGAACGTTGAAATAGGTAATTGGCTTGAAAATGATGAAGATTTGTTACCACTGGAAGACATAGATGATACAGATGAACAACACAAGAGTGATAATGAAGGTTCAGAGTTAAATACTAATACAAACCAGACTGTTAAGAACACTGTGAAGAATGATGAGGCAGTTAAAAGTTTCAATGTGTGCATGAGATGGGCAGAAGGAAATGATATTCCTCTAAGTGATGTTCTTGTACTTCAAAGATTAAAAGAAATTGCATTTATGATGAACCAGAGAAGGGTCAAGCAAACAAAAATTACAAATTTTTTTACAAAATAAGATAAAACTTGACAAGATATACTTCTATTTTAAATATTATTCTATGTATGTACTAGTTTTTAGTTGTTTCGTATTAAATGATTCGTTTTTTTAATATAAATAATATCCTGCTTCAGTAATTCGAATTATTTACTAATTCGGATCACCACGGTTTTAATTAGTCCGGATTATCGAGGTCGCACTGTATATATATATATATATATATATATATATATATATATATATATATATATATATATATATATATATATATTTGTGCTAACCCAAAGAGGTCAAAAATGATAAATTTTGCGGCCGCTAAATATATTAAAAAGTCACTATCGTTTGTGAAGAAGTGGGTAAATCGGTTTAACGAGACGAGAAATGTCGACGACTTATCAAAATGTGGCTCGGTAAACAAGTCGCACCGAAAGCCGAAAACATTCGATAACATGTCCGTGCTCATGATGTCTAATTCCGAAGCACGTTGAAGAAACCTTTCTTAAACGAAAATCACGACGCTAAGCAGCTTATTAATCAACAGTAATAACAACATAGTTGTTATTGCATATATTTTGGCAAAAAAATTAGTATGACGAAAGATGAAATTTTAGGAAGAATCAGGCTAATATGGTGCACATCCGGAAATTAAGTTATATATTCAAAGATAAAGCCATCTCAAATGAGTTAAAGGCCAAAGTTTGCAATTAGGGCATCATA
Source organism: Pachyrhynchus sulphureomaculatus (assembly GCA_019049505.1). Taxonomy (NCBI): domain Eukaryota; kingdom Metazoa; phylum Arthropoda; class Insecta; order Coleoptera; family Curculionidae; genus Pachyrhynchus; species Pachyrhynchus sulphureomaculatus. The sequence goes on along the minus strand of CM032452.1, from coordinate 63,317,826 downwards.
CCCGTGATTACATATAATGCTGAAACTTGGACACTGAATAAAGCTCATATGCAAAAACTAGCTTGAACCCAGAGAGCACCCGAAAGACCATGTTAAAATTTAGGCCCCCCGCACACTAGCAACTTTTTTCAAGCAACTTTTTAATCACCCAAATACAACACATTATTTCTTATAGTAGACCGCACACCAGCAACTAAAAAGTTGAAGCAACTAAAAATATCCAAACTGTTCTATTTTGTGGGTGATTCAACTGTTGCCGGTAGATATGAATCATGCAGGATCAGACAGGTCACCGCACACCGGCGGCGATTAAATAGTTGCTGGTTGCGATTTGCGAGTCAGTCCGTGCTTATCATTCTTGTGAATTGTGAAGTAGTCATTTTTTTGTTGTAGTCCAAATTTAAATATGTCATTCAATATTGAATTATTTATCGAGGAAGTAGAAAAACGTCCAGCTTTATACAACATAAAGCTTAAAGAATATTCAAATAAAATTTTTAAAAAGGAATTATGGACGGAATTGTGCCAATAATTTATTGAAAAGTGGAACCAATTGGAAGATAAAGATAAATGTGAAAAAGGTAAGTTGTAATAACATATTTATTTATCATTTTTTTTACAACAAACCAGAACAAAAAATGCCTATCTAATAACTTAAATCAAATTTTATCGTACTGCCAAGGAACAGATCCATAAGGTGAAGTGAAATAATCTGAAAAATAATCTCTAGTTGAAATCCCTGTAGTATTGCTTCTTACTCCAACAGAAGAAAATACATACTCATAAAGAGTATCTTCAAACTGCACCCCGTCATGTTTTCTAACATAATTATGCAGAATGCAGCATGCTTTTATAATAGATTCACTAAAATTAAGTGAGGTATCAAGTGCTCTATGAAGTATCCGCCATTTGTTGGGTAAAATTCCAAATGTGCATTCAATCATTCTACGGGCTCTTGATAGTCTATAATTGAAAATTAGTTTTTTTAACTGATAGATTTCTACCGGAATATGGCCGTAATACAAATTTTGATACACCAAATGCCTCGTCCCCTATAATTACGAATGACATTACCTTACCATTTACATCATTTGGAAGACATTTAGCTTCGGGAAGTTTACGTGAAAATAGTGATTTCTTGAAAAGGTTTGAATCACTTGAAGCTCCAACTTCAACATAAATAAAATTATAATTAGAGTCTGCTATGGCTAAAAGGACGGTGGAAAAAAAATGATTTGTAGTTATAAAATTCAGATCCCGTTTGATTAGACTTCTTTATTCTAATATGTTTCTCATCGACAGCGCCTATGCAGTTTGGAAATTGCGTTTTCTCAAAAAAATCTTGTGAAACTTTTAGCCAAGAATTGGAATCCATTGCTGGCATGTAATGTGGTAATAAACATTTCCAAAGTACGTCACAGGTTTCTCTAATAATTTTTCTTAGTGTCGAATCACCAAGTAAAAATTCGTAATGCAGTGATGCAAAGCTGTTGCCCGTTGCTAAATACCTAAAAAAAAAAGAAAAAAATAGTTGTTCTATTAATGTGTAATTTGTACATAAACCTTTCTTTCAGGTAAGGAGTTACAAAACAAATGGAAAAACCTAAGGACTTGTTTCAAGCAAGAGTACGATGCTCAAAAAAACGCCCCCTCTGGTTCTGGAACCATAAAAAGGCGCAAATATATCTACTTTGATAACCTTCAATTTCAAACAGTCTTGTTGTTGACAATTCAGAAAACGAAATTGATATTACATTACATGGAAGATACCAGTGAAGGTCCAATAATTTCTAAAAAAAGAGATTGCCGAAAGAGGGCCCCTCGAAATAGTACTAGCACGTACGAAGATTCTTTACTAGAGATTTTGAAGGAAAAAAATATGACGATAAAGAAATTGACGAAGATAAATATTTCTTATTATCACTAGTACCTTCCTTCAAAAAATTTACGGAGGACCAAAAATTCATTGCCAGGACAGAAATAATGAATGTAATAAGACGTGTTCGAATGTCTAATAGAAAGCAGTCAAAGAAATCAAAATGTACAAGCATCGACAACTGTGCAGCACCTCCCAATACCATCTCCCAACTAAGGATTACAGTTGCAACGATCACATCATTCGCCTACTGGGTCACTTTTCTCAACTTTTAATCCAGAAGAATCGCAATTTCAAATAGATAACCATTCAGAACTTTCGTCTGTTTATAGTATAATTTGAAAAAAAGGTTAACAATTTTACAATTTTTTCTTTTCGTTTTTCTTTTCTTGTCATTTACTAATAAACTATGTTACTAGCTAAAATGAAAATATTATTTTCTTACCTTAAAGTTACAGCCAATCTTTTCTCTGGGGAGAACAGCCTTTCTTAATACAGTATCTTGGTATAATATATTTCGTCCGACTAACGCCAAAAGTTTATCGAAACTATCCACACTCATGCGGAAATAATTAAAAAACTTTGTTTCATATTTTCGTAAACTTTCAAACAATTTGTAAAATTGCCCATCGCAAAGTTGATTACTTAATAGTGGATATACCCACAATTTTTGTCGCTTCTTATTTCATCTAAATTTCGAAGCACAAATGCATGCGGTCTCTATAAAATCCATTGTTTAACTCAGTGAAGATCAACTATTTAGGTGCAAGTGTGCGCCCATTATTAGTTGAAGCAACTAAACTATTTAATCACCTCAATTAAAAAGTTGCTAGTGTGCGAGGGGCCTTAAGGATGGAAAAAGAAACAAGAGGATACGTGAACAGACAGAAGCAAAGGATATTATAGAGCATGTAGCAGAAAGAAAGGTGCAATGGGTTGGACATGTAGCACACACGACCATTGATCGATGGACCAAGCGAACAATAGAATGGAGACCACAAGAACAGAAAAGGAGTGTAGAATGTGCCAAAACAAGATGGTGGGATGATATACAGAGGGTTGCGAGCATTGGATGAATGACAACAGCTGCAAATAGATTGAGATGGAAATTCAGGAGGAAGGTCTATATCCAACATTGGATAGAACTAGGCTTATATTGATATAGTGTATAGTGATACATTGCTTACTATTAATAATTATTCTTTAAGATAAACAGTGCCACTGTCAATTTGTGGCAAGTTAGAAAAAGCGTTTTTTCTTCCTTATTTTGTCCGATAATACCATCAAAAAATATATATTGGTGACTAGAATTATCAGTTCTTAAAACTGGAAAATAATATATGGAGTATTGCATTTAAAAATATATATAAATTGTTTCTGTTTTAACTTCGTAAAAGAATAAAATCGCTATAACTTCAATATTTATCATTTTTGCTTAATTGTTCAAAAGAGATTGTTGAGCAATATCGCTTCAGGGGAAAATGATGAGTGGAATGAAGATCGATGAATTTTGTCGAGTCTCGATCGAATTAGGTGTTTCCTGGTTTAGGGTTACAACATAAACTTTTTTTTATTGTCAAAAATATAAGGAAAGTGGAAGGAGTTAGATGGGTACATTGAAGTAGTTCATATTATACGCTTTTTTAAGCGTTTTCGGAGTAGAAGAATTTGTAAACTACGTTTTTTTACTTATTATTTTTAATTTTAGAAGCAATAATATTAAAATCAAGCGTCTTATTGGATCTTTTTCCTCGTTTCTAGTTGGAATAAAAACTAATTTTAGATGTAATTATTTTTAATATTACGTTTACAGGTTATAGCGGATTTGGAAGGTGGAAAGAGGGTATACTAGTTTCCAGCACATCATGTTACATGTCATTTTTAGTATTCTCAAGGTCAGGGGCTTTAAAAATCATATTGGAATAGTCGGTAGAATAAACTAAGATGTGATTAAAAGAGTTTTTTTTTATTTACAGTAGAATCTCGATTATTCAAAATAATATGGACCAAAGTGATTTCAGATAATCGAAATTTCGGTTAATCCGAATTTTTTTATAAAATAGAAGGTTAGAAAGAATACAACATGGCAGATTCACTTAAAAGCATTTATACGGTATGCTATTACGTACATAGGTATTTATTAAAGCAAAGAATAGAGCAATTAGTTTACTTATTTTATGTATATGTACGGAAAATCGAAAATAAAACAGTTTCATCCTTAACTTTAATGTCTTAAAAATGAGATAATTTTTAACTGCACTCTTTTCCGTTAGTTCTGTTTTTGGCTGCCATGTCTCTCCAACGTTTGATAAGCAAAACGTCCTCGGCGGTTGCATTTTCTTGTTGTTCTACATAAGTTAACGCTTTTTTTTTTTTAGGGCCTCTAGTCCTTCTGAATTTGACATTTTTACTGGAATACTGTCAATGGCTTCTATTTCGTTATCATCATCGTTATCACTGTCTATTTTATTAGCATTTTAGCATACACTTTTAATTAATTCTTGGTCAGTCATTTCAACTTCCACACTATTACTGTTTAACCATTCACAAACATCGGTTTCCGTAACACTTTCACATCCTGATATTCTTGTAATAATTTGATGTAAATTTTCTTCTGTTTCTGCCTCTGAATAATGTCTCTCCTCTTGTGGAATCACTTTTGACCAAGATTTTTCCAGAGTACTACTCTTTACTTGATTTCAGGCTGAAGCTATCCAATATATAACATTTTTCAAATTTATCTTTTTTAGACAATCAGTAAGATTGCCACCTTCATCTACTTCTTCTAAAATATGCTCCAATAACAAACGTCTGTAATTGCGTTTTAAATTTTCCAGTACACCCTGATCCATAGGCTGAATGAGAGATGTTACAGCAGGAGGCAAAAACATTGCTTTTATTTCCCCACTTTCAAGTTGCTCCGCACTTGGGTGAGTGGGGGCGTTATCTAGTAACAGAATACATTTTCTAGGATATCCATATTCTTTTAAAAAAGTTCCACTTTGGGAACAAAATCTCCAAAAAACCAGTCTTTGAATAGAGTCACGTTTATCCAGGCATTGTTTTGATTTTTATACAAAACAGGAAAAGCATTGCGACGAATATTCTTAAAGGTTCGTGGATTTGCTGACTTACCAATACATAATAATGGTAGTTTGTGTCTTCCAGAAGCATTACTGCATGCAAGAACAGTAATACGTTCTTTGCTACGTTTGTAACCAGGTGCTCCAGCTTCCATTTTTGAAGCTAAGGTATTTAACGGCAACATTTTGTAGTTCAAGCCTGTTTCATCACAATTATAGATTTGGTCTGGTTGTAAACCATGTTCTTTCATAAGCTGCTCAAGATTCTTTGCAAATTTTTTTGCAGCAGATACATCAGCCGACAATCTTTCTCCACAAACTTTCAGTTGACGTACACCATGTCTTTTTTTTCCACCTGTCTAGCCATTCATTACTTACAGAAAAATTTACAGGTGCTTCAATAACCGGCAACTCTTCGTTTAAACTTACTACCTTATGTTTTAAAATTGTTCCTGAAATTGGTATTCCACGTTCTCGATTCTGTGTAAACCATAAAAACAAAGAATCATCCACTTTTTAGTATTCACCGCTTTTCATACTGTCTGTGTGGGCGATGACAAAACACTACACCATTTTTTAAGTTTTTCGTGATTTTGTCTCCACTCTGAAACAGTACTCACGGCTACACCTAAATCCTTCGCTATATCTTTAAGAAGTTCACCATTATCTAAACGTTGAATTTCTTCAAGTTTCTCTTTTAAGGTAATAACAAGACGTTTACGCTTATTATTATGACGCTCCATTTTGTAAAATATCTATTAAAACGAAACTATTACCTCTGCGATAATAACAGACGTAATGAGTAACTTATAACACTCGTCGACTAACCAAAACATAGACAGCGGTGAAATTTTAGACGTCGGGGAGTCCCCGGCGCGTTAAGGAAACCACTCATCGACTGTTTCGAATAATGGGGATTTTTTCGTTTAATGGGAATACAATTTGTTTTTTAATAGTTTGTTTCGGATAAGCTGGATTTCAGATAATCGCGATTCAGATAATCAGGATTGTACTGTATATACAAAGACACTAACTCTTGATGTTATTTTCGTTTAGGTAATACCTTATTATGCCAAAGAAGTATCGAGTTGCTAATAAAAAAGTTTTGAAAATGTACAAAGTGAAATTATTGGTTTAATGTCATACTTACTTTCCGTGTCCAGTCACCATTATATTTTCCACCATTATATATTAGGCCATACGAATAGCATTCTCTCATTGGCGAGGAAAAGATTCTCCGCTGTGCAAGTTGTTGCGATATTTGGGCAATATAGTAGATGGTATTGGTCTTGGACTGCGTCCCACCCACAACTTTTCCTCGTTGATGTATCCCCGTTTTCTGAGGGTTTTCTGGTATCTACGTACACCTCTCCGAAGCTTGTTTAGGGTTCTCCATACAGGATAGGGTAAGTCATGCCCAGCGGTTATTTTGTCTGTGAACTCTATAACGTTAGGTGGTGCTGTGTTTTTCCACCTATTTAGTCGGGCACTGCTTGGGGGTACCAAAACTGTGGTCGTGGAAAGGAAACATTTCCCCTATCTTAATCTGGGACTTGACCGTACATTGGTTGTCGCATGTCATTGTTTTATATTCCTCTTTCTACTTCAGTTGCTATTTCTTTCTTAATTTTTGGGGGGTGTAATTCCTGCAATAAAATAAAGTTTTTCGGTTGTAGTTGGTTTCAGACAGCCGGGTATGACCCTGATAGCCCTTTTATAGCCACGTCGACTAGTTAGGCGTGCATTCCTCCATACTGGAGCTGAGTATCCTGCTGCTGATAGACTGAAAGCCATGGTTGATGTTCTTAGAACTTTTCGCTGAGTACCCTACTTCGTTTTTTGTAATTTCCTTAGGATATTATTCCGTGCCACAACTTCCTGTTTTGTATTCTGACAGTGAGTTTTGTAGCTTAGAGTTCTAAGAGATCTATTTCCACACCTAAGAATTTTGGATTATTACACTGTTGTGGTTGCTTGCCTCTCCAGCTGATGTTCAGAGTTCTTTTTTTTGTTATGATACGCTAAAAAATATTTACAATCTTTGCCGCAAATTCCTGGTTAACAATTGATACGAAACATTCAACAGCACTTTCCCGTTCCAAAAAATTACGCTCTTGTTAGGCAAGTTGCGGAAAATAGGACTCAGTAGTGAAGTCCTTGGGTAGATTGGCAGTTTTCTGGAGGGTCGTAAACAGTATGTCCGTATTAATAATTATATTTCTAAAGAAACAAATTTACTGTTTCTACTTTTCGTTAATGACATCGGCAAGTTCATTCTAAATTCCTCATGTTTGCAGATGATCTAAAAATGTTTTTTTTAAAACGGTTGACACGTTGCAAGATTGTCACTCTCTTTAGGAGGATGTTCATGGCCTCTATAGATGGAGTACCCTGAATGAGTTGAACTTGAATATTAAGAAGTGTGTTAGCATTAGTTTTTGGTAGAGCTAGACGGAACTTTACTTTTGAATATAACATTAATGGCAATAAGCTGAGGCATGTTAGTGAAATTAATAATCTGGGAGTTATTGTTGACCAGAAACTTATTCTCCATAGGCACATTTTGTCAATTGTTCAGAAGATGTTCACGAGATACTGTAGGGACTTTTCCTGCTCTACATTAAACTGTTGTATTGTTCAATTGTGAGATCGGGGCTTGAGTATGCCGCCGTGGTATGGTCTCCTCATTACAATGTATATATAGAAGCGATTGAGACGGTGCAGAGCCGGTTTTCTACGGACTTGTGCTTTTAAATTGGCCATACCCCCAGATGGTTACCATATAGACCACCACAACCTTAGAGGCATTTTGGGTATTTTGACCCTGGAGACTAGAAGACTCCACTGTCGCATTAGAGGCAGAGACCTGTTTTGTATTCCCTCTCATGCGACTAATTATGGCTATTATGGACCCACGTCCAGAATAATGAGGCATTTCAATCAGTTCGATCTCAGGATTCATGGCTCCATTGATTGTTAAAAAGTTGTGATATTTGCTTGCTATGAAACTAGTTTTAATGATCTTGTAATGTTGATTTCTGTGTATGTTTATGATTTTTATTATAATTAGTTGTTTTTAATTATGTTTATAATTGTGCAAATTGGCGTCAATAAATAAAAAAAAAATAACGCTTCCTGACAGTTATCCACCACTACACCAAACACCCTATTTTTGCACTTGACACGCGTTTCGCTAAACATGTTAACATCAACAAGGAATGACGATGATGCTAAATATTATTAGCTTAAAGCCATGTGTCCACTAGGCAACAATTGACGCTCAACACGTGACGCTCAACATGTTCGGCAACGTTGCACAACAACGCGCGACGTTGCTAGATGGCGCCTAACGTGACGCGCGGCTTGTTTGTTTCCGTGCAAGATGCAGTTGCGTATCAAATGTTATCCTGATGTACGCGCAACAATGTCCATAGTGTGGTCTAACGAATATGTAATTAAACTAATCGAATTGTATCAAAACTGTGAGTGTTTGTGGGATACTACTCACAACAAATATAAAAATAAATTAAAAAAGCGGGACGCGTGGGAGTCCATTTGTAAAATATTAGATGTGCCTACAAAGGAGGTAGAGAGCAAGGTACATACTTTCCGATCGCAATTTACTCGGGAAAGGGAAGAAATTAAAATCATTGAAGAAAACGGAAGTGGCAGTGAAGATGTTAAGATTTCATGGTTTGCATACTATTACAATTTGTTTTTTAAAAGGTGAAACAACATCTGGAAAAAATGATACAATTGAGATTCATGTAAGTATTTTTTTATTATTAAATACATGATAAAGATTAATTATGTTTGTTAAGCACGTTCACTTTGCCAAGAAACTCGCCCTTATTCGCTAATAAAATAGTTAGAAAAATGATCTCTTATAGTGGATGGTACCAGTTTGATTTTTTTATGGGTGTAGCACACGTGCTGCAGGGAAGAAGTCCCTAAAGCGTTACAGGAGCGACACGTGTGCGGAGAAAGCGATTCACGTTGTTCTTGAATCGCTGTAAATTGTACTCGGTGGGAAACACAGTCCTGGGCAAATTATTCCAAAGGGATGATGTTCTCCATATAAAAGACTGATTAAAAAGCGTTGTACGAGGAGTAACAAGCTGAACCTCATACGGATGTGAAGTATTAGCGCGACGTGTACTTCTAACATGCACCGCTCTGGGAGGAATTAAGCGGATCACATCCCTCAAACACTTTCCATGAAAATACTTGTAGAATAGGCTCAAGTCGCCAACCGTTCTTCTATGTTCCAGCGAATCAAGGCCGCCGGTAAGTTCCGGGTCTCCAATCAGACGAACGGCTCTTCTTTGAATAGAATCCAACAAATACAGTGTATGTTTGGGAGCGGAGCCCCAAACATAGGAGCAGTATTCCATAGTTGGGCGAATTTAAGCTTTGTAAAGAATTAACAGTTGTTGTGGAGTGTAAAGCATTCTGGTTCGAAACAATATTCTCAACTTTTGAGAAGCTCTCCTTGCTTTTTGGTGTCTTAGCTTCATTAAAATACGTTTTATGATACGCTGTCTGAAGACAATATCCGGCATCCTTGACTGCACTATGGGAATAGTAGGTGGTGTTTTTTGTTGGAAATCGACAGTAGAATGTGAATCAAAGAGTTCAGCCAGCAAGTTCGCTTTCTCAACAGGTGTCGTTGCAATAGAATTATCTGGCCGTGTGAGTGGTGGTATGGTGGATTTGGTGAAATTTTGGCTAACTGGCTTAGCGACTGACTAAGAGAACCTGGAATTGTTGGGACAAGCGAGAACTGTGTTTCTAATTCGTTGATTGTGTGCCTCCTTGGTTTTGTCGATAATTTCTTGGCATCTGTTCCTGGCACAAACAAAGGTGTTACGGTTTATGGTGTTAGGATTTTCACGCCATTGTCGGTAGGCAAGATGTTTAGAAGCAACAGCTTCTTTGCATTTTCGGTCAAACCAAGGCTTGTCGTTGGAAGGGCATTTCTTCAAAAAAGGGATGTAAGCCTCCATACCGGCCAAAATAACATCGGAAACCTCCCTGGCGCAGTCAGATGGACCAGTAACGATAATTCCTCATTTTTCTCTCCCTTCTTCTGAAGAATATAAATTATTTCCCATTACTTCGTTACGCCATGAGCCATTTATTTTATTAAATTCAGAATCTTCATAGTCGTAAGTTCCTCGTGGTATATACAAGGCTCTTGAATGCTTATTTCGACTCAAAAAATTATGCAAATATACACAAGTCGTAGTAACAAGCTCAGCGTTAGTAGGTTAAAGTTCTATTGGGCTAGAAAATATAGAACAGATATTACAACAAATACATTTTTTACAATTCTTCGTGCCCGCGAGAGTCTGTAGTTGAAAATATTACCTTTTCTGTGAATTCCGGGGCAGGGTTTCATCAAATTTTCAGACAACGCAAATGCACTATCTCCAACAGATACATATGGTAACACCACATCAGTTGATGTTAAAGTTTCCATTGCAAGTAATGACAGTGTTTTGTCAATCATTTTCTTGTAGAATGCTGTTTCACCAAATAGTTCCCCGTCAGATTATATTCTGCATCAACGATAGCTAAAAGGACTAAACTAAATTATTCCTTGTAGTTATAATAGTCACTGCCAGAGTTTGGTGGCGCCATAGTCAGTACATATTTGCCGTCTATAGCACCGACACATTGCGGAAAATTCCACAGCCTGTCAAATTTTATTGCGACCTCCTTCCACTCCTCTTCATTTGATGGAATCTGAAATATTTCATACACTAAATATAAAATTCTTTTTTTTTAGATGGATGAAAATAATTCTACGGAACGTGACTATGATGAACGCCAAAATGAAGAAGCGCGAGTAGACCAAACTGAGACAAAGAGCCAAACTGAGACAAATAGAGTAGCAAAGAAGCGGAGTTACTATGAAAAACTAAATGATGCTTACGAAGTAATGATGGAAGCAAAAGAAAGATTGAAGGACCAAGACATCACAGATGAGTTTGATGTTTATGGTAGATATGTGGCATCGGAACTTCGGAATATTAAGGACGAATATTCTACTCTGATTGGCAAACAATATATTAATAATATATTAGTTGACGCTCGTGCTGGTAAATATTGAGAAGAATATAATACATATCGCTACAATACAGGACAGATGAGTACACCGGGTGCCTCAACAAGTAATAATTCCTCAAACCTGCTCAGTGATGAAGAAAGTAATCATCCACAACATGCTGTGCAAGTATCGCAACAAAATCCTGGGCAAGAGGTTGATGTTGAATCCGCAGTACATAATCTCATTCTACAATTAAGGGATTAATTTGAAATCCCTTAGACATTGATTGATTGATTGTTTAGTTTACCAGCTACTATGCTACATATTATGCCTTGTTAACATTTAATTATACTGGGCCAAATTGTTATTATTGTCAATTGTTATCAATGTTGAATTAAACTACAATGAAAATAAAACCTTTATTTGCATGTACTTACCCTTACATAATTCTTCAAACTCTGAATCAGTGTTCCGCAAACTTCTGGTACAATTTTACTAATTAATTGCTTTGCACTACAGATCTGCTAAATGAGAAGATCTGTTGGAATATTTTCCAACTTTTCCTTGGTTAGACGTTTGTTTTCGTTCTGACGATACATTCCTTTTTCGAAGAAATGCCCTTCTAACGGCAAGCCTTGGTTTGACCGAAAATGCAAAGAAGCTGTTGCTTCTAAACATCTTGCCTACCGACGATGGCGTGAAAATCCTAACACCATAAATCGTAACACCTTTGCTCGTGCCTGGAATAGATGGAAGGAAATTATCGACAAAACCAAGAAGGCACACAATCAGCGAATTAGAAACAAACTTCTCGCTTGTCCCAACCATTTTAGGTCCTTTTAGTCAGTTGCTATGGCAATTAGCCAAAATTGCCCCAAATCCACCATACCAGCACTCACACAGCCAGATAATTCTATTGCAACGACACCTGTTGAAAAAGCGAACTTATTGGCTGAACTCTTTGCTTCACATTTTACTGTCGATTTCCAAGGAAAAATAACACCTACTATTCCCATAGTGCAGTCACGGATGCCCGATGTTGTCTTCAGACAGCGTATCATAAAACGTATTTTAATGAAGCTAGACACCAAAAAAGCTTCTGGCGCTGACGGAATACCTACCATAGTTCTCAAAAACTGTGCGAGGGAATTGACACCAGTTTTCTGTAGGCTTTTCAACCTATTCTACAGAAAGGGAATATTTCCTTCCTGCTGGAAATGTGCCACAGTTCAGCCGATACCTAAAAAAGGCAAGAAGACCTTGCCAAATAACTATCGACCAGTCGCACTGCTTTTAATAATACTGAAAGTCATGGAGAAGGCTATCAATCAACATCTTCTAAAATACCTTGAAGAATTCAACATTATTAGCGTCACCAATATGGCTTTCGTAAACATAGATCAACAGGTGATCTTCTGACTTATGTAACATATGTTTGGAACAACGCAATTGGACACTTTGGAGAATCTCGAGCGGTTGCTCTTGACATATCCAAGGCATTTGATCGTGTTTGGCACGATGGGCTGTTGGCTAAGCTACGTTCTTGTGGTATGTCTGAAAAGTTCTGTTTGTGGCTCTCATGTTTCCTCAGTGAGCGTTCTTTACTAGTGGTGGTCGACGGATTTCTTTCTAACACCTTCACCATCAACGCCGAGGTGCCCCAAGGCTCCATAGTATTCCCTACTCTCTTTCTCACTTACACTAACGATCTGCTGGAAAAGACCGGAAATCCAATCTACAGCTTTGCAGATGACAGTGCACTTATCTCTTCATTCACTTTGAACGCTCGGACATCGGCTGCTCAGGCGAGTGTCCGCAGACAGCGAGAAGTTGTTCAACTTAACAAAGACCTAAAAGAAATTCTATCTTGGGGTGACAGTAACCAAGTGGAATTTAACGCTATAAAAACCCAGGCGGCAATTTTTTCTAAAAAAGTTAACGTTGCTGAACCCGACATAGTTATGCGGGGCACTCCATTCCTCTAACATCGTCACTCAATTGGTTGGGCATTAGTTTGGGAGCGAGTATGTCCTGGCATGAGCATGTTGCAGGCATAGCAAGGAGAACTTCTCAAAAGTTGAGAATATTATTTCGAACCAGAAAGCTTTACCTCCACAACTGTTAATTCTTTACAAAGCTCAAATTCGACCAACTATGGAATACTGCTCCCATGTTTGGAGCTCCGCTCCCAAACATACACTGCATTTGTTGGATTCTATTCAGAGAAGAGCTGTCCGTCTGATTGGAGACCCGGAACTGACCGGCGGCCTTGATTCGCTGGAACATCGAAGAACGGTTGGCGACTTGAACCTATTCTACAAGTATTTTCATGGAAAGTGTTTGGAGGATGTGGCCCGTCTAATTCCTCCCAGACCGGTGCATGTTAGAAATACACGTCACGCTGATACTTCACATCCGTATGAGGTTTAGCTTGTTACTCCTCGTACAACGCTTTTCAAGCAGTCTTTTATATGGAGAACATCATCCCTTTGGAATAATTTGCCCAGGACTGTGTTTCCCACCGAGTACAATTTGCAGCGATTCAAGAACAACGTGAATCGTTTTTTTCCGCACACTTGTCGCTCCTGTAGCGCTTTAAGGACCTCCCTGCAGCACGTGTGCTAGACCCATAAAAAAAAAAAAGATACTTTGAAGGTGTAGGAAGGTGAAGTATACGAATATCCAATTGACAAATATCGAATAGTAACGGCCAATCTGAGAGAAGCACTAACAGCATTTCGAAATTTTGTGTCCTGCTTCGATGTTATGGGATCAATTTTTCGTAACAATATCTCCAAATCTGTTTTACACATTCGGGTAAAGTTACTAAAAGACCCATCATCCATACGAAGTTCACTGAACACATTTTCTTTTTTTTTTTTTTGTAAGTAATTTCCAACCCACCACCGTGTTTTTTTCCTTTTTTTAATCGATGAAATTATAAACATCGCCGCTGAAATCAACACTAGCTCCTCTGGCGACATGTTGTCGACGACTGATCGTGTGGACAGACAACATTGCTAAACAAAAGTTCCGCGTCGATATTCAACATGATGAGCAAGATGTTGTGCAACATGTTGCGCGCCAATTGTTGCCTAGTGGATACAAAGCTTAACGCGCGTTGAGCGCAAAAACAAAGTATTTGGTGCAGTGGTGATAACTATTGTGTAGTATTATTGTGCCCAAGAGTCTAAAACCCCAACATAGTACAATTCCTAAGTTAATTTCAAGTGTGTGAACTAGTATTTGCAATTAAAACTTTGGAGTTTAGTATAAAAATCGTAAATGAAAACTTATTAAGTCACTTTAATCCAGAATAGACGCTGTAGAACTCATTTTTAATTGTGAATAGTTCTGAAGCCTTTGTTATGCTCATTTTTGTGTGTGGTTAATATCCCTACAGTAATCATTTCATATATATTACGTAAGAATGATTGGATTAAGTAATGCTTTATTGTGAAATAGTAAAATATAGTTTTTATGGTACGTAGCGTACGTGTTTCCGAGGAAAATACTGGTTAAATAATTTTACATATTTTTTATTTCCGTACTGGGCTTTTCCCAACAATAATTGTATTTATTTTATTGAACTTTAAATAACACTGATTCATCAGTATTAGCAACTGCATCCAAGCAAGTAGTAATTTTAAACATACCCACAGTTTTTTAGCTAGCACGTCTGAAAATGTTTGTTAAATTGATGTAATATGATTCTTCATAAAAGCGTCTATATTTTCGACGGACTTATAACTATAACACCAAAAGTCCACTGAAAGCAATATTTATAACAAATAATAATTGCGTCGTGATATTCTTAATTTATTAATTTTAACGGGGGATTTTTTACTGTTGGAGCAGTAATATTACAGTCTGGCGAATTTCTCAGTATATATGTCTATTTATTTTTCGATTAACTCAAATAAAGGCCAAATTTGCGGTCAGTCTTTTTACCTACCTATTTAGAACGTGGGAATTTCTCAGTTTTTAACCAATAATTAGATGTATTTTGTTTATTTCCTGACTTTCTTTGTATTATTATTTTAGTCCGGAATTTTGCTAGAATAAAATAGGGATTCAATTTTTAAAATCATTTTACTGTTTTTTTTTTGCATTCTTACAAGATTTAAGATTTGTCAAAAATGAGATATATGAATTGTTCAAGAGAATCGCGTTTAGAGGCTGTAAAGCTATTAAGTCAATTGTGAGATAGCCAAGATCATAGATCCTAATCCTCCACATTTGAGGACGTTTCCTAACTGTAACGCAATTTCTAATTTTATTTGATGTGGCAATATGAGTATGCTCTAAATGGGCTAACGTGGATTCCTCTTTTGTTTCGAAATTTACTGCACTATTCAGTCAATTAGTGCTTATATTTTTCGACTACGCAAAACATTCGACACGATAGAACTACCTGAAATTTTGACAGCGTTACAAGAAAGTAGAGTTGAACGAAGATATTGCAACATCATCAGAAATATCTACCTAAATGCAACAACATCTGTGTCTCTTCACTCACTCGTCAATAAAATACATATCAAACGAGGTGTCATCCGGGTGATACACTGTCACTTAAGTTATTTACAGCAGTCCTCGAATACGCTTTCAAAAAGGTAGATTGGGAACATAAAAGTGCGGTCATTGATGGAGAAAGACTTAATCATCTTCGTTTTGCGGACGATATTGTCCTTATATCGGACAACCTCGGAGAAGCCAAAAATTTACTCCAAGAGTTACAGAATGCAACCAACAAAGTTGGACTAGACATATATTTTACCAAAACTAAAGTGATGACTAACATGATACCAAGTACCATACACCAATACAACTCGGAAATGATGTAGAAATGGTACATAAATATATATATATATATATATATATATATATATATATATATATATATATATATATACATATATATATATATATATATATATATATATATATACATATATATTATATATATATATATATATATATATATATATATATATATATATATATATATATATTTATATATATATATATATATATATATATATATATATATATATATATATATATATATATATATACAGTAGAATCTCACAAATTAGAACCACTTTGTGCACCGGGCAGTTCGAATTTCTGAAAAGTTCGAATTTCTGGACATTTTTTTTTTTTACAGAAAATGATAAAATTATAATAAAACTAGTTATGTAAGCTTTATTTTAACACAAAACAGTTTTTATTTATTAACATTTAATTAATTGAACATATTAAATTCATAGAAAAACTTTTAAAAAGTTTTTAATTATTAGGTATTTAATTGGTTTTTTAACATAAAATCAGTTATACTTGTTTGTTTTTTTGATTTATTTAAACTGGATACAACTTTCACACGTATGAACATTTCACTTTGACCTTCAGTCATCAACTGACCCAAATTTATACAAGCATATCAAATTTCACACGCATATGACCCAATTGTACACACCACGAATAACTCGGTGATTCCCCTTTTTATTTTTACTTTAATGAGCGAAAAAAAAAAAATTTGTAGTGAAAATACAAAAAAAAAGTAAAAAACTTCCAGAAATTAGAACCCCCTGTTCTAATTTTAGAGCGTTTAATTTGGTTTTTCGCCTATTTAGTTCAAAATCATAGAAAAAAAAAAAATTTTCTAGTGGAAATAAAAAACAAAAAAAAAACAACACTTCCAGAAATTAGAACCACAGGTTCTAATTTTAGAGCGTCTAATACATTGAAATGGCCGGTTCTAATTTTTGGACGGTTCGAATTTGTGAGATTCTACTGTATATATATATATATATATATATATATATATATATATATATATATATATATATATATATATATATATATATATATATATCTGTGCCATGAAGTACGCATCCGCAAAAACTTCAGCTGTCTAGAAGAATTACTCCGGCCTGGGTAGCCTATGGAAAGATGAAAGATATTTTTAAGAGAGACATTTCGATAAGCTTGAAGAGAAAGGCATTCAATCGATGCATCATACCAGTTCTGTCATATGGGCAGAAACTTTAACCCTCACTAAATCATCCTTAAAGAAATTACAAGTTACACAAAGAAACATGAAAAGGTCAATGGTTGGGTAGAGTTTTAGAGACTGGGTGAAGAACGAAGAGATACGCAGAAGAACGCGAGTAAACGACGTCATAGAGCATATTTTTACGATTGAAATGGAGATGGGCTGGATATATTGCCAAAATTACTTATGGTCGTTGGACGAAAAAGGTCCTCGAATGGAGTACAAGGGCTGACACACGCGGCAGAGGCAGACCCCCTACTCGATGAAGTGACGATTTGAAGAAAGTTGTGACGAACTGAATTGCGACTGCCTAGAAAGGAATAATCTGGGGACATCTTGAAGAGGCCTATGTTCGACAATGAACGCAGGAGGCTTCACGATAATGATTCAATCAATGCTCTTTGAGAATCACTATAGTCACAATATACATACCTTGGCTAATGTTCAATAATTGATTGTAGATTATTATTGAACGGATTTCCTACTAGGAAGGACATTTTCCAACTTAATCACAGCGCTTAGAAAGAAGTAGACAGCAAATATCTTCGCTAGGCGTCGCACTAGTCAATGCTATCTTACTTCTTTAAACGTCTTACGGGTAGATCCCCAATTTTACACGTAAACAATAATGTAAACATCACTTCTTTAATTTTGCTTTAAACCAATTATAGTGGCTTGCAATATAAACATCTGAATTTCAATGTCAAGGCCCTAAAGAGGCGTTTTTTTTTTAATCGTTAACATCTCCCTATGATTAGGGTTAACTGTTTTTCTATATCATGTAGAGATATTCGGGAGGATGTTGTGATAGATGTCAACGTTGTCCAAATGCGTACTTCACTGTACCTTCTGGAGACCGTGGTAGTTCTGTCACGGGCGTTATTACATTTCTACAATAACTACTACCACAGAGTACAGAATTACGTTATTATTTCCTATAACATTACATAGCTCAATATACATTTTAGACAACCAAAATATTAGGCAGCTGGGGCAGCAGAAGCATCCCTGAGTGAACAGCGGCAACAGAATTGGCGCAGGACGGTGTATATATAGTTTGTTGTTCTGTTTATGGCTCTCGTGTTTTCTCAGAGAGCGTTCTTTACGAGTAGCAGTAGATAGATTTCTTCCTAATACCTTTCCTTCAGTATCAACACCGGTGTGCCCTAAGGCTCCATACTCTCGCCTACTCTCTTAAACGATTTGCTGGAAAGGATCAGGAGTCCAATCTATATCTTTGAAGATGATAGTACGCTTATTTCTTTATTCACTTTGAACGCTCGAATATCCACTACCAATGCAAATATTAGCAGACAGCAGTAAATCGTTCAACTTATCAAAGACCTGCAAAAAAATTTATTTTAGGGTGACAGTAACCAAGTAGAATTTTATGCTACAACAGTTTTGTCTAAAAAAGTTAATATTACTGAACATATAGTTATGTCTGGGCGCCCCATTTTTA
Source organism: Pachyrhynchus sulphureomaculatus (assembly GCA_019049505.1). Lineage (NCBI taxonomy): Eukaryota > Metazoa > Arthropoda > Insecta > Coleoptera > Curculionidae > Pachyrhynchus > Pachyrhynchus sulphureomaculatus. The sequence goes on along the minus strand of CM032452.1, from coordinate 63,299,298 downwards.
TAGCATGGACAATCAATTTGCTGAGCGTTAATTTCGGAGCAAATATGTCTTGGCATGAATGTGTTGCAAGAATTGCAAAGAGAGTTTCTCAAAAACCGGGAATGTTATTTCGAAATAGAAAGCTTTACCCTTCACCACAACTGCAGCATTTATATAAAGCAGAATTTATATAGAGAATATCATCCTTTTGGAATGATCTGCCTAGGACGGTGGTTCCCACCAAGTACAACTTATAGCGATTCAAGACCAAAATAAATTGCTTTTTCCGCATACGCCTCGCTCTTGTAGCGCTCTAGGGATTTCCCTACAGCACGTGTGCTACACTCATCAATAAAATAAAAACAACAAGAATAATAAAAATACGTAAATACGTTTGTCGTGTATTTTAGGGTTAAAACATTTGTAGCTTTTTGCAAAAACATCAAAATTATCAAAACCGAAATAAATACCAAAAAGAGAGAAGTCCTGGAATCCATTCACATACATAAAAAAAAACACCCAGTGCAATCAACGAAAAAAAAAAAACAGACGTAAACAACCTAAACCAGATTTACCTATCAGTCATATAGTGCTTTATGTTAAGTGTTTTATTTGTAGTATGTAAAAATCTGTTTTTGACAACATTTAAAATAAATACCCCAATATAATGAACTACTTTCTAAGGTAAGTCCTTCATTAATTTATATTATTAAGTATTTTAAATTCAAAACTACCAAAAGCTACAAATGTTTTAACCCTGAAATGCACGATAAACAGATTAATTATTTATCTAATTTTAATTCTTCTAATTTCATCTTTTAGAGCAAATTTTAAAGAAGACCTCTTTTGAAGGTCGAAACGTTAATAAATATATAAAAATCCAAATATGTATATATATGGTATAGCAGGTGTACAAGTATACGGATTTTTTTTCTAAAAAAACATGTTAAATTCGGAAGAATGATAAAAAGTGCTTTATTCAAAATATGCTCCATCGCTTGTTATACATTTTTCCCAACTTTCGGGCAATTTGTGAATACCACGCCATTAAAAATCTTCCCCTTTTGCTGCGAACCATTCATCGAGCTATTTTTTTACATCTTCGTACGAACCAAAGCGCTGCTCAGCAAGTGCGTGACCCATCGATGCAAACAAGTGGTAATCGGAAGGAGCCAAGTCTGGCGAGTAAGCCGCATGGGGTAGAACTTCCCAGCTGAGTGCTTCCAACATGTCGCGAACTGCTTTTGCCGAATGTAATGTAACATTGTCATGAAGAAAAATGACTTTGTGTTGACTTCCTTTTGCACCGAACGAGCAAAATGTCACACGTGTTTTTGCGCTCTGCCATTTATCTGTCGTTCAACTCATGTGGTACCCATCTACCGCTCTTCTGAATCTTTCCCATCTCTCGCAGCCGATTGGAAACAGCTTGTTGACTAACGCCCAATTGCTCGGCGAGTTTTTGTGTTTGCGAATCATCTTCGTCCAACAATGCTTGCAATTCCACATCTTCGTATTTTTTTGGCGGTTTTCCGCGTTCTTTGTCTGCAACATCGAAGTCACCACTTTTGAAACGCCGAAACCATCGTTCACACGTATCTTGCGATGGAGCATGTTCACCATAAGCTTCTCGAAGTAATCGCTATGATTCAACAGCAGTTTTCTTCAAATGAAAACAAAAAATTTATGCTGTCCGCGAATGCTCTTTGTTCGGTATCGACATATATCGACATATATATATATATATATATATATATATATATATATATATATATATATATATATATATATATATATATATATATATGTACATATATATATATATATATATATATATATATATATATATATATATATATATATATATGTATATATGTATGTATGTATGTATGTATGAATGTATGTATCTTCTTCAACGATCCTCCTGCGTTCCCTGCAGGGCATAAGTTTCCCCATGTTCCATAATTTTGACCATAAACTTACAGCGCTGGCCATGCGTGTAGGTTTGATAGGATATAGGAAAGGATATCTTGATGTGACAGAGGATAAGTGTTTGGGACCTGACTCTCCCGGGAACAGGAGATAAGAGAATATCAGTAGCTAATGTAAGGGCAGGATTCGCCGTATCTTTTAGTAACCTATCCTCTACCGTGATATCATAGAGGAGTGCTAGCCGCTACCCTAATATATATATATATATATATATATATATATATATATATATATATATATATATATATATATATATATATATATATATATATATATATATATATATATATATATATATATATATATATATATATATATATATATATATATATATATATATATATATATATATATATATATATATATATATATATATATATATATATATATATATATATATATACGAGGCTGGTTTGAAAAGTCCGTGCAAAAGTAAAAACTACTTATGTGTTTGGGGTAAACCTTTTTTATTTTTCGACATAGTCTCTCTCTCGGGAACAGGAGATAAGAGAATATCAGTAGCTAATGTAAGGGCAGGATTCGCCGTATCCTGCCGTTTTATGCAAACCAGCCTCGTATATATATACGAGGCTGGTTTGAAAAGTCCGTGCAAAAATAAAAACTACTTATGTGTTTGGGGTAAACTTTTTTTTTTTTCGACATAGTCTCCTTTTAGGCTTATACACTTCGTCCAACGATGTTCTAGTTTGTTGATCCCTTCCGAATAATACGATTTGTCCAAGTCTGCAAAATATCCATTAGTGTCTGCAATCACCTCCTCGTTTGAATAAAATCTTTGTCCCGCCAGCCATTTCTTCAAATTGGGGAACAAATAGTAGTCCGAGGGAGCCAAGTCTGGAGAATAGGGGGGATGTGAAATAAGTTGGAATCCTATTTCCATTAATTTTGCGACCACAACTGCTGAGGTGTGTGCTGGTGCGTTGTCGTGATGGAAAAGGACTTTCTTGTGGGCCAATCGCGGGCGTTTTTCTTGCAGCTCGGTTTTCAAACGGTCCAATAACGATGAATAATATTCACCTGTAATAGTTTTACCCTTTTCCATATAGTCGATGAGGATTATCCCTTGCGAATCCCAAAAGACAGTCGCCATAACCTTTCCGGCCGAAGGAACGGTCTTCGCCTTTTTTGGTGCAGATTCCCCCTTGGTAACCCATTGTTTAGATTATTATTTGGTCTCAGGAGTATAGTAATGTATCCATGTTTCATCCACAGTGACGAAACGACGCTTAAAGTCCTCCGTATTCTTCTGGAACAGCTGCAAACCATCCTTGCAACACTTCACACGATTCCGTTTTTGGTCAAGCGTGAGCAATCGCGGCACCCATCTTGCGGATAGCTTTCTCATGTCCAAATGTTTATGCAAAATATTATGTACCCGTTCAGTCGAGATGCCCACAGCACTAGCAATCTCATGCACCTTAACTCTTCTGTCATCCATCACCATATCATGGATTTGATCAATGATTTCTGGAGTCGTAACCTCCACAGGCCGTCCAGAACGTTCAGCGTCAATTGTGCCCATATGGTCGGTCCGAAAATTTTGAAACCACTTATAAACTGTTCTAATCGAAGGTGCAGGGTCACCATAATGTTTATCAAGCTTCTCTTTAGTCTCCTGAGGCGTTTTGCCTTTCATAAAGTAATGTTTAATCACCACACGAAATTCTTTTTCGTCCATTTCTTGAAAATCACTCGACTTCCTTGATTCACACGAATGCCAAACACAAAGAAATAGACCAATATGGCTGAAACTTGGTGTGCGTTCATTCAAGAGATGCTACTAACTAAACATGACCTCGATACTCGCTGGTGGTGCCATCTCTCGGACTTTGCACCGACTTTTCAAACCAGCCTCATATATATATATATATATATATATATATATATATATATATATATATATATATATATATGTATATATATATTAGACATAGAAATGGATTGTACTCGTGGTATACATCTAGTCTAATCACAAAACATAGGAACACCTAGGCTGAAAAGTTTTTGGTCTAGCTACTTAAAACACATTTTTTTTTTTTTTTTTGCAAAATTCGACTTTATTCATCAACATAGTCTCCTTCAAGAACGATATAATCAGTCCAACGCTTTTCTAACATTTCCATATCTTTCTTGTAGAAGGATTTATCATTGCCTTTAAAACAGGCCTCAGTTTCGGTCATAACTTCTTCATTGGAGCCAAATCTCTTTCCCGGGAGCATTTTTTTGAGATCTGCGAATAGATAATAGTCGATGAAAACTATTCCATGCGCGTCCCAAAATACAGAAGCCAAAACCTTCCCGGCCGACTGTTGTGTCTTTGGTCGCTTCGGGCGACTTTCACCTGTTGCTGTCCACTTAGCTGACTGCCGATTTGATTCCGGCGTGTAGTGGTGGATCCATGCTTCAAGAGCAAAAAAAATCCGTTTTTTTGCTCTTAAACAGGTCCAAACAGCGCTCAAATTCATTAACACGTTGTTGTTTTTGGTCCACTCTGAGCGAACGCTGTACCCACTTCGAACAGAGCTTTCTCATGCCCAAATGTTCACGTAAAATATGACCAACACGTTCTTTTGATATCTTTAGGCTGTCAACTATCTCATACGGTTTCATTTTACGGTTATTTTGTGGATTTTTTTATGTTTTCCGGTGTAACCATCTCATTTGGGAGTCCAGAGCGTCCAGCATCATTTGTATCTGTACGACCGCGTTTAAATTCAGCATACCAGTAAATGATGAGGGATTTTCCAGGGGCAGCGTCCCCGTAACACTTATCAAGCTATTGCTTTGCTTAAACGGTATTTTTTCACATCAAAAAACAACATTTAATCAACACGCGAAATTCAATTTTTTTCCATTGTTTTGAAAATATCAAAAGCAGTATCTGTAACTTGTAAACTAATCGTCGCAAAAATCATGAAATTTTGACACGTATCGTTTGAAGGTTGGTACTTCCTAAAAATCATATGTGTTTTTTGAAAAGGGCGACATCTATGTGTCAGACTAAAAACTTTTCAACCTACGACTTATTTTGTGAATTAAGAAGCCGTTCGGACTTTAAGAGCTAAACGTTTTCCCTAAGTAAAAAATTTTCAGCCTGGTTCGTTACAGGTGTCTAAAACATAGATCCGGCCTAGTTTCCATGAAAGCTAAACCGTCTATTTGTTCAGTTTATTTTGTATTTTAAATATCACCAAATAAATGTTTCTATAAGAAAATTTAATATAAAAATCGAGAGCGAAGGCCTTGGAGCAGACAAATATAGAAAACAGTTTTTTGCATTTTACCACGGTATTTCATTTTTATCGGTTTAATCATAAATAAAAATGAATGTTTTGGTATTTTACTTCATAACATCATAACTTAGCTTAGCTTTTGTGAATTTAAAACGCCAATTGTAAAATTAGACCAGTGTTGAAGTTAGACCTTGCTGGTGAATCAGACAGTTCTCATGATTTTTTGGTTAAATGAGAAATGATGGTTCTTTGGATTAGGTTATGTTAATTTCGAGTAACTTCCTGACATTTCTCCTTGGATTACACGAGGCTTCTTTACACTTCGAGGTTAAAATACTTAATGAGCTCGAAGAAGCTTGAGTTTGGCATAATTACTTTGATTCATCCTCATCTTCATTTTAAATTTAATAGAAACATGTCTGTCGTCTATATATTTCATTTTCTAAAGAATATTTTATGAATAAACTCTCCTGTAGTGACGAATATCTTCATGGAAACTCTTGAAGATATTTCTTTAATCTCAGCTTTTCTGAAACTAGGGTGTTGGTGTAGATATGTTGACGATGCGTTTGTTATTTGGTCACATGGTGAAGAAAGCCTGAATGCTTTTTTGAATCGTCTTAGTCAACAACAATAAAACACAAAATTTAGAATGGAAACTGAGTCACATGGTATCCTTCCTTTTCTAAATTAGTCGTTAATCTTCCAAAAAAGGAAGATTAACGACATCTTGAGATATTTGGTTTACAGAGAGCATACAGTTTGTCAAGTAAGAACGAGACCGCTCGTATTCTTGAAAAAATGTGTTTCGAGAACATTTTTTGCCATTAATGTATTCTTTGGTGTGCTAGTAACGGTGAAATTACCTTAGTAAGTTGTCCAATCATCACCTGCATCAATAATCGCCTGACATCTTCGAGGCATGCTATCGATGAGATTTTCTGCATACTCGCGCGGCAATAATCTCCAAATTTTTCGAATCTCGCAAGAGAAAGTCCTCGGAGCCTTTCTCCTGAGCTTTCTCTTTACAAGGGACCAAACATTTTCAATAGGTTTGGCGTCCGGTGATTGTAAGGGCCACTCTAGTATTTTATCGCGGGCTCAAGCGAGCCATGTCGCGACATGATTTTCGCCTAGCAAAGATTTCTACAACGTACTTCGGAATTTGTGATGTCGAATGGTCTCATGGGACACATTCAAACCCTATTTTCTTAATTTTGCCGATCCTTGACATAGCGTCAATTTCCAGTCCCGTGAAAACAAAGACACGATTCGTTTTTTGACTTTGCCTACCGAGCTATGTTTTGTATGTCATATTCCGCCAATTTGGATGGGCACAAAGAAAAACTGTCTCGAACCGACGTGCAAACAAGTGACTCATTTTGGATTTTACGTGATTTCGACGAATATTCGGAATCGACTCATACTTTAACTAAAATTCGTCTTAGACAAAGGTTCCCTTTACCGATTTTTTATTGAATCGCTAGAATCGCATCTACCAAAAATGAATTATCGCGGATACCTTCTTACTTGACAGACTAACCTGAAAATAATGGATATTGCATTGACAGTATTAAGCAAGGGAAGAATCTATTTATGAGACGAGAAAAATCGTTTTTTTTTTTCAGTAATAAAATAAAATAGTTTTGCTATCCTGTTAAAAAATAATGACTCGAAGTTATAAAGAGAGATTCGAAGATTTTCATGCAAATTAAGTACTTGGAGAAGGAGCGCAGAGCAGGTATATATTTCTATAGACGTGCACTCCGGCTCTTAGCCTCTTTTGGATATTGTAAGTGTACTTCTATTCTTTACTCTGACTTGCGTTCTATAAATGAAAATGCACAATATGAGGTCTGTCGAGTGAGAGCAGATAATTAGCCGCAGTGGCCTAACCACAAAGCAACAGGAGTCGTTTTTTATGAACATAGCACATGTGATGCAGGGAAATTCCCAAAGCGCTACAGGAGCGACGCGTGTGCGAAAAAAGACTATTCACGTTAGTCTTAAATCGCTGTAACTTGTAGTCGGCGATCTAGTCAAATCATTCCAAAGCAATGAGGTTCTCCATGTAAAAGACTGCTTGAAAAGGGTTGTACGAGGAGTGACTGAAATTTATACGAATGTAAAGTGTTCGCTCGACGTGTATTTCTAGCATGTACAGTTTTGGGAAGAATTAAGCGGGCTACATCCAGCGAACACTTTCTATGAAAATACTTGTAGTAGCCCACCGTTCTTCAATGCTTCAAAGGAATCAAAGTTGCTGGTCAGTTTTGGGTCTCCAATAAGACGAAACAGCTCTCTTCTGAATAGAACCCAAGAAATACAGTGTATGTTCAGAAGCAGAGCCCCAAACATGGGAGCAGTATTCCATCGTTGGTCAAATTTGAGCTTTGTACAGAATTAACAGTTGTAAAGTATATTTGTTTGAAGTTGATAGCAGAATTCTCTCATTGTAGATGCAAATACATGTTGGGGTGCGCCCAGAAAAAAGGAGATTTTTTAAGCATTTTACTGGATTCTGCTACCTGTTTTGAATTAATTTTAAGGGTTCACCCTCTTTTAGGCAGAAAACGACTGCTATACAATAGAGCAGGGGGTGCTCAAACTTGAACTGCTGGCGATCTACCTCAATATTGTTAGACTACGATCGATCGACTCTGAAAGGCTGCAAGTAAGTGTGATGCAGGATTGTCGTCTAGGTAGGGTGTATCGTGGCATAGATATTAGTTTTCCGCACAATATGCATTTTTTTAGTCAAGGTGAGTGTAGCTCTGCTCTAAAATGTCAATGAAAAAACTCATAATTATTCAAAATTACAAAACAAACGAGTTCTAGTGTCTAAACTTAACTAAAGAGTGACTTTGGATGTTGAAGAGTGGCACGTGTCCTCAGCATACTTTTCATAAGATGGTACGTAATTACCGAGTGCTAATTGCAAGCATGATGACATATGTTCGTCAGTTAGTCGATTGCGATATTTTGACTTAATTATCTTCATTTGAGAAAATGCAGACTCGCACAAGTAAGTTGACCCAAACATTGCCCCCAGTTGAAGGGCGATTGCGATGTATATCTGATACAATCTGCACTAACTCATTTTCAACAGTGCATGAGTCCATGTTAAACTGACTTGCTATTTCAGTAGCTAAAAACTCATAAATGATGCGATATTTGCCAATTTACTGAAATCATAAAAACGTATTTCGAATTGGCCCAAAATATTTGATAATTCGGCCTCATAAATATCATAATTCAACTGAGCAATCCTTGCTTTCAAAGACGGAAAATTTTTCAGATCCTTTCTTTTCAGTTGATCTATCATAAGTTGCAATTTACTTTTGAATGCGTTTATTGCGCTAATCATCTCAATAATAGTTTTTCCTTTACCTCAAAGCTCCAAATTAATGGTGTTTAAATGCATTGTGATGTCTGTCAAAAATGCCAAATCAGTCAGCCATTTTCCGTTTTTCAGCATCTGAGTGTCATCACCTCTTTCGTCCAAAAAACCGGTTATTTCGGGCAATAATTCTTGAAACTTTTTTCCGCGACTCAACTACCTGACGTCCATGTGAAGAACTAAATCAGTATGTTCAGCTGACTCACTATCTTCCAACTGCAATTTAAAGAGCCATCGTTGCAAGTTACGTACACGGATAAAATTCACAATTTTTATTGCAATGTCCATAATCTCCTCCATGTTTAGAACTTTTGAACCCAAACTTGTTGATGTATAATGCAATGGAAGGAGAAAAATGAAGGGAAATCATCATTAGCTCGACACAATGCCACAAAACCGTTTTTGTTTCCAGTCATTGCTGGTGCTCCATCGGTTGTAATGCACACTAGTTTATATATTGGTAGCTTGTAGTTTGTTACAAAATTGAAGAAAACGTCATATATATCTTCGCCACGGGTCTTTCCTTTCAGAGGAATTATTGTCAAAAACTCTTCCTTAGCCGACATGTCATTGAATACCATTCGAATAAAAATACACAGCTGGGCAGTGTCTGTCATATCGGTGGATTCGTCGAACTGTAAAGAAAAGTATGTACATTCCATGATATCATGTTTTAGTTTATCTGCCATGTCCTGACTCATGACTTCAAAACGCCTTGTGACAGTGGGACGAGATAACTTAAGTTTTCTAATAGCAGACATAATTTCTGTTTTATTTTTAAAATTTCCAAATAAAGTCTTACCGGCTTCAATAAATGCTTCCTTCACAACCAATCCATCATCAAATGGTTTCTTGTGTTTCGCCAATATATGAGATATTTTAAATGACGCGATCGCTTTTGATTGTTTGGCTGGTCTTGTGAACATGGTTTGTTCTTTTTTCAAACAAGTTATCAAATCACGTACTTTTCGTTTTCTTAATCCACCCTGTGACGGAAAATCCTTTTCATAGTTTTTATGAACCGTTTTATGATGCCTCTCTAAGTTCCTACGCTTAGGAATTGCAACTGACACACGGCAAATGAGACAAATGCACTTATTCTTTACCATACAAAAGAAAAATTCTTCCTCCCAATCGTTATTAAAATGATAAGTTTTACTTACTTTCGCCGCACTCATTTTGGACTATTTATTAATAAACTTTGTATCGATGTATCGCCTTCAAGTTACAACTCGGACTGACTCCTATTCCTGCAGGCGCAACATTTATATCGGCGCGAACGAAGTCTCGAATGTTCCCGTTAAACACGCCGCCCGAAGTTTCTAGAAAAATCGGCGGGAATCAAAAACGCGGCTTTTCTTTGACAAGTACCGCGCGTTCCTTTGATAAAGCCGCCTTTTGCCGCTGGCAGGGGGTTATTACGATAAAAGAAAGTGATGAGGGGGTTGTTCTGGCCTAATTGTGGATCGAATAAATTTTAGTAGTTTATTCATTACATTTTGTTTTAGTTACCTAAAACAAAATCTGTGAATAGTTCTGTATCGGAATTTTTTTCTCGAGATCGACTCAAAAAGCACTCGCGATCGACCGTTTGAGCACCCCTGCAATAGGGTCATAAAAGGAAAATGAGGGTTCATCGGTAGCATAGCCGTCCGAGCCTAACCTGCTTTAAGTGCTTAATAAATAAAATTATCTTAAAAATAAAGTTAGAGAAATATAAGATTTAATACCAAAAATTTTTTAATCTATAGATCTATGTATATATACAAATTCACAATTCACACTTTAATAAGTACTTTAATTACAATCAAGAACAATCATCATTTTCAAAATCTGTAGACTCGACTTCTCTTAAATTGATCATTGAGGCTTCTATTTCCACAGTTTCTTCGATGTATTCGTCAAGTTTCCATATTTTATTTTCTTCTTCTATAACGTGTCGAATGACATTTTTCCAATTATCCTCTTTGATCCTCTCTATTCCGGCGAGTAATAATTGCCTTACATCTTGAAGTTTGAACGTAGTGTTTTCCCTTGAAAAGAAACCTCTCATTTGTGCCCAAATTAGCTCTATGGGATTCAATTCGCGATAATATGGAGGTAATCTAAGCACTGTGATATTCCGTTCCTTTGCCATCTCATTAACTGCGTATTTCTTGAACTGTGCCTTATTTTGTTTGGCAATTTTGAGAAGTTCCGTTTTTAACAAACCATCCTTATGTTTGAGATTTTTGTCTCTTATCCATTGAAGAATATCTGCTTTCTTCCATGAATTTGTCGGGAGTCGTTCTAATACTTGAGAATGGTATGGGGTAATGTATAATACTGTAATTGTTTCTGCTGGTATACATCCAATCATTTGTTGGAAGTACTCCTCAAAAACATCGGCCGCCATCTCCTCATGGTAATCTTTAGTTGACTTTGATTCGAATTCCAACAAGCCATCGTCGAGAAATCCGTTTTCACTACCAATATGTGCTATAATTGGCCTGCGACTTTTTCCTAAAGGGAGTTGTAATCCAGTTGATCAGCCTTCCATAAAAACTTGTTTGGCACTCTTAATGTTTTTGTCAATCCAGAATTTTTTCACTGTGTGTCCTTCATTAACCCAAGTCGCATCTAAATAAAAAATATTTCTTTCTTCGGCTCGAAATTTTCTGATTGCTAGTAGATATTCTCTTCTCCAACAAATTATTCTGTTTTATCAACAATAACAGATTTTCTATTGTGTTTTCCCAACAAAAATTCAGGTTATGAAGGATTTTCCATAATTTCAATTTTTTTAAATCTGGTAAATCCCAGTCTTCTCTGATTTCTTGCAAAACTTTATGTAGTGTAGGTATTTTTTTTAATAAAAAAAATTGTGTACTTTTCTTTTTATTGCGTTTTTAAAGTCTTCATCGAACTCTGAGGGCTCCTTTCCTTTGTGATTCTGAGGTTCGTTGCAAGAACCGCGTTTTCTTTCTTTAAGAAATCTGTAAATAGTCGCTGATCCAACTCCCGTCATATTGGCACAGCTTTCCACAATTTCACGTACTTAGCTTGTTGGCTGTTGATGCACTAGGGCATCGTGAACGTTAAGTATCATTGTTTTTTCTCGCAGGGAAAATGCAGAATTGCAGACTCCGCGAAGTTTGACCGGGGCAAAACTGAAAGTTGAAGCCATCGCTATTCTGATTTGAACTATGCATATTATAGGTATTTGCTTTATTTTTATATTTACACAGAATATTTTTATTGCATACTTAGGTACTTAGGCACCTACCTATCGATAAGTACTTTGATTAATTATATTCCAATAATTTAAGAATAATAAATAAGGGTACTGTCATCTATAAAGCAGTATATTGCATTCCTGGTCCTTTCCAGCAGATCGTTGATGTAGGTGAGAAAGAGAGTAGGAGAGAGTATGGAGCCTTGAAGCATTCCGGCGTTTATAGTGAAGGGGGTTAGAAAGACATCCGTCGACTGTCACTCGTAAAGAACACTCTCTGAAGTAACACAAGCGCCATAAACAGAACTTTTCAGGCATATCATAAGAGCGTAACTTACCCAACAATCTATCGTGCCATACACAGTCGAATCCCTTGGATATATCAACTACAACCTCTCGAAGCTCTCCAAAGTGTTCGATTGCGTTATTCCAAACAAGTGTTACATAAGTTAGAAGATTTCCTGTTAATCTTTGCTTACGAAAGACATATTGATGGTCGATAATAATATTAAATCCTTCAAGATATTTTAGCACATGCCTTTTCTATGACTTTCGATATTATTGAAAGGAGTGCGACTGGTTGGTAGTTGTTATAGTCTTGCCTTTTTTGAGTATCGGCTGAACTGTAGCGCACTTCCAGCAGGAAGGAAATAATTCCCTTCTGTAGGATAGGTTGAAAAGTCTACAGAAAACTGGTGTTAGTTCTCTGGCGCATTTTTTGAGTAGTATGGCAGGTATACCGTCAGCGCTAGAAGGTTTTTTGATGTCTACCTTCAATTATGATTTATTATCACAGTGTTTAGGTGAAGACACACAAAATGCAAATGAAAGTTTTATTTCAACAGTGTGGCGGCGGGCTCTAAAACACTTGAATTGTGGAAATAAAATTATAGAAATTGCCGCTTTCACGGCTGCTTGTATTTTTAATGAAGGGTATTCTGTAATTTTACAAATGATAAATGCTCTAGAAATAAAAATTGGACCGGAAATAAAATAATTTGTCTTCTACTACGATTCGAATCGAATCGAGAGGCAAGAGCACGGCATAGTGGAGGCCATCAAAGTAGCTCGAACAGCCCAAAGCTCATAAAAAGCAAAAATGCTTTTTATGAGGAAGAATAAGGGCTACTTTATGGTGCTGGTATAGCAGATTAACAAATAAATGAAATAAGTTATTTACAATATTTTTTGAACTCTAAACTTTAAATAGTGCTCCTGTAATATTAAATTTTCACAATTTTACCAAACTTGTGTACATGATTAAAAACAAACTAATTATCCTATCAGCTTTATCCAAAATTGTTTGGTCTCGTAATACCTAACCATCATCAATGAACCTAAAAAATTTATAAAAACCATTTTAACTATTTTTTTGCAAAAACAAAAAAAATAATCGGTGAAAATTCACTTTTTATTTCAAGCGCCATCAAATTTAAATATTTATATATTTTTAATATTTTTTTAGGATTAAATTTTATATTAATTAAAAATTTCTTTAATTTTTTTTGTAGATATAAAATTCATTGGATAGTCAAGAGAGAATCAGATCAATCAATAAAGAAATCAAGGTGACTTGTAAAAAGAACAAAAAACGCATACTTGAATAATATATGTGAGGAGCTAGAAACAACATGCTATAAACAATCGACCGCAAGAACTTTATGGAAAAATATAAAACTTTTCGAAAGAATTGAAATCTAAAACACAAATAATCGGAGATAAGGAAGGTAGAACAGTTGCCGACATGCTTGGAATCATTGACGTTTGAAAGGATTACTATAAAAAGCTTTTTGTGCCGTAACTCGTGGACGACTGCATTGTCGACAATGAAGCCGCAGAGCAACAAGAGCCATGTATTCTTAAATCAGGAAGGCTAATCAAATGTTAAAGAACAGAAAATCAGCAGGTACTGACGAGATAACCGCAGAAATAATGAAGGGGATGGGAGAAACCGCCGTGAGTATGCTACATCAACTGTATAATGTGGTATGAAAGATGGTTGAAAGATTGGGGGGAAGTTGCATTTATACCCTTGCATAAGAAAGAATCCCCTTTAGATTGCAGCAACTATAGAACAATCGCTCTGGTGTCACACGCTGCTAAGGTGATTATCTGGATCCTGAATGAGAGACTGAAAACTTTTCTGCTGCTACAAAAATCTACCGACCAAACAGGCCTTATTCCAGGAAGAGAGACTAGATACGCTAGATAATAGAAAAAGTCAGGGAATGCCAAATAACAACCTATATCTGTTTTATAGACTACTCCTAAAGCTTTTGACTGCATACAATGGTATAAACTCTGATGGATTCTAATCAGCATGGGAGCATCTATACATCTTGTAAACCTTATGCAATCCCTGTATGAGAACACAAATGGCAATATTAAATTGAATAAATCTTTGTCCGAACGTAGAAGCCGACATCAGATAGGGCTGTATTCTGTCAGCCTTACTTTTTAACATATACAGTGAACATATAATGAGGTCTGTTTTGGATGACTAGAGTGGGGTTGTGATAAAGCTAAGTAACCTTAGATATGCGGATGATACTGTGATACTTGCAACTTTAATACAAAATCTAGAATCAATTATGAAGCGCCTGGAAATCACTAGCAAAAACTATCGATTGACAACTAATAGAGCGAAAACCAAAGTAATGATTGTTAGTCGTAATGAACATCTGTCACACATAAATGAAATTGCTGGTTTCACGCTTGTAGACCATTTCAACTATTTGGGATCCCTCATAACTAACAATGCAATGGTGGCTGTGAAGCGAAAGTACAAAGATTGGCTATTGCTAGAAACTCGACGATGAAACTTACTAAGGTCTGGAAAGATCCTGTCACAAACAATACAAAGTTAAGATTGCTATCCAGCGTTATATTCCCGATAGCAACTTACGCATCGGAAACATGGACCATTAAACAAGCGTACTGACGAGATAACGAATCGATGCGTTTGAGATGTGAGCATATCAAAGAATGTATCATATACCGAACTAATGGATCTATTCTTAAAGAGCTTAGTATAAATGACCGACTTTCAAATAGAATGAATAGTCGGTACCCGAAATATTTTGGTCACATTATGAGGAAAGTAGATGCGACGGAAAAGTTTGTAGTAACGGGGAAGGTAGAAGATCAAAGGGACTGTCTCCAACAAGATGGTCCGACCAAGTAAGATCTCTCCTTTGCATGAGTATGCACGAGTCAAGTCAGGTTGCAGAGGAACGAGATGCCTAGAAAATGTCTGTTGAGAGAGAGAGAAAAATAGAGAGAGAGAGAGAGAGAGAGAGAGAATTTCAGCTCCCACTTGGTACACAAGCAAGCGACTCCGCGGACGGGGCCCAGTAGAAGAACACCTCTTATGATACCATTTTTATTACAATTATTGCCGAATTTATTTTTTTACATGCTCAAATATGTAATAAAATAATTACCAACTCAAAAAAGTGTCAGATTTTTTCTTCTATTAAAGAAAAATAATTAACAGTGACTTTTTTTAGCTCGTTAAAGTAGGTTCTCCCCACAGTGTCCGTTTAATCGCTTTAAAAACTCGGCTCCCAGGCAAGATATTAATAAGGACTCACCAGTAGATAGTCCTTACATAATTAATACCTTATATTGTAGACAAAACAGCAAAATTTCCTGAACTTTACTTTAACCTCCACAAAAAAAGCGTCAAATTATCATATGGGTTTTTCGACAAAAAAAATATTTTTTTTCTATTATTTGTATTGACCAAAATTAATAATTTTGTTAATGATAACGTATTTCCCTTCGTAGAATACAACTACAATACCCGTTTTTATAAATGAAACCTGTTTAAAACAAACTAATCGTTACATAATCGGACAGCTTTAATGACGAAGGTATTACGTATTAATACTTATTAGATTTCTTTGGAGTCATGAACTTTCCTACTAACTTAAGTCTACCTGGTACAGTCAAACTGGATCGAATTACTTTCATATCTCAGATATTGTTTAAAATTTTTACTAAGAATTCATGCTCAATAATTTATTTTGTCAAACATTATCAATCATTCACTAGTTTCTTGAAAATGCGTAACAATTTAATATACGAAGGTCATTCAATAAGTAAAGAGACAATTGGTGTCAGCTTAAATCCATTTAACGAAACCGCACTATACTTCTAGGACTACAAGTTGGCAACCTTGTGATGAGTTTTAGTCAGCTGTTCGATCATGTAATGTAAACATAACCTCAAAATATCCAATTTACCATTCTCTCGCAAAATTCGAAAAATTTGCAAAGTAATCTCGTCGACAGCATGCCCCGAAGATCATCATATTCGGCACGTTGGATTTTTGCCTCCTCTAACTTGTCATCCACACAGATATATCTGTTGCAATTTTATCCACTTGCTGCAGTTCTGAGCTCTTTGCATCCAGTTCGTGCCCGTTAATCTTTTAATGCCGTCGGTCCATCTCGTTAATGGACGTCCATGACTTCTTTGGTTATTCCGTGGCAGCCATTCGATGATTCGGCTAGTCCATCAATTGTCCGTTAGTCTAGCTATGTGTCCGGCCCAGCTCCATCTTAGTTTGCTGATTCTTTCGACTACGTCTGTCGCTCTGGACCGTCTGCGAATTTCCTCGTTTGGTATTCGATCTTTAGGATGTACGCCTAACCTTCGTCACTCCATAGGATGTTGGGTTACTTGTAATTTGTGTATTATTTCTTTGTTCATGGCCCAGGACTCTGTGCCATAGGTCAGCACAGGTAGCATGAACTGGCCAAATGTTCTCGCCTTTAATGTGTTTGGCGCGTCTAAATTAACGATCCCATATGGCCTGCTAAAAGCTGACCATGCCAGTGATATCCTTCTAGAGAGATCTGCCTTGAGGTTATATTCTGATAGTGTTATTTTCTGCCCTAAATATACGTAGGATTTGGCTTTTCTTATTGGCAAGTTGTCGATTTGAATTGATATTTCCTCCTTTGAAATAGTTTCATTAGTCGTGAACTTTGTTTTTGAGGTTTTCATTTTAAGTCTCACTTTCTTGGATTCTTGATACAGCTTTGTCGCTATTTCTTGTAGTTCTTCCCTATTAGAAGTTATCAAAACCACATCGTTTGCAAAACGCAGATGGCCTCGATATTCGCTTTCTATTTTTGATTCCTTTTTCCTCCCAATTCAGCTCTTTAAATACGTCCTCTAATGCCAAGGTGAACTGTTTGGGAGACATTGGGTCCCCTGGTCTCACACCTCTGTTGATTTGGATTTTGTTGTTTTTTCCATGTAGTGCTACTTGGCATGATGCTTTTTTTGTAAACGTTAGTTAAGACATTTAGGACTGACCAGGTTTCTATCGAGTCGAAAGCCTTTTCGTAGTCGACTAGTGCTATCCAAAGGGTGATGTATTCGTTAGATTTTTCTATTAACGTTCTTACTACTTGGAGATGATCTGAAGCTTTTCTTAAAATCGGCCTGTTCTCGTGGTTGGTATATGTCTAGTTTTGATGTTAGTCTTTCTGTTATTATTTTGGTGAATAGCTTATGTAGTGTTAATAGTAGGATCATAATTGCATTATAACAATCTGCCGGAGAATCTATGTTCTCTAGACATCTGTTAAATTAAGTTGGGAATGTGGAATCTTGGCACAATGATACTACTCAGTATATATCACCACTACACCAAACACTTTATTTTTGCACTCGACGCGCGTTTCGCTAACCATGTTAGCTTCATCAGGAGCGATGATTGACTCAACGCGCGTCGAGTGCAAAAATAAAGTGTTTGGTGTAGTGGTGATATATACTGAGTAGTATCTGTTAAATATGCATTCTAACATTTCCAGAACTGTTTGTCCTCCTAGTTGTAATTGCAACTTTAATATGCCGTCGTCTCCTGCCTTTAGTCGACTTGTTCAAGGATATGGAGACTTCTTCTTTGGTTATGGCTGGGTTCTCTTCTGAATTTACATTTTATATTGGTTTTCTCTCTTGCTCAGTTTTTCCAGGAGGTGCTCCTTCACTTGTGTATAGGTTTTTATAGTAATTCTCAGTTGTTCTCTTTATTTCTTCTATGTGTGATATCGTCTCATCATTTTCGTTAGTTATTTTTACTATTCGTGTTCTTCATCCTTCTCTTCACGTTTTTGTAAGGTGTTTTAGGCTTTTCCCCTTTTCCAATGTTTGCAAGATTTGTTGGTTCTTGTATTTTTTTAAGTCACGCCTAATATTCTTCCTTGTCGTTTTATTTATTTCTGCGAGTTCTGCATTCTGGTTATTAGTTGGCTCGTTTCTTATCTTCGTCTTTTTTATATCAGGATAATAGTTTCATTTGTGAGTTTTTTTTTGCTTCTGAGGTTTCCTTGTTATAAATTTTCCTGCAGTTTCCGTGATGCGTTGGGTTACTTGCTTATTAATTTCGTTTAATGAGCGCGTGCTTTGTAATTTTGAGCTTTCTGAGTTCATGCACATATTCTTTCTTCTTGGTTCTTATTTGATCAACGTCAAAGTGCTCTTTCTTAGGTTGCATTAGCTTTTTTCTTTCTAATCTTGTGTTAAAGCGTCCTGTACTTCTCACCATTCTGTGGTCACTTTCCATGTTAACTTAATTTATTATTTCTGTGTTCATAATTATATTTTTGTTGTTTGTGATGCTGTAATCTATCTCATTCTTGGTTGTTCCGTTGGAACTTTTCCATGTCCATCGTCTTTTTTTTTATAAGTCTAGCACATGTGTTGCAGGGAAGTCCCTAAAGCGCTCCAGGAGAGGCACGTATACAGAAAAAGCGAGTCACGTTGTTCTTGAATCGCTGTAAATTGTACTCGGTGGGAAACTCAGCCCCGGGCAAGTCCAAAGGGATGATGTTCTCCATATAAAAGACTGTTCGAAAAGCGTTGTACGCGGAGTAACAAGCTGAACCTCATATGGATGTAAAGTATTAGCGCAACGTGTATTTCTAACATGCACCGCTCTGGGAGGAATTAAGCGAGCTACATCCTTCGAACGTCTGTAATCCTTTTTATGGAAGTAGGTATTCATAATGTAATAGTTGTTTTCTTGTACGAAGTCTATCAATCTTTGCCCTCTCTCTTTACGTTCTCCCAATCCGAAGGGGCCCTACACCTTTTTCATTTTCTTCCTGTCTTATACCTATTTTGGCGTTAAAATCGTCGATTATTACAGTGAAATTGATTTTAACGATTATTGACGCAGAAGGTGATTGCGCCGTCGTTAGCACACCAAAGAATACATTGATGGCAAAAAACGTTCTCGAAACACATCACGTTCTTACTTGACAGACTGTAGATAATGAATAGTTTCGCTAAAAAAAAAATCCTAAAAAAACGTTGTTACCTGTACCTAATATTGCCCTCAATTGTTAGTAAAGATTGACCGTCCAAGGTAGCCTTAATACCGAGATCTGGCTAAGATGAAATTGGTACCTAAATAGAGATGTTACAAGACAATGCATTGCATTTTTTTTTTCATCGGAAATTTATGTTTTTTTAAGTGTGTAGTTAATTTAGTAATAGCAATTATTTATAGGGACGTAATAAATAATCGTAAATTCACTTAATACAGTTGAATCAGTTTAATTTTATTTATTCTTTTTAATAATTCAAGTGCAACAGGCGCTGAACATTGAGAAAATTTAAAAATTGTGAGGATTTTTCTAGAATTGTAAAAACACAAAAATTGAAAATAACAAAAATTTTAAATTATTTTCAAGAAAAAACAGTTTTTTATTTACACAAGAGGACAACTATTGTCGAATGTTTGTTTACATAGTTTTTAAGCTTTGTATGTATGAGGCTATAGCGTCATTGCTTAGCAAGAAAATGGCATATACAAACTTCATATACTACCCTCGTATTTTAGTTTCGTACTTTTAATATTTTTGACCTGAAAAAAAGGCTAAACCTGATTAGTTCTGATACGCATACACACATTTCGTAATTCTTTATAAAATATGTTTATGACTACATATCTAGACTGGTAAAAAAATACAATATATCATAAAACAATCATTTTTGTTTCATTAGAACGTTTATTACTTTGAGAGTGTCTCTGTCTCTTTTCTCGCATCGTTGCTTGATTCCGAGCGTCGTGACCTCTATTGCCTTTTTCTACACAGAGTCTATAACAGCTCTCCAGGCTTCTATATTTTCGTAAACTGTCATCACCTCTGGCAATTCCAAATGCACTGTAGTCCTGATTTGATCAATGTTGGGTAATCTACCTCTTTTTATTCTGCCGTCAACTTTCCCTTGGATCATGAATTTTTCCATGTCATCCTTCTTATTAAATCACAAAAAAATGACGCTATTTTTTTTCTGGAACGATGCTAACAGCCGGTCAGCATTTTGAATATTAAGATCATTGGGTCGTCAAGAGAGAATCAGATCAATCAATAAAGAAATCAAGGTGACGTGTAAAAAGAACAAAAACGCATACTTCAATAATATATGTGAGAAGCTAGAACAACATGCTATAAATAATCGACCACAAGAACTTTATGAAAAAGTGAAATACCTCTCGAAAGAATTCAAATCTAAAACACAAATAATCGGAGATAAGGAAGGTAGAACAGTTGCCGACATGCCTGGAATCATTGACGTTTGAAAGGATTACTATAAAAAACTTTTTGTGCCGCAACTCGTGGACGACTGCATCATCGAAAATGAAGCCGCAGAAGAACAAGAGCCATGTATTCTTAAATCTGACGTCAGGAAGGCAATTCAAAGATTAAAGAACAGAAAAGCAGCAGGTACTGACGAGATAACCGCAGAAATAATAAAGATGATGTGAGAAACCGCCGTGACTATGCTACATCAACTGTGTAATGTGGTATGGGAAGATGGCCTAAAGATTGGTGTGAAGTTGCATTTATGCCCGCGTCTATTACTTTGTGACTGTCTCTGTCTCTTTCTCTCTCTTTCTCTCGCATCGTTGCTCGATTCCGAGCGTCGTGACCTCTATTGCCTTTTTCTACACAGAGTCTATAACAGCTCTCCAGGCTTCTATATTTTCGTAACCTCTCATCACCTCTGGCAATTCCAAATGCACTGTAGTCCTGATTTGATCAATGTTGAGTAATCTACCTCTTTTTATTCTGCCGTCAACTTTCCCTTGGATCATGAATTTTTCCACGCCATCCCTTCTTATTAAATCACAAAAAAATGATGCTATTTTTTTTCTGAACCGATGCTAACAGCCGGTCACTATTTTGAATATTAAGATATAGACGCATTTGTTTTAAAGCCTCTATTTTTTTACGGCATGCTGCATTAATACTCCATGTTTCGGCTCCGTATGTCTTTTTTTATCGTTCGCCTTCCCACCTGAATAGGGATTTTAGCCCTTTTCATATCTTAAGGATATGGGCGAAGGGATCGTAATACCCGTCAACGTTGTCCAAGTTCCAAATATACATTTTTGTATTTTACAACACCTTTTAGACAACGCGGTAGTACTGCCACGGACGTTATTGCATTTCTGCGAACAACTACTATCTATGTACGTGGCCAGGTTAAATATACTTAAATAAATTAATAAATAAGTAATCGACCTACCGGGAGACCTTCTGCTCTGCAAGCAAGTACTACGCCACGGAGCAACGAACTGCCACACACATCATGTATATATATTTATATCAATCGACCTAGGATCGACAAATAAGAGAATATACATTCGAGTACTTATTCTCATACTGGCTTAACATCGCGATAAGGTACAATAAATTATACCTAAAACTGAATAACATACCAGTCCAGCGGCAGCTACCATCGAATGGTCAGCGCTCAAATAAATGCAAATCTAAGGAAAATCTCGCTATAACATGGTTAGAAAATCTTCAGATCCACATACAGAATTCGAGGTCTTAGACACGAACAAAGATGTTTGCATGGAAAAGATCAATGATCAATCAATCAATATATATATATATATATATATATATATATATATATATATATATATATATATATATATATATGTATATATATATTTATATAGATATATAAGAATTACATGTAAGGATGAGGGAGCGTTAAAGGGAACAGCTCTGAATATATGTTTTATGGCATTTTCAGGATTCTTGGAGCCAAACAATCTTGTAATTTTTCCATTTTGTTCAGTAGTATATATAAGGAACTAAGTTCTGACCTCAAAGAAAAAAATGTATGTATTTACCCAGGGCTTCGCTTTCAGATACAAGTTGTCAAGCCAATCTATTTTTTTGAGGTCACCGAACTAATATTTCTCTATATAGTAATTCAAATAAGATCAGAAATAATGAAAAACAAAACTAACTGCTCAGCTCCTAGAATCCTAAAGGGGATGTAAAATATGATATAAACCATGGCACCCCTTATATATTTGACTATAATAATTTTAAAGTATCGCACGCAAAAATCAGGAAAAATTCTCGATATACTATTGAAACTAAATAAAATTTATTAACCCTCACACCTGTCGCCCTCCTTTCTTGGAACAACATCACTAAATTTAAACGCGATATTTCATTTCGTTCTAGAGTTATAACGTCAGCAGATCAACATATAGACAGACCAACAGAAATACTATTTTGTTTGCCATTACGAACCCTGAATCCCTATGTAAACTTCTCGGAGGATAACTTTTTTCACAAATAAAATACTTTTATTGGCAGGGGAAGGGGTAATTAAATAGGATAGAATTATGCACATTTTTTTAAACAAAAAAAAACGGCCAAATGCAAATTAAACTTGCGCAATTAGTGTTCCGTACGGTGATTTGCTTTTAAAATAAACAATTTTATTACTCTAAATCACTTTTCGACAAAGTTTGTTTCCGATCTTCGTCGAAAATTTATGACTTTGAAATTTTTTTGTTTTGATATACCAAATAAACTATCAAAGGTAATGCACTCGTAATAATTTTCGTTTAATCTACCCCTTGTGAAGAATATTTCAGAATTTTTTCAAAATTTTTTGATCAGTACTTTTTACAATTTTTTTAAAAATAATGCAAACAAAAGTGTGCACAAATATTACATCATATATATTTTTGAACTCGTGTTTTTTACCAACTTTCTTTTGACACCCCTCTTGATAGAAGACTTGGTAAAAAAAAATTTTTTTCA
This sequence comes from Pachyrhynchus sulphureomaculatus, assembly GCA_019049505.1. Lineage (NCBI taxonomy): Eukaryota > Metazoa > Arthropoda > Insecta > Coleoptera > Curculionidae > Pachyrhynchus > Pachyrhynchus sulphureomaculatus. Next base: position 63,276,354 of record CM032452.1, on the reverse strand, counting down.
CTTCCAATTTCACTCCCCAAAACTAACTCCTTAAGTTAAAATTTAACTTTCAAAACTACGCGGCTCTAATTAGGCCATCAATTCCTATATTTGGGCCCAATTTCAACTCTCCATATCAAATAGTTTCGAAGAAAATCGGGTGTGACAGACGGACAGACACCGGAGTGTCTGTTCTGTACGGAACACTTATAAGTGTTCCGTACAGAACACTAAAATTAATTACAAAATAGTTTTCCAGTTCTACCAGTCATCGTACAAGAAAAACACAAGTTACAGGTGTCGACGCGTGTTAGAATTAATTAATAAATAAGGTAACTGTAAACATATATTTAGGTTATTAAACCTGAAATAATGTGATTCCCCGTAGCCCATGTGGTTTTTTTAATGATCGTTTTTTGCTTTGTTAAAATTTTACCCATTAAAAAAAAAATCTGTGTCGGGATTTTGATCTATCAAGGCTCTATTAGGTTGATCTTGTTTTTTGATGATCACAAGATTTCAATTTATTTCACAAGATTTCAATTTATTTGAAGACACGCACTTCTGGGAAATCCTTAAATTGTTCTACTAGTGGCTGTGTTGATACAAAAGTTCATTGACATCAAGTAAATTTTGACTTTATCATGTTTTCATTTGTATAGGATGTCCCAAAAATCTCAGGCGCCTGCCAAACTTTTTATTTTAAGCGAAACGTGATTTAAAATCTCTTTCTCTCTTAATCCTTCCACCCCAATAGCAGTATGGGTGACACTATGCGGTTGCTGCCTCAACAGTCATTCCCTAGGCATCTCGATCCAGCGCGACCTGACTTGACTCGTGCATATGCATATCAAGGAGAGATCTTACTTGGTATGGATAGGCCATCTTGTTGGAAAACCCTCCCCTTGATCTTGTACCTTCTACCTTCCCCGTTACTACAAGCTTTTCCATGGCATCCACTTTCCTCATAATGCGACCGAAATATTTCAGGTGTTGTCTATTAATTCTATTTGAAAGACAGTTATTTATACTAAGCTCTTCAAGAATAGATACATTAGTACATTGTTCGGTATATGATACTCTCAGGATTCTTCGATATGCCCACATCTCGAACGCATCGATTCGTCTCTTGACAGCTTGTTTAATGGTCTATGTTTCCGATTGTTTGTTCCCAGTTGCTATGGGGAATATAAGGTTGGATAGCAATCTTAACTTTGTGTTTTTTGTGACAGCTGGATCTTTCTATACCTTGGAGAGTTGGATTGTCCAGTTTCCAGCCAAAGCCAAACGTCTTCTTACTTCCGCTTCACAGCGACTATTGTTAGTTATGAGGAATCCCAAATAGTTGAAATGGTCTACAACAGTGAAACCAGCAATTTCATTTATGTGTGACAGCTGTTCATTACCACTAACAATCATTACTTTGATTTCCGTTCTATTAATTGTCAATCCATAGTTTTCGCAAGTGATTTCCGCACCGCACCATAATTGATTCTAGGTCTTGTATTGAAGTTGCAAGTATAACAGTATCATTCGCATATCTAACGTTACTTAACTATATGCTTAAATTCAATTGTTTTGAATAGACTGTTATCTAAAAAATGCTATTTTTCATATTTTGAGTAATTATGGTATCTAAACTGTAGAAAGAAGAAAACAGTGAGGTACATTTTCCTTTCTTAATTAGTACTAAAGCCAAAAATGACAATCTCTGGTTTAAATGTATCCGTACTGATTGAAAATTTCAAGTTTAAAGCCCTCTTTGGACAAATAGATCCCTCTCCGTATGCGTTTTGACTGCTCCTGTATCTTATTAGGGGATCAAAGAATCGGAAATAATCATATAATCAATAGCTGAAAGCAAGAAGTACCTGGCCACTAAAGGAGATAATATAGTGTTCTGGCTATAAGGATGTATTTCAACCATCTCCAAGGATATTATACTGTAATCACTGGTGGTAGTTGACGACTCATATTTCTATTAAGTCTATTTACAAGAGTATTATTATTGAGAAGAGGCAATATTTCAGAAATCTTATGAGAAATAATTCAACCCACGACCTCTAAGGCAACCCCACCAAAAATTTTTTAAGAGAAATTTTATAATCTCTATTTTGTTTCTCAATTTGTGAGTAACCTATTTTTGGGGTACTTACCAATGAATATTGAATTTTTTTGTTTTCAAAATTTTTGATAGAATTTTGAAAAGATATTGTTTTTAAGAGTATTTTTTTACAAAAAAAAACATATTACCACAGTAAACCCAATACAGCACCAAAACTCAGGGGTAACCGTATAGAAAAATCAGGTTTTCAAGAGGTCACGTGGCAGTCCGCCATGTTAAAAAGGGGACTAGCGGGAGATTTTAAATAGAAATAATGTTACTGTACAGGGTGAATCAACGACAGAGTAAAGTTTATTATCGTATTTGTTTTGGAAATGACGAAAAAATGTTAAATGCAATAGTTTTAGGGAATGTTAAGGTGCATAGTTTACAATTATTTTTGAGTATACAGGTTACCTCAAAAAAGTGTGGCCGATATAACATGTTTTTTTAAATGCGTTCTGCATAAAATTTTATAACTTTTTTATTAATAATGTTATATACCGAAACCTAGTAGTTTTTCAAATATGTCAATTTGTTTTTAAAAAATACTAGTTTTCAGTTTTGTAAAAAATTGCCAGTAGCGCCATTGTTTCTGAACGTGGAATACTCATAATTGGTACGAGCGTTCTATAGAGATGAAAGAAAAAGACATATGTAAAGAAATTTGAGTTAGCTGCTACAGGGTGTTCAAAATAAATTTATGCATTTCGACTATTTTAAATAGAAAAATCTCAAATTTTTTAAATGCACACCCTGTTATTTTTTTTTTTTGATAGATTTTACAAAACTCTCCAACTTTTATTAAGTATGTCATATATCTATTTCTAATAGTTTTCGATTTATTTTGAATTTTTCAATTTTTTACCCTTGTTTTTAATACACTTACGCTATTGTGAAAACATGAACAAATAGTTAATAATAATTTTAATATAGTTTAACTTATCTAATGACTAATTATTATGACGTAATAAATATTCAAAAATATGCCTGTCTACTTGAATACACATTTAGTCGTTTTACTATATTTTCCTTCACTTTCGTTAGCATAAAGGGCGTTATTGTCCTGCAAGCATCCCGGAGCCTATTTTCCATATCTACTGGTGTTGTAGGGGGATTCACATAAGCACTATCTTTAATGTAGTTTCATAAAAAGAAGTCTAAAGGTGTTAAGTCACATGATCGAGGGGGCACTGAATGAATCTATCCCTACCGATCCATTTTTGTGGGTAACGATCGTTTAAAAATTCCTGAACTTCCCAGTGGTAAGGAGCAGGAGCTCTGTCTTGTTGAATCCACATTTGTTCCCTTTCAAAGTTATCAACTTCTTCAAGAAGCTGACGTAATTCGTTTTGCAAAAAATTTAGATAGATTTCTTTTTCCTCATTGGTAGCATTCTGGTTTACTACTTTCCATTTCGTACACTTAACGCAATAACTACCATCAAACCGTTCTATTAAGCACTGAAAAGATTTTCTATATGGTACACGTCTATTAGGGTACTTCGCTCCGTAAAACCTTACTGCCAAAAGATAATTTTTTCCCGCCTCGCCCAGTATATATGGTAAACCATATCAATTAATTCATTTTTAGGAAAATCCAAAGTAATACCTTTATACGTCACTTACTACAACAAATTAAACTATTTTTACTTGCCTAATAGACATATCAAAATTTAACAATGCCTATATTTTTGTTTTGTCTTGGCAACTATGATGTTATAGCGTAAGTGTATTAAAAACAAGGGTAAAAATTGAAAAATTAAAAATAAATCGAAAACTATGAGACATAGGTATATGGCAGACTTATTAAAAGTTGGAGGGTTTTGTAAAATCTACCAGAGAAAAATAATAATATCAGGGTGTGCCATTTCAAAAATTTGAGATTTTTTAATTTAAAATAGTCGAAATGCATAAATTTATTTTGAACACCCTGTAGCATCTAGCTCAAATTTCTTTACATATATCTTTTTTTCATTTCTATAGAACGCTCGTACCAATTATGAGTATTCCACCTTCAGAAACAATGGCGCTATTGGCAATTTTTTACAAAACTGAAAACTAGTATTTAAAAAAAAAAAAATGAAATATTAGAAAAACTACCAGGTTTAGGTATATAAATTAGAAATAGGATATTCCATTTAAAAAAACATATGTTATATCGGCCACACTTTTTTCAATTACCTTGTATACTCAAAAATAATTTTAGACTGTGCACCTTTACATTCCCTAAAACTATTGTATTTAACATTTTTTCGTCATTCCCGAAACAAATGAGATAATGAACTTTACTCTATCGTTGACTCACCCTGTACAAAGTTTTATCATTCGAAATCATATATAATATACAAATGTTTGAAAATTTTTAATTTAATAAAATGTCGATTTAATGCAGCATGAGCAATATAAAAAAAAACAGAAAGAGATGAATACAAGTAAAAAATTTGACAGGAAGGCATTTTAAGAAAAAATGTTGCAGGTAATAGTTTTAGCATTTTCTCTAGAAAATTGAATAGGCATATCGGATTTTGGGCCCAACGGTTTGTCGAGACTCTATAAGGCTGAAAAGTGAAAACTGGAACTGGAACCCAAATTTTTAAATACTTATTTGAATTCAGCAAGGAATTTTGTGTCCGGCCCGATTGGGCCTGATTGTTACTAAAATAATATCCGACTCTTATAAGGATCTTTACCGGTGTTATTAGCCTTTAACACACGGAATATTCTTTTCTCACAGAATTATATTTAAGTTAAAGCCGACGAATTTGAAAAAATAATAAATATATTTTAAAATATGACTTTATTAGTCGATTTAAATACCCTCTCTAATCTAGAAACCTATGGTGAGTACACATTTTAGAAAAAAATATGTTTTATTTACATTGGACAAATTTTCAATTGGACAATTGATGACGCGTTTGGTTGCTGCAAGCCAAATCTTTGCTCTATAACCAAAAAAAAGAAATAGCTTCTTAGAATTATTCGATTTACCCGCATTCTTTAATTAACTTACTTATCAACATCTTTGGAGAAGAAAAAGAAACTCACCCCCGGCGTAATTTTTTAATTATTTTTAGAATTGTCAACACATACCTCCTTTTCCCATGGTTATATAAACTGTTTGTCAACCTTTTCTATTTTCGTGAGTTACAAACGTTTTTAATTCCCTTTGTATACAAACTCTCTCTTCCTTTTGTCTTTAAATTCATATTAACTGCAGTCACATCAAGAAACGATCGACAATAAATTTCAAAAGACACATTCCGAGATCAAATGTAAACATCGAGCGGCCATTTTGAAAGAGGAACCCGTCGACGCACGCACCGTCAAAATCTCGTCACCAATTTTGAGTTCACTTTCACTACTCTATTAGGTTTACTGTGATATTACTTATTTCATCCTTCTCTTCTCTTTCAAATCTTTAACTTTTGCTAATTTAAGAATAATGATTTAACAAGATATATAGAAGTGTTGTCGAGAAGATATATTTTTGCATTAAATACTACATAATAGGTTTCATTCTTTCTATCTTAAGATCACATTTATTTTCTCAGAATAAAGCCTTGAAAAATTTTTTCCTCTAAAATTAAAATAAATGTAAAAGAATTTGTTGTGGTTAGAAGAGAAATAAAATATTTTACGTAACTTTTGAATAAACATGCTCATCAATAGTCTTGCAAGCTTTGAGGTGTGTTGGCAAATAAATTATTTATTAAATGTACTAATCATCTCCATTCCGTAGTTATTCACTTATCATTACCAGTTTTCTCAAAATTGGGAATTTGTATGGACAAGTAGACGTAATGAGTCATGTTAATTTAGAAGTGAGAGGTTATGTTAATGAAAATTACTAAAATATTAAGAAAATTTTTTACTTTGTCCCTAAACCCTTTGTTTTTTTTTGGAAAATGCGAATAGTTATCTGATATATCCAAGATATTCAACCGCCTTTTTGGTATGTCTAAAAGGACGTGTTTTTGGCTCTCCCGTTTCCTTAGAGAGCGTTCTTTACGAGTGACAAGGTTTCCACGTGCTCCATAGTGTCTTACTCTCTTTTCCCATTACATTAACGATCTTCTGGAAAGGACAGGAATCCAATCTATATGCTTTGCATATGACAGTACGCTTATTTCTACATTCACTTTGACTGCAGGAAGTCGTACAATTTAACAATGACCAGGAAGAAACTCTATCTGGGGATGACATTATCCAAGTAAAATTTATCGCTCTAGCTTCGTCAATCAATTTGGTTGGCGTTAACTTGAGAACAAATAAGTCTTGACATGAAATGTTGCATGCATAGCAAAGAGAGCTTCTCATTTCTGTACAAATCTTAAATTCGACTAATAATGAAATACTGCTTCTGTGTTTGATGCTCAGTTCTAAAACATACATTGCATTTTTTGGATTTTATTCAAAAAAGGAACTGTGCGCCTGATTGGCGACTCAGATCACTTTTCTACAAGTACTGTCACGGAAAGTGTTTAATGGATATGGCTCGCTTAATTCCTTCCAGAGCGGTACATGCTAGGAATAAACGTCTCGCTAATACATCACATCCGTATTAGGTTTACTCCGCGCCCAACCCTTTTCAAGCAGTCTTCTACGTGGAGATCCGTATCCCTTTTTACACGGTAATCATCAACGTGTAGTTACGCTATGTTTTAATTGCAAGTTATCTCTATTCAATAACCTGTTTAATCTGAGATTTACCTAATTAATTCTATTTGCATTAACGATGTATTACGTGTTGGCATGTCCAACAATAAAAGGAAGCATTAAAATGAAGTAATATAATATTTCCGATATTTTAATTATTTGTGTAGAATTTGTAAAGATCTCCTGGAATTTTTAGTTCCTGATTGATTTTTTAGTCAGCCAAATGATTCATTACTTTCGAAAATTATTATAATTTTGTTTTTAAGTATTCTTCTTCTTCTTCCTTTCCCATGTATTTACATACGTCGGGGTCTCTGTACCATTTCTTCAGTTTATATTGAGGTTGTTAGTCTCTGCTACATAAAAAACCGGTCAAGTGCAAGTTGAACTTGCACAATTAGTGTTCCGTACGTTGATTGCTTTTAAAATAAAAAAACTTGTTACGGTGGTATAAATGATAAGTAACTTCACAAAACACACACCAAATGAGTTTTCAACAAAATTTGTTTCCAATCTTTACTGAAAACTGTTGAAATTTTTTTTGTTTTTTTATATACCAGATAAATTATTAAAGGTAATGCACTCGTGATAATTTTCGTTCAATCTACACCCCGTGGAGAGTATTCCAGAATTTTTTTCAAAAATTTTTGATCAGTAGTTTTCGAGATAAAGTGGGGGGGACAGCGATTTTTGCGCGATTTTTTTTAAAAAAAAAAACAAAGAAAAATGTGCGCAAGTATTATATATATATTTTTTACTCGTGTTTTCACAAGCTTTCATTTGACACCAAACTCGATGACCTAGTAAAAAAAATTTTTTTTCACTTCCGATTTCATCCCCCAAAAGTTGGCTTTTAAAACTACACGGCCTGATGAGGCCATCAATTCCTATATTATTACCAAATTTCAACTTTCTATGACAAATAGTTTTGGAGAAAATCGGGTGTGACAGACAGACAGACGGACAGACAGACAGACAGACACCGAAGTCATCTTATAAGTGTTCCGTACGGAATACTAAAAATGGACGTAGCGTTCGGAACTCCACACCAATCCTTGATATTCCGGAGCCACGAGTACTGCTTTCTACCTAGTTCTGGCATTTTTCCTTGAAGAATAAGTAATCGAGTAGAGGTCACCTCTTAGTGTATGTCCCAAATAAGACACCTTTCTTTGTTTTACGATATTAAGTAATTGCCTCGCCACCTCGACCCTTTGAAGTACTTCACTGGTTAGTTCAGGTCTTCTAGAAATTCGCAGCAAACGTCATAGTATCCTTAGCTCCAAAGCTTTGATACGATTCAATGATCTTAGTTTTAATGACCCTGTCTCGGCCCCATATAAGAGAACCGGCCAGACATAGCATTATAACTCATAGGCGCAGGGCAAGTGCAAGTGGCCATGGTCTTTGAAGCAGCATATTTTTCAGCTTTAGAAAGGTATCCCTGGCGATGCCAATCCGCAGTTTAACTTCTCCATCACAATTTCATCGTTCATTGACGACAGAGCGAAGATATTTGAAACTAGTAACCCTATTAACTCTTGATCCTTTAAAGAGAGATGCATCCTCTTGTGAGTGTATACCTCACCAATATCATTCAGCTTATTGATTAGAATCTTCCATGTTACTGGCAACTATTACGGTATCGTTTACATACCGAACTAATATTAACTTTTATCCCTCTGCATTCATCTTCTAGAGGAAGAATACCAGTTTTAATTACTAAATACTATTTTTCTTTTTTTACATATTTAGAATTGCCTGTTCAGTTGCCAAGAGGCAAACTTAACAAGCAAGAGCAAAGAACAATCTCTAAGAAAACAGGAAAACCATAGAGTCGTCCTGATGCAGAAATAACCAGATGCAATCACGTCCTAATGATGACTGGTATGTACCTACTTTGATATCTGCCCAAAAATACCTTGATTTGAGGATGAAAGAAGTTTCTTTTGAATTCCTGAGCTGTGAACTTTCTTATTTCGTTGATTCAGTTGGGGTGTCTGAATTAATTTTGAGGGATTTTTTGGCAAAAATATCGCTTTATTGTAAAAAAAAATGGTTACAAATTGATTATTCAAAGTATTGTCCGTCACTAGCCACTACTTTCTCCCATCTTTGCAGCAGCATGTGAACACCATGTTGAAAGAACGACTCATCTTTTGAGAGTATCCACGAATCGATCCATCATAAGAATGGAAGCACTGTTCAGACAGGCCGTAAGTCAACGATCGGTACAAGTAATAATAGAAGGAGCAATGTCTGATGAGTACGGCAAGTGAAGTAGGACTTCCCATCCAAGCGCTTCTAGTGTTTCCTTGATGAATTTTGCAACATGTGGCCGAGCGTTGTCATGTGGAAAAATCACTTGTGGTGTCTTTTGGCATAATGTGGTATTTTTTTGTTCAACGGTCGGCTCAGTTGCATCAATTATTGTCGGTAGCGTTTCCCAGTAATAGTTCCGTTGGGTTGGAAGAGTTCATAATACACTACATCCAGCTGATCCCATCAGACACACAGCATAAACTTGGAACCGTGAATATTCCGCGAGGATGTTGATGGTTCACCTGGCTTCACACATGATTTCTTGCGCTTTGGATTATCGTAGCATATACGTTGAAGTAGTTGTTCACAGGTGAAAAATCATCTTTCGACTTCTCTCGGTTTCAATTCGTACGGCAGCCAATTTCCTTGCTTTTGGATCATTCCCAGTGCATGTAAGCATTTGGAAATGATTATGCCATCAACTCCTAATGATCGATGACTTTCAGCAGCTTTTCTTCGAAGTAAACAAGAAAAGTAACGCTTCTTGCAAATGGTATTGTGTTGGCACGTAATTAGACATACTTAATGCTCAAAAAAATTGTTGTTTACACTTCGACAAAATAACGTATGTATACTAATAACCGGTCAATTGCAAGTTGAACTTGCGCAATTAGTGTTCCGTATGTTGATTGCTTCTAAAATTAAAAAAAAAAAAAAATGTGACGAAGGTATAAAATGATCAGTGACTTCAGAAAACACACTCCAAATGAGTTTTTAACAAAGTTTGTTTCCGATCTTCAATGAAAAATGATGACCTTGATTTTTTTTTTTTATATACCAGTAAAGGTAATGCACTCGTGATAATTTTTGCTCAATCTACACTTCGTGGAGAATATTCCAGAATTTTTTCAAAATTTTTTGATCAGTACTTTTCGAGATAAAGGGGGCACAACGATTTTTTCGCAATTTTTTAAAAATAGTACAGAGAAAAGTGCGCTCAAGTGTTACATTATACGAGGCTGGTTTGAAAAGTCCGTGCAAAAATAAAAACTACTTATGTGTTTGGGTAAACCTTTTTTATTTTTCGACATAGTCTCCTTTTAGGCTTATACACTTCGTCCAACGATGTTCTAGTTTATTGATCCCTTCCGAATAATAGGATTTGTCCAAGCCTGCAAAATATCCATTAGTGTCTGCAATCACCTCCTCGTTTGAATAAAATCTTTGTCCCGCCAGCCATTTCTTCAAATTGGGGAACAAATAGTAGTCTAAGGGAGCCAAGTCTGGAGAATAGGGGGGATGTGAAACGAGTTGGAATTCTATTTCCATTAATTTTGCGACCACAACTGCTGAGGTGTGTGCTGGTGCGTTGTCGTGATGGAAAAGGACTTTCTTGTGGGAAAATCGCGGGCGTTTTTCTTGCAGCTCGGTTTTCAAACGGTCCAATAACGATGAATAATATTCACCTGTAATAGTTTTTTTACCCTTTTCCAGATAGTCGATGAGGATTATCCCTTGCGAATCCCAAAAGACAGTCGCCATAACCTTTCCAGCCGAAGGAACGGTCTTCGCCTTTTTTGGTGCAGATTCCCCCTTGGTAACCCATTGTTTAAATTGTTGTTTGATCTCAGGAGTATAGTAATGTATCCATGTTTCATCCACAGTGACGAAACGACGCTTAAAGTCCTCCGGATTCTTCTGGAACAGCTGCAAGCCATCCTTGCAACACTTCACACGATTCCGTTTTTGGTCAAGCGTGAGCAATCGCGGCACCCATCTTGCGGATAGCTTTCTTTCTCATGTCCAAATGTTTATGCAAAATATTTTATACCCGTTCAGTCGAGATGCCCACAGCACTAGCAATCTCACGCACCTTAACTCTTCTGTCATCCATCACCATATCATGGATTTGATCAATGATTTCTGGAGTCGTAACCTCCACAGGCCGTCCAGAACGTTCAGCGTCACTTGTGCCCATATGGCCAATCCGAAAATTTTGAAACCACTTATAAACTGTTCTAATCGAAGGTGCAGAGTCACCATAATGTTTATCAAGCTTCTCTTCAGTCTCCTGAGGCGTTTTGTCTTTCATAAAGTAATGTTTAATCACCACACGAAATTCTTTTTCGTCCATTTCTTGAAAATCACTCGACTTCCTTGATTCACACGAATGCCAAACACAAAGAGATAGACCAATATGGCTGAAACTTGGTGTGCGTTCATTCAAGAGATGCTACTAACTAAACATGAACTCAATACGCACCGGTGGTGCCATCTCTCGGACTTTGCACTTTTCAAACCAGCCTCGTATATATGTTTGATCTAGTGTTTTTGCAAGCTTTCATTTGTGACCCCTCTCGATGACCTAGTATAAAATTTTTTTTTTCGCTTCCAATTTCACTCCCCATAGGTCAAAATTTGACTTTCAAAACTATACGGCTCTGATGAGGCCATCAATTCCTATATTAGTACCAAATTTCAACTTTCTATGTCAAATAGTTTCGGAGAAGATCGGGTGTAACAGACGGACAGACAGACAGACGGACAGACACCGAAGTGATCTTATAAGTGTTTTGTACGGATCACTAAAAATTAAAGTCTAATGATGGTGCTTCACCATGAATATAGCAACAGAATGCCCCGATGCGATATAATACAAGTTACGCCCTCTCTTAGACATCCCTCAAAATTAATTCACACTCCTTATATTTATTTGTATACGTTTCGCGTACTAACAAATTAACATTACACAAAATAATAATAAGCATGATCTTTGAAGTCATAATTTCTCTTCTCTCGTTTTCTAGTATCTTGGCATTTCGTTGATGATTAATAGTGTCTAATAGTAGACTGTAACTGACTGTCCGTGCTGGTGTCACACCCGATTTTTTTTCTCCAAAATTATTTGCTAACGTAAGTTGAAATTTGTCACAAGTATAGGAATTGATGGCCCAATCATAGTCATGTAGTTTTGAAAGTTTACTTTTGATTTAAGGGGTTACATCAGCGTTTCTCAACCTTTCAGTATTTGCGACCCAATTTTCAAACATAATTTTCATCGCGCCTCCCCCCCTCTCATACAATAACAATGCATGCAATAATAATGTATTTTCAGTATTTTGATGCTAAAGCTACACTATGACCTTAATTACAAACCTTACAAACTACCAAGAATAAGTAAATTTATTCATATTTGGCAACACATATCTGTTGCGTTGACAAAACTAGAATCGATGCCTCTCTATTGCTCTCTGCCACGTCTATCATATCGGTAGCGGCTTCGCGAGAAGTTCCGAGTTGTCTCGAACATTCAGAAAGTCTGCCCAAAAGTGTATAAATGCTGCAGCTCGTTCAATTACAGCCCGTCCCAGTCGAGTTGATCCTTCTACTGTTATCGAATTTATCGTGAATGTGTATGTTGTAATTTACGTGTTAATTAAAATTCAAGATATTAAGTATTCACGGCAGTAAATTTATACAGAATCATGGACAAATTTTTAAGTAGGCGTAAGCGAGCATTAGACGATAGTGAAGCATCAACCAGTGCTCAGACGAGCGTGATTCCGAAAATAAAATCAAGAAAATATTTTCAAGAATACTTAAATTTAGGGTTTTACCAGTACTGAAGTAAATAAAGAAGAAAGGCCCCTGTGTGCTATTTGCTCAAAAATCTTGGCTGCAGACGGCATGAAACCAAATAAACTTAAACGACATTTGGACACGCTTCATAGTGAGTACCTTAACAAACCCCGAGAATTTTTCGAATTAAAATTCAAATCATATGTAAAGCAGAAATCATTTTATTAAAAAACTTTGTCTGCGAATGACAAAACTTTACTTGCCTCTTACAAAGTTTCATATAAAATAGCCAGATGTAAAAAGCCTCACACCATTGGTGAAGAGCTTGTTTTTGCCAGCAGCAATTGAGATTGTAGAAACTATGTTTGGAGATAATTGTGCTAAGCAATTGCTATCCATACCTATATCAAACGATACTGTTACCCGTCGAATGGGTGATATAGCTGAAGATGTACAGCATCAGTTGCGTGACAAATGGTTTTCAATTCAGATGGATGAGGCAACAGATAGCAATAAAGATGCTCATTTCATTGCCTATGTTCGATTTTATGATGGTATGTCAGCAGTAGAAGAACTATTTTTCTGCAAACCAATAGAATTCAAAGCGACATCACTCGCATTATTTGCTATCTTACATGATTTTATAAACGAGGCAAATGTGGAGTGGAAAAATTGCGTCGGAATGTGTACCGATGATGCTCATTTAATGTCTGGAAGATTTCAAAGTGTACAAGCACTTGTGAAACAAAAATCTCCACTGTGTGTTTGGACATATTGTATGATCCACAGAGAAGCTCTGGATTGCAAAGAAATGAGCCCTGCTCTGAATATTGTGCTCACTACAGTTGTAACCGTAGTAAATTATATTAAAATGAGACCCCTAAAATCTAAAATATTTTCTGCACTTTGTAAAGACATGGGTGCCGAACATTCAGGGTTACTATTTCATTGCGAGGCAAGATGGTTATCACGTGGGAAATGTTTGCAACGTGTTTATGAATTAAGAAATGAAATCGCCATTTTTCTAGAAGAGGATAACCGAAAGCCGAAAAGTTCCAAGATAGTTTATTTGTGATGAAATTGAGCTACTTGGTCGATATATTCGAGAAACTAAATACCTTAAATTTTCAACTCCAAGGAACAAATACAGATATATTTGATACAAGTGATAAAATTAATGCTTTTTGTAGAAAATTGGAATTGTGGAGCAGAAATGTAAGGCAAAAAAACCTAGAAATGTTTTCAAATGTGGGTGACTGTGTTAAAACATACAAGGCTGAAGAACAACATGTGAAAGTTGTTTTAGTAACCATCGAAAATTATCGAGCCATGTTGACAAAGAATTTTAAAAAGTATTTTCTTACTGACGACAACTTGGTAGCAAGTTACGAATGGGTTAGAGATCCATTTCAAGATACTCCGGAAGGGCTCTCGACTTCCGAAGAAGTCATAGACTTCACGGCAAGTGGCGAATTCAAAAGACAATTTAATAATAAATCGCTCTTTGAATTTTGGGCAGGGATGAATGATGAGTTTTCTGCACTGAAAACAAGAGCATTTCGTATATGTACTATTACTATTTTCAACATCCTACCTTTTGCGAAACCGGATTTTCTGCGGTGGCTGCTTTGAAAACAAAATATAGATATCAACTAAATATAGAAAAAGAACTCAGAGTGTCTATTTCTAATATTAAACCATCCTTCGGAAATCTTTGCTCTGCAAAACAGGCCCAAGGGAGTCACTAATAATTATTAAACTTGTTTTTAATTTAGTATTGATATGTTAATTATTAGGTAAATATATTGTGCAGTACTAATACAATCCTATTTATAGGTGTATTATATCAGTGTAAAGGTGTATTTTATTTTTTATTATGCCAGAATATATTTTGTTTTTCTTTCCTTTCAATAAATTATATTAAATGTTTTAATGAACGTTTTTTAATAATACGCTCGCGCCCCCCCAATAGTGTAATCATGCCCCAATAGCGGGGGGCGCTCCACAGGTTGAGGAACGTTGGGTTACTTACACCTCGAATTTTCAAAAATTAGTTTTTATTTACTGATTTTTATTCTCTATACTTCTAAGAATTATTCAAAAAAAAAGAATTAAGAAAATTCCATTCCATCACAAAGTTATAACATCAAATGTGACCTGGCGTCGGATTGGGACCGCTACCTGTTTTCAGACACTGTCTGCAATGTTACAGGTAATCTTTTTTAACTTTTTTTTTTAAATTTTAATAATTACTTTTCTACAAAATGTCAAGAGATTTATTAAATTTTTAACTACTAAACTATTTTACAAGATTAATTTTTATTTTTGCAGATTAGATTATTTTTTTCATCAGTGGTCCATTTACCTTGACCCGATAAAAAATAGTAATATTTAAAACATATTTAATTTTTTTTATATAATTTAAAGAACAATAAAAATATATAATCATCAATCTTTTGTATTATTCACTTAATAATCTTTAAAATATTTTGTTAAAAATACATACTTTTTGCAGCGCCCAGGTATATGTAACTTCTTAACAGGTTAGCTTGTAGAGGGAAGTGAATTTTTTTCTAAGGTCATCGAGTGGGGTGTCAAATGAAAGCTGGTGAAAATACGTCTTCAAATATGTTGTTATACTTGCGCAAACTCTTCTTCATATTACTTTTAATCAAAAAATTTTGGACTATTTTCCATAAAGTATAAATTCAGCGAAAATTATCACGAGTGCATTACGTCTGATAATTTATCCGGTATAAAAAAGCTATGTGTCTTGACAATATGGTGAAGGTTTTTTCGTGGAAAGAGGTGAGTTTAACCCAGAGGTTCCCGAACTTTTTTTTCTCGTAGACTACTTTCAAAATTTTACTGGTTTCGGTGGACCCGTTGCTGCTAGATTTCTACCATATTCCCAAAACTCATCAAAAAATGTGAAGATTAGATCTAACTATGGAAATTTGCGTCGTGGCTTAGTTCCAACCCTAAATTCGGAGTGGTAAAAATAAAAAGAAAAATAATATATTTTCTTGTGTTCTATTTATTAAAATAATATGATTACAGACTTAATAGAATTAAAATTAAACATTAATAACGTACCGTAACTTCAACAATGCAAATCAACAATTAAAAAAAAATAGTCATAATTTTAATGGGAGGGATGTACTTCATGGATTGACAGCAAATTATCAATATTTGGCTTCAGTTCTGTGATGTTCAATCTGCTCCTTTTTTTTGTTAATAGGTTTGTAACGACACTAAAACTTTTTTCGACAAGGTATGACGAGGGAAACGCTATCAAAAGTTTTCTCGCAATTTCCCACAGCCCAGGATATTTTTCGGGTATTTCTGCCTGCAGCCAAAATGTTTGATAGCCTTTTTTTAAAATTCACCTTCAGCTCCTCATTGGTGCTAAGCTCGAGTAGCTCCTCTTGTAATACCACATTCGCCACTTCCGTTTCATCAAATGGATTTATGATCCATGGTGGTATTTCCATCGTCAGAATATCTTCAAATCTATTTTTGAAGTCATCATGCAGGGCATTTAAATGTTGAACGTATGTCTGAATATCCTCATCAAGACATTCTGCCTGTGACAAGTTTGGAAACTGGGAGAATTCGCGCCGACTAATATTTTGCTTCATAAATTTCAATTTTCCAAGAAAAGCCGAAATTACACCCTTTGTTTTTATTAAATTTAGGCTGTCCCCTGGTAACTGCAAGTTAATGTCATTAAATTTTTTGAACAAATCTGTCAAATACGCGATGTCTGCTTTCAATTTGATCAGGTTTTCTTTTAAATCTGGATCTTTACTTTCCAGAAACTCTAAAACTGATTCAAAAAGTGAGTAAAATCTTGTTAAACATGCACCTTTTGACAACCAGCGTACTTCAGTATGTAAGAGCAATCGTTGGAAGTCTTCATCATTTTCGTCGCACAATTGTGCAAATAAACGGGTATTCACTATCACTCAAATTTTTCGCTACCAGGTGTTGTCGGTGGATGACACAGTGAATTGCAGTTACACCTGGTATAATTCTTTTAAGATGGCTTATAAACCCACGATATCGCCCGAAGATGGCAGGAGCTCCATTTGCTGCCACCGAAATAATGTTTGTAAATGGAATCGATTTTTCCTTAAAAAAATCACTCAGAACATTAAATATTGATTCGCCTTTAGTGTCCGTCTCCAAAGTTTTCACGAATAGCAGCTCTTCATGGATTTCTTTGTCCATAACAAATCGAACATATGCCAATAATAATGCTTCATTACCAGGTAAAGTTGACTCGTCCAGTTGAATAGAAAAATGAGTAGTTTGCAGATAATTACACAAGAAGTTTCCAATATCCGAGCTCATCTCATCAATACGTCTCTTTGTACAATGTTGTTACTCAAAGGAATTCTTTTGAGTACGTCAAATGGAGGTTTGTGCAGAACAGTTTTTTTAAAACCTCTTCAACAGCGGGTAAAATTAACTGTTCTCCGATGGTGTGCGGTTTTCCAGATTTCGCTATAAGCAATGAGATATTGTAAGATGCCCGCAAGCCATCATCGTTACTTTGAGACGTTGAAGCGAACATACTGTGCACGGTGGGTCTCTTTTCATATTTTTCCTTCAATGGTTGAAAATATTTTAAATCTTTACCTATTTTATCAGGATGACACCTTCTTAGATGATCTTCGAGCTTTGATGGTTTCATAGAGTCATTGCTCAAAACTTTGTTGCATAAAAGGCATATGGGCAATCGTTTGTCTCCCTTTGATGGAGGAAAACCAAATTTCAAATAATCAACACTGTACTGTCGACATTGCTTCTTAGATTCAGCCATATTTCGTATCAGTTACCTACCTGTATGGAAAAAAATGTTTGTTTTAGTAATCATAAGGCGACTTTAACAGGATATGGCTATTTTAACAGAATAAAATAGGATTAATTAATTATTGCAATGAAAAAACCAAAATGCCGGCGGCAAAACTGATTTTAATTATTAAAAGCAATAAACTGCTAAGACCCATATAGAGGTTTTCACAAAACGGCTGAACCTATTTTAATATAATATAAAATATTTTTTGATTAATTATATTTTGATACATTTCTGTAAATTCGAGAGAAAATACTTTTAAAGAATATTTTGACATCAAAACTCCGCGATTTTAATGATTTATTTATTACTTTGATGTACGTTACGAGTGGTACATAAAGATACGTACAATTTATGAAAATATTTTTAGTCATTTAGCATTAGCAACTACGAGGGCACTAAAATATGTACAAACATGCAGGTCAATCATATATCTCTCCTTTAGTGAATCACCACAGTCGGGTAAATAAATAATTTTATAATAAAAAGTACTAAAAGTTCAATCTTTCTCGGCTTTCTGTTCTTTTATAGAAGTATCGAATAATGGCCCTGTTCAGTATTTAATTTTTATTACGTACCTAATACACGCAAACATAAGAAATATAATATTATTATAATATAAAATAAAAGTATGAATAACAAATAGACAGGTACTTACTTTTTTTTCCGGCACTGGCAAACACTGACATCGATTCACTCACACTTTTCTTTTCAAAATTCCGTAAACAAATGAGTAACGTTTGTCCTTGGCATTCGTATTTATATTGGTGAAGTAGCAAACAAGTTCATGCAAGATTGCAAGCACAGCACAAGTCGTATTCGTCCCTTTGCACGTCTGAACGGGTTGCGTTGCGGGCGGGCGGCGCTTTGCAAGTCTCGACGCGCGTTGTACTGAATATCGAATATGCAAGTTTTTACAAGTAACAGTCGCTGACCTTCTTAAAATACACTACTAAAAAAAATTTAGGGAGGTTTTAAAACAAGGAAATTAATGCTAAATAAACAGGCTATCTGAACCATATGCCGGCCTAACTGAAAAACATTTTTTCAAGCCCGTGGACAAAAAAAAAAAGGAAAATATTTGCAATATTATTATTTTTTCGTGCTATCTATTAGGATTGCATGAGAACCGTAGCTCCTAAAAAATTTTAGCCAAAAAATCTGAAAATTAGAATCTTAAAGCTTTAAAATGCTTTTTTTAAAATCTCAATAGGACCATTTTTCACCGAAATACAGCCTGTCAAAAATCACCGAAAAATTTGGAATTTTTTTTTGCTCCCTTAATTTTTTTGAGTAGTGTATTATCTGCCTACATTGATAGGTAAAGCCAAGCCAACATTTTTGTTCTTTACTATCGAAACCAGATAAATTTTCGGGGACCCCCACTTACAACTTGTAAAACCCCCATTTTTTTTTCACGCCAACGTAGACCCCCGTCGAATCTCCCGTGGACCCCTGGGGGTCCACCTGAACCACTTTGGGAATCACTGGTTTAACCGGTCTAAGAAATACGAAATATCAATATGTATTCGGTGCAGTAATATACTCATATATTTTTCAGTACATTACTGCATTTGGCCAATCATAGATAAATTAAAATTCAATGATGAATGGTCGCTAACGAGACAAAATAATTTTAATTTGCTTGTTTATAATTAAACAAATATCTAGGTAGTAAATATTTGTTTTAAACTTTTACTAGATTCCAAACAATAATCAACTTTAACATTCCGGAAGTCGCAAATGTGGACAGATATTAAGAAGTGGATCATAATTGCTGCTACACAATGCTCGGGAAAAATAGAAAAACACCCTCAAAATCATTAGATGACAGACGATACCCTAAAGCTTATATAAACAAGAAGAAATATGATTTTAATAAACAACACATCGGATCGTCAAGACAGAATAAGATCAATCAATAAAGAAATCAAGGTAGCTTGTAAAAAGGACAAAAAGGCACACTTGAATAATATATGTGAGGAGTTAGAACAACATGCTACGAACAATCGACCACAAGAACTTTATGAAAAGGTAAAATACCTATCGAAAGAATTCAAACCTAAAACACAAATAATCAGAGATAAGGAAGGTAGAACAGTCGCCGACATACCTGGAATCATTGACGTTTGGAAGGATTGTTCTAAAGAACTTTTCGTGGCTCAATTAGTGGGTGACTGCAGTATCGACAAAGACGCCGCAGAAGAACAAGAGCTATGTATTCTTAAGTCTGAAGTCAGGAAGGCTATTCACACGTTAGAGAATAGAAAAGCAGCAGGTACTGACGAGATCACTGCGGAAATAATAAAGATGATAGGAGAAATCTCCGTGACTATGCTACATCAACTGTGTAATGAAGTATGGAAGACTGGAAGATGGCCGAAAGACTGGTGCGAAGTTGCATTTATACCCTTACATAAGAAAGGATCCCCTTTGAATTGCAGCAACTATAGAACAATCACTCTAATGTCACAGGCTGCCAAGGTGTATGGATCTGGATCCTAAATGAAAGACTCAAAACTTTTCTGCTGTCGCAAATACCTACCGAACAAACATGCTTCATTCCAGGAAGAGGGACTAGAGAACAAATTCTCAACATACACCAGATAATAGAAAAAGTCAGAGAATTCCAAATAACCACCTATATTTGTTTTATATACTACTCTAAGGCTTTCGACTTCATACAACGGAACAAACTCTGGTCGATTCTAATCAGCATGGGAACACTTATATATCTTGTAAACCTTATCCGATCATTGTATGAGAACACGATCCCTTTATCGTAGAAGCAGGCGTCAGACGAGGCTGTATTCTGTCACCTTTACTTTTCAACATATATAGTGAACATATATGTTCTGTTTTAGATGGCTGGAGTGGGGGTGTGACAATCGGTGGAAAAAAGCTAAGTAACCTTAGATATGCGGATGATACTGTTATACTTGCAACTTCAACACAAGACCTAGAATCAATTATAGAGCGCCTGGAAATCACTAGCAAAAACTATGGATGACAAACAAGAGCGAAGACTAAAGTAATGATTGTTAGTCGTAATGAAGATCTGTCACACATAAATAAAATTGCTGGTTTTACTGTTGTAGACCATTTCAACTATTTGAGATACCTGATAACTAACAATGGTGGTTGTGAAGCAGAAGTAAAAAAACGTTTGGCAATGGCTAGAAACTCGACTAAGGTCTGGAAAGATCCAGCTGTCACAAAAAATACAAAGTTATGATTGCTAGCCAGCCTTGTATTCCCCATAACAACTTACGCATCGGAAACATGGCTCAAACAAGCTGACAAAAGATAAATCGATGCGTTTAAGATGTGGGCATATCGAAGAATCCTCAGAGTATCATATACCGAACACCGTACTAACGTATTTGTTCTTAAAGAGCTTGGTATAAATGACCGACTTTCAAATAGAATTAATAGACAGTACCTGAAATATTTTGGTCACATTATCAGGAAAGTGGATGCCATGGAAAAGCTTATAGTAACGGGGAAGATAGAAGATCAAGGGGACGGTTTCCAACAAGATGGTCTGACCAAGTAAGATCTCTCCTTGGTATGGGTATGCACGAATCAAGTCAAGTCGCGCAGGATCGAGATCCCCGGAGATTGACTCTTGAGACAGCAACTGCATAGAGTCACCAATACTTCTATTGGGGTGAAATTTTTGAGAGAGAGAGATTTTAGATTGAGTTATGGCTATTAGGTAGCTAAGAAGCTATAACTATTATACATTATTGATTAAGACAAAACGTGAAAATACATATTGATTCTAAAGATACATACATGTCAGGGACCTATTTAAATAGCCTAGGTAAGGATTTTATTTTATTTTAAAAGCAATCACCGTACGGAACACTAATTGTGCAAGTCCGACTTGCACTTGACCGCTTTTTTGTTATTGCTCTTTAATTGAAATGACATTGTGCTCTTGATGTAGCCTGAAGCCTCCCGAATCGTTGAATTAACATGACGGACGGCTTTTTCCAAGAACTGCTCTTATAACTTGTTGTTGAATTGTAACATGGTCTGAATATCCAAACTCAAATATAACAATCGTTTTTAGGTTCTTATCCTGTCCCGATTGCAGGAGGTGTCTACATATTTACATATGCGAGTCTATATCTGGCAGCTTTACACAAACTCCAGTTGGAGAATCGCCTTATACATAGTGAATTTATTCCGAAGCAAGACCATGTTAGAACTATTCAACAGTGATTTTAGCCGTTGCAGCTAAAACGTAATCATTTCGTGCCAGATTTTTTTAATAAATTGACCCCTACAAGCGTGTTGTATATATAACATGTCCGTGAGGCGGAGTTTTACTGGACTTGGACAAAAGTCTTTTCCGGCTGGAATTTATGGATATTGTATAATAAAATTAGTCGTGTTGCTTGGAGAGTGATCATCTATAATGCAATGTAGCGTTGCCTGAGCCTTATAGTGGTAGAGAAGGGTTTGAATAGTATCGACAACTTTGACTGGTCGTTCATAACCCTTTATTCATAATCGTCTGGACTCAGCCCTGACAAAGAAGCGAGCTGAGAAACAATGCTCAACAGGAATGTAGCATTTATGGCTTATTGGATTATATCATCTGAGTGATAATTTGAGCACTCCACAATACCATAATAATCTATAATAATCTATACTAATATAATAAAGAAGTAAAGTTTGTGAGTTTATTTGCTTGTTCGAGGTATTCTCTATAACTACTCATCCGATTTTAAAAAAAATCTTTTACCATGTAGCCTAGACTGTTGCGATGAACAAAGGCTATATTTTATAAAAGTGTGACAAGAGATAGCTGACCCGGTGGAGAAAGAAAGGGCCACGAGCGAACAATTCTACAGAAGGAAGGCGGCAACGTGCGCGGGGTGATCGATAGCACAGCCGATGTGCTCGCGCAGTATTGCGTTTACGCTCAATTTTGCCGATCCATATCCTGCGATCTATAATTTGATTTTTTTCGCTTTTGAGTTGACTCTTCGTTTGGGAAGTTTACTTCGGGTCACGCACGATACCTGGTACAACAAACAGGCTTCTACGTGACACGAACTAGATATAATTTGTAACTTTTATTGTTATTAGTGAATTTTTGTACAATAAGTACCTCACAGGGTGAAATTTATTTTTAGGCAACGAATATTATTTTTAGAAATCTCTCTTAATTTAGTTTCATTGTTAGTAAGGTACCTACTTCATTTAGTTTTGAGTTCTCTGCTATTTAGTAAGCGTGTTCTAAAAATTGTGTCCTCCCTTTCAGTAGTTAATTTCAATTTGAGGTGTATAATTGTTTAATTTTTACCAAGTAGTTTTTTACTTCTAGGAAACTGTGCATGTGTTGCTGCTCTTAAAGATTACGTAGTATCTAAAGACAACATTATACCTAAAAGAAAATTGCAACTTTCCAGAAATTCGTCTGAGGCGAGGGCGGCTAGAATACGTACGAGAGCTTAGCGTTGAACGCTCACAGCGGCTGGCTAGCGTCTATTCCATATTTTCTTGTCATCCCAATGGATCTACCGATTCATTTTAAGCAGTTGCAGTTTTTTTGTGAAAGTACCGTTTGCTCTCACAATAAACAAGTCCCAGGGACAAACTTTCAAACTCATGGGAATCGATTTAAGACGGATGCTGCTAATCCATTAAAAAAGGAGAACAGAATATAAAATACAGTTTAATAAACATACTAAATATATTTATTTCCTATTATACGTTCTAGGTTTTGGTTTAGGAGGAATGGGTGGTCTCGTTATTTCTGGCAGCGGTGGTACAGGCGGTGGATTTTTCGGAATTGGAACATTTTGTAATTCTAATAGCTTGAGTCGGATGTCCATAACTACTAAATCATTTAGTTCCTCAGTATAGTATTTGCTTAGTTTAGCCGATTTACCTACAAAATAATTTTACATTTAAGAGCATATATCTAAGGACGGAGCCGAAAAAAAAGCGTTTTTTTAAGGATCATTTTTAGCGAAACTATTCATTATATAAATCAGGTTTATATTTTATATAATAATACATAGCTTAAAATACATTCTGTGAAATTGTAATTAAAAAAAAAATGTCGGCGCTGCATCAGTTGCCCTGTGAGGCCTTTTTTTAGGAGCATTGCGGTGTGCAGGATTACTGGAGCCGGATTATCTGAAATCAAAATTTCCAAAGAAATTGGTTTATTAGAGCATCAATCTTATCTTTGAACGACGGATTTAAAAAACAAGATTTTTCATCAAATGGTGTTTGATAAAAACAAAATTCCTTCATTTCAATATAAGTAATATGTATAGAGAAAATATGTATATACCAAATTTCATCAAAATCGGTTGAGTGGTTCTTGAGATCTCGTTTACCGCCAAGCGGTTTTCAAGAAAAAGTAGTTTCGAGAAAAACGCGTTGAAAGTTTTAGGTTTGAAAAATCAAGTTAAAAACAATAACACAAAAATAAATTCTTACCTGTAAATGAATTATCGACTCCAGGGCCATCTTCTCAATCTTCATCAGCTTCATGAGCTTCTAGAATACTAATTTATTCTTGTTTATGACGCATTCTAGCTTCTTTTGTACTTTGTAGTAATTGTCGTGCGGCCAGGTCAACTCGTTCTCAGTCCACTTTAGCTGCTTAGTCATGTGCATTTCGGCCACAATGAATTCCCATAGCTGTCATTACGTTTACCAAAGCCATTGTCCGCTCATTAAAAATGCATGCTGTACGCAGCAGTAAAATCAACAACTTTGTTGCCACTAGGAATTATCTTTGGGCTGATCTTCCAAACAATTTTATTAAAACTTTCGTTATTATTTTCAGTAAATCTGCCGAGACATCGCTCTAATAATTCTTCTTTAGACAAATCTTCGTAAATTGGTTTTATAGCTTCAAGTGCAACAGGTGTCAATGGGTTATAATCATGGGAAAAAACGACATTATTTTTATCTTTTGATTGTGCATACTCTCGTTGCCACTAGCACCACGATTCTTCTCTTTTAGGAGGTGTTACAGTCGAGCTGTAATGATAATAAGTTAACCAAATAGCCTCCTTCATAGCTTCTACTGAGTCATGACAGTGTCGACATATATATATATATATATATATATATATATATATAATATATATATATATATATATATATATATATATATATATATATCTCTTTCAACACTCTCCGTTGTTTTAGGCTTAAAATACTGTTTTCTTTCTTTTTCGTTTTGCTTTATTAACTTTTAAAGTTTACCTTGTTACTCGAGTTATTTTTGAACGATCCATTATGATGTGAGCAAGTAAAAATTAAAAAATTAACTTTAATAACTGTGCTAGGACTGAATTACTACGAATACAACGGTACTGAACAAATTCCCAGTTTCGAATATAAAACCTTAGAATAGCAGATGTGAATCCCTATTCTCTTCTAAGAAGGACAAATAAAGAATATGTTTGTATTATATTATAAACTAGCCAGACCCACGGCTCCGCTCGCGTGGACTTGATTCACTACTATCGTCACTGCTTATTCCTTATGTTACCCAACGTAATAAAATATCTCCCATTATTTCTCCTTATCTCCCAATATTTCTCCTTATTTCCCATTATCTCTACATAATTTCCATTATCTAGGCTTATCTCTGCTCATCTCCCATTATTTCTCCTTATCTTCCATTATTTCTCCTTATCTCCCATTATCTCACCATATTTCCCATTATGTAAGCTTATCTCGACTTATCTCCCATTATTTCTCCTTATCTCCCATTATTTCTCCTTATCTCCTATTAACTCACCATAACTCCCATTATCTAGACTTATCTCTGCTTATCTCCCATTATCTCTCCTTATCTCCCATTATTTATACTTATCTCCCATTATCTCACCTTATCTCCCATTATCTAGGCTTATATCGAATTATATAGAACATATGTATAAATTTATAAAAACGTAAATCGGATAAGTGGTTCTCGAGTAATAAGCGCACTAACGGACAGACAGACAGACAGAGAGACGTTGCATTTTTTATATATATTGTATTCTTTGCTACATGATATTGTTCCATATTTAATGCTTTAGGGAGTGTATTGCAAGAGAACGCGCTAGCGGCAAACTTTCCTCCGACTTAATTCACTATTATCGTCACTGCTTATTCCTTATGTCACCTAATAAAATATATCCTATAATCTGGCCAGAGAACATACGTATGGTTAAAAAAAAGCACGTAAATCGGATAAGTAGTTCTCCAGTGATAAGCACACTAACGGACGGACAGACAGACAGACAGACAGACGGACGGACAGAGAGAGACATTGCATTTTATATATATTAAAGATATTCTCTGCTACATAATATTATTCCATATTTAATGGTTTGGACTGTGTATTGCAAGAAAACGCGCTAGCGGCAAACTTTGTCCGACTTCATTTACTATTATTGTCACTGCTCATTCCTTATGCTACCTATCGTAATAAAATATAGCCTATAACCTGGCCGGAGAACATATGTATGTTTTAAAAAAAAAAAAAAAAACGAAAATCGGATAAGTGGTTCTCCAGTGATAAGCACACTAACGGACAGACAGATAGAATGCGTTGCATTTTATATATATTATAGATGTAATAAAATATATACCTATAACCTGGTCAGAGAACATATGTATGAACTTAAAAAAATCACGTAAATCGGATAAGTGGTTCTCGATAAGCGCATTAACGGACAGACAGACAGACAGACAAACATTGCATTTTATATATTATAGATATAGATTATTATTATTATTATTATTATTATTATTATTATATAACCTGGCCAAAGAATATATGCATGAATTAAAAAAAAAGACAGGTAAATCGGATAAGTGGTTCCCGCGTGATAAACGCACTAATGGACAGACAGACAGAGAGACATTGCATTTTATATATATTATAGATTATACATTACAGATATTCATTGCTACATAATATTGTACCATATTTAATGGTTTACGCTGTGTAATGCAAAGGCACGCGCTAGCGGCAAATTTATTTCCGACATCATTCACTCTTTTACGTCACTGCTCATTCCTTATGCTACCTATCGTAATAAAATATAGCCTATAACCTGGCCAGAGAACATATGTATGTTTAAAAAAAAAAAGTACGTAAATCTGATAAGTGGTTTTTCAGTGATAGGTGCACTAACGGACAGACAGACAGACTGACAGACAGACAGACAGAGAGACGTTGCATTTTATATATATTTATAGAAGAAAAAGTTTAAAATACATTAAAATCGAGTTAAGGTCGGCAGTGCCTGACCCGAGAGCAACTGCTCGCTACCTGCTCCGAAAACTCTAAGCACGTCTTATAAACTGCTATAACTTCGTCAATTTTTAACCGATTGTTATGAAACTTACAGAAAATATTCTTAAGATATCATATTAAAAGAAAATGTAAAATCCAACATTCGAATTTTTTTGACGCAGATGACTAGGTATATCCCTTTAAATCCGGAATACACAATTCTGTAAAATACAATATTGTGTGTGTTATTTCAAGGCGGAAATTTTATAAAATGTATGCAAATATCTAGATATTTATTAGATAAACTGATAACTCTTATATACGTATAGTTTTCATGTTTTTTCTTGATAAACATTTTGTTGTGCATTTTTTTTTAAGTCGATCAATTATTTTTAATATTAAAAGAAAAACAATAACAAGTTTAATTATTTTAAATATAATATTTTTTTAATAAAATAGTGGTGACGAGTTCTTATCTTTAATTTTATAATTACTACCTTAAATATCGATTTTTTGCCATTTTCTACTCATTAATTAAAACTAAAATAGCAAAATTAAAAAAGGTTTTCATTATAGGAAAATTCACGTCTGCTTTTACAATAACGTCAGTCAAAAATCATTTTCATCAGCTTATACTGTCCACTGCTGGACGAAAGCCTCCCTCAAGTCTTGCCACCTTTTTCTGTTCTGGGCCACTTGTACCCAATTTCCAGCCACTCTCTTCAAATTATCAATCCACCGGCTTGGTGGTCTACCTCTACTTCGATAGACTTTGGATCTTGGTTACCACTCTATAATTTTTTTTTTTCCATCGTCCATCCTTAAACCTAGCAACATGTCCAGCCTAGTTCCATTTAATTAATAACTTTTCTTTTTAAACACAAGATTAGATTTAAATATATAGCCCAGTTTGCCATATGTCGTTCTGGAGATACCTATTCCGTCCTATGCTGACTTCATGTCCTAGATATTTATATCGGTGTATTGCTCGATCTCCACGTTATTCAGTTTTATCGTGTCGTTTTATTATAAACTGAGTCTTAGGTAGATTGATTTTTAAACCAACCGTTCCTGCAGCTTCTTGAAACACGTGCAGTGGAGTTTTGTACTTCTTACATATTGTTTGTTATTAAGACAATGTCGTCTGCAAAACAAAGGTGATTTAACTTTTCACCGTCAATGTTAAGCCCCATTTTTTTCAAAGATATACGTATTCCAAAGTATTCACTATTGTCAAAATGACCATCACAAATGTTCGACATCATGTTCATTAATTTATTAGAATATTCGACGTTTAACTTTTGTTATTCATTATCTAGGTATTCCTAAAACCGCGCAGAGCTAACAGGAAAACAATTTTTCATTCTCCGTAACTGACCCCATGCTAGTTCGATAGGAAGGAGATAGAAGGACTGAGATGGCCATTGCATTATATCTATTAGTTTTATTTTTCTTTAAGATGCATTGGTGAGCAAGAAAATCGACTGAAACGATTTTCCTTTATTTAACAACGATCCTTGAATATAATTTTCAAACAGTGGTATTATTTTTGGTATCATTAGAATGCTGATTTTCTACTCTTTCCAATAACACCAAAAACATTTGGATTTCCAAAAAGTTTTACTGGTTAAAATGGTTTTACTCAATAGAACCGTTTTTGCTCATTGCGCGCTATTCATCCCAATAAAAAGACATGCAACTGGATTTTCCTGTTTTTGCTTTATTTGAACTTGAACCGTCAACATCTCTGCTATATCTGCTCACTAATTATGTCATCGGAAAATGGATACCACCCCGGAAGAAACGGCACAAGTATTACCCATGCAAGAAGGGCATGGCCAACGTGTAGTTGCTGCGCAACTTCACCTAGGCCATTCAGCTGTCTCCAGAGTCTATAGACGTTACCAAGAGACTAGTGCCTTTACACAGAGACCAGGATTAGGAAGAAGAAGGTATACCTTGGAGCGAGATGACCGCTGCATTGCCAACACAACTCTAAGAAATCGTCACTTGACGAATGTTTAGGTCCAGCAGGAGCTCCGACAAGTTCGTGGTCGAGCTGTCACTCATTGGACAATTAGAAGAAAACTTAAAGCTAACCCAGCTCCAGCTAATGAACCCAAATTGACAACAGCCCATCGAAAAGCGCGACTCAGATTTGCCCGAGAACATGTCGACTGGACCTTAGAGCAATGTCGCTCCATTTTATTCTCCGACGAGCCCCGAATGTGCCTACATGGCAATGATGGAAGAAGATAAGTTTATAGGAGGCCCGGGGAGCGCAATGTGCAGTACTGCATTACTAAAACGGTCGCCTACAGAGGAGGTTCTGTCATGGTGTAAGGAGGCATCTCACTAGCTGCGAAAACCGATTTGGTTTTCGTGACTGATGAGACTCGTAGAGATGGATTAACTGCTCACCGGTACATCGAGAAGATGCTAAGGCATGACAATGCGAAGCCGCATGCTGCTGCATCGGTGCGGCAATACCTGGCGGAAGTGTAAAAACCCACATTACAATGGCCTGACCTCAATCTAATAGAATACATATGGGGTGAGCTCAAAAGAAGGATTCGAGCCAAAAATATAGCCCCGGAATTGCTGAGGGACTTAAAAGTTGCGATGGCGGAAGAGTAGGGAAGAATCCCACAGACAGTGGTGAAAAAGCTCACCCGCTCCACGAGAAACCGGCTGGAAGCAGTAATAAGGGCTAGGGGTAACACAAAATATTGATTTTGGTTTTTATCAATAAATTTAATTGTTAAACTTAGAATTTGTTTAATTTTTCCTTCCTCTTACCCATATTTTGAATCCTTGTTGTGGTATCATTAGAAAGAGAGTAGAATGGGCTTTCAAATGATACTAAAATCCGTAAAAAAATTAACACTAAATTCTAGGATCCATGTTAAATAAAGACAAATAGTTTTGAGTCGATTTTTTTGCTCACCAGTGTAGTTTTAACCGATATTTAAAATAGTCATCTTGCCGAAAGAGAAAATTACTTCCAATAAAATTTAACTGATGTCATGGCATACTCTTGTAAGATTGTTAAATCTGCTTCTTTATTTAATTTCCCATCTATTTTTATAAAATTTTCTGAAGCCCTTTCCTTAGTTGCGTGGTTGGTTTGTTGGTTGGTTGTAGGCGGTGTAGACGAATGTGCATATTTGTGCACTGCAACCTCTTGTCTTATTGGTAACATGAGCATCATCCCTTTAAGAAGATTTATTAGGTTCCTTCCAAGCCCTTCATGTGGTACTTATTACCACGATGTAGATCTCTGAACAGTTCATGACTGTTTCAAATTAAAGGCGCCCATTCATATAGGATGTGCACAGAGTTTCTTCCTCTTCACCACATGTCATAGGGCCATTGTGGAGGCACATTTTCTGTAAATGTGCGCTCAGGTGATAGTGGCCAGTGATTAAACCCCCCCTTTGGTTTGGTTTGGGTCCTTGTAAAACAAGGTCAATTGTTGGTTTCTTTGAGGAGCCTCCCATTACGCCCCTCGCGTATCTTTGGCCAGATGTTACGAGACAACGATCTGGTTGTTGCTGATATGACTATCGATTGATTGTAATTTTACCATCTGTCTTGGTACACCAGATGCTGGTTCTGGATTTCTGTGTGTGGTTTTGTAGCTCTGAATCTTCCTAATTCGTCCGCTTTTTTCTTTACCTTTTAATCCCGAATATTCGAGAACCCGCAGTTCAGTCCTACAGTTCCTGGAGGATAGTTCTAACTGGTCACGTTTACACTCCATCACGATTTTTGAGTTGGTTTGATAGGCATCTGCAGTCTTTAGGGCAGCGTGACCGGCTGAGAGAATACATATTTCTTGGTTGCGGTAGTACCGTCTAATATTCTTGTAAATACGTGTTTGTATTGGCTCGAATTTCTGCTTGGAATAATGTCGCACTTGCCCCAAGTGGAATGCTAAAACTTCATTTGGGCCTTGCTGCTTATATTCCAGTGCCTACACTGCTTCCAGTTTTTGATCCGTCTGTGTGATAAACCCGACCCGTTGCCTTAGTCGGTCTCTCCACCTCCATCTATAGATTAGGATCGCAGCAATTCTATATAGCGGTTCGAAATAATACGACGTTGTCATATAATTAGATTGCATATCCAACAGTTTATAGTCGATTAACTCTATAACTCTTATGTGCCCCAATTTTTCAGGTTGTTGTTTCTGTTCCTCATTTATCCTCATTCAATAGACGTTATCGGTAGCATTACTTTTTATGTATGCATCTACGGATATTAAGCCTCGAATTATTGCCATAGCGGTGGTGGGGGTGTCATAGCCCCGGTAAAATATAAGTAAGCCAACCTCCGCAGTCGATTCATCTCCGTGATTGTCGTTCTCTGCTCTATTTTCGTCCATCATACTGTAGCTCTGTATGTAACCATGAGTCTAATAACCGAGACGTATAACCAAATCACTATTTTCGGTTTAAGATACCAGGTTTTCCCAAACAAACTCCTGCATCTCATAAGACACATATTTGTTTTCTTAAGTTTTTTTTTGTAATTTGCTTGTTCTACGTTAAGCCCAGATATTTGTATTCATTAACGGATCTTTTCCATTTTCCGAAGGTATTCGGATTGTAGAAATTGTCTTTGTTGTGATGTGTGTACAACAGTCTGTTGTACAGCGTTCAGTGCTCTTTGTATAAATTCCGCAGCCGTGGCGATATGTTTCCTTTGGATAAGTATACTTATATCATCAGCATATCCCTGGGCGTAAAAGTCTTGTGAGTTTAGCAGAATCAACAGCTCTTCCACCACTAAGTTCCAGAGGAGTGGCGATAGCACTCCTCCCTGCGGACATCCTTGCGTTAACTTTGCTTCTAAGGTGCTTGCTCCAAGTAGCTTGGTTTTTATTTGCTGATGTAAAAGCATATTTATCCACCTGCTTGTGGTGTCGTCAATACCCATGCCTTTGTAAGACATTAATCATTGAGACGAAGGATGTATTGCGAAAAGTTGACAGTGACAGCACCCAGGGCAATCTCTTGTGTGTATAGGACGCAAAATCATTTATATTATTACTTGATCAATATTACTATTTACAAAAAATTTGTGCCTCCCAAAATACTAAGTAAAACGAACCTCTCGTATATTTTTATTGATTTTTCTTTGAGTAGGCACACTTCAAATTCGTTTTTGTTAAGAAGTAGTTAAAAAAATTGTATTTCTATATATTAATCTGCTCGCTTAGACATGTCATCTGCTTAAGTCACAATTTTCAAAGCTTTAACTATTATTACCATTTGTAGTAAGCAAAAGTAAGGCATCAGTCCAATAAGCAGCAGCTTTCTCATCTTTAGCAATGAACTTGACCTTTTCTTCGTGGTTCACTATTATTGAAAATGCCAGCATCGGATTCTGACATCTAAAAGTAAAAAAGTGGCTGTTTGTAAAAAGAATAAATAAAATTGATGTGTGGTAAGGTTTAAGTTATAAAGTACATACAGGGCTAGAACTTTAACGTGATACAACATCTCAGCTTAAAGACGAAATCTCTACGGACTCCGAACTTTCTTATTGTACCTGGAGATTTTGGAATCGGTTGAGAATGGATGAGAGTGAGGTGAGAGTGAATGTGGAACTTACACAGATGAGAAGGTTACGGAGAAGATCCTGCATGTAAGTGCGACCTGATGCAAACTCCTGAATTTCTTTCGGTATGTACAAATTTACCAGAAACCTTCCTACCCAGGACCTCCTTTTATTTAATGACAAAGCTTTCAAGTAACTGATTTTTGGAAATGCTTAATATAATGGTGTTACGGTAAGTAAGTACACAGAATTTATCAACCCCTACTTTTCCTCTCCTTCATTTGAACCAAAATCATCCATTTGTTGATAAAATTTAAAATAGTTAACTCGTTTTGTTATGGAATTAGAGTAGCAACAGCGCGACAGCCACACCGAGAGAAATTGAGCCTCGTTTTTCGCAATCTAGAGAACTTGAAATGCAAAACTCTTGAAAAGAGATTTTTTCTATACAAAACTTCGTTTCCCGAGGGAAGTGGTAAGTCAGTTTGGCTGTAACTCTTCGAGAATATTAACACTGATTTTTCAAGTTATCAGGTGTACAAGTATGAAATGCGGATTTCAGACAACAGATGGTGCACCAATATAGTTTGTGCTATAAAGATTTGACACTGCGCCATTTTGTTGTGTCATCAACAAGTGTCAGACGCGCACGAGTGATAAATTGGAAAAGTGTGTGCATAGTGTTGTGTTGTTGTGTTCAATATGTCGAAATTTATACCGAACAAAGAGCATTCGCGGACAGCATTAATTTTTTGTTTTCATTTGAAGAAAACTGCTGTTGAATCATACCAATTACTTCGAAAAGCTTATGGTGAACATGCTCCATGCATCGCAAGATACGTGTGAACGATGGTTTCGACGTTTTAAAAGTGGTGACTTCGATGTTGCAGATAAGGAACGTGGAAAACCGCTAAAAAAATACGAAGATGTGGAATTGCAAGCTTTGTTGGACTAAGATGATTCGCAAACACAAAAACTCGCTGAGCAATTGGGCGTTAGTCAACAAGCTGTTTCTAATCGGCTACGAGTATCCTTGTAATGATAATCTCCAATTAAATCATAGAATTTTCAGTTTCCCTATTAGTCGTGAATTAAATCGGATAACACGAACTATCAAAGTAGAACAATGTCTATTTTTTCTTGTGTTTCTGTCAAATCCATGTCAAATGCTATTATGACGTCATTGTAGAGTAGTCTTAGAACAAACATACCTATCTGTTCTTTTCAGTTCAGAAAAAACAGCAATCAATTATAGATATAGGTGACATAATGATTGCGGTTTTTCATGATTCATTTCATTCATTCACCCACACCATCATCTAGCTTTAGTAAGCAATGTCTGCTATCTTTATCTTCGAAAACTTGATAAATTAAATAAATATTATTAAGTTTAAATATTTTTTAATGTTAGGAAAGTATTTTAATAATTTTCATTAAAACCTAATTATACTTACAAATTAGAATGTTCGCAGTTCTTTCCAATAACCACGTGAGTAATATCGGCAACGATATACTTTTCTTTAAATGTGTTCTTCGAGTTTCTTACATTAGCTACTTCATGTACCAAGAGTTCTTTCAGATTTTTAGTAAGTTGAACAAAAATGTTACCGCTAGTTTTCTGTAAAGAAAATAATTTAAAAAAACGGGCGGGTTCTTTAAGTTATCTAGCTAGCCAAAAAAATAATGTCACAGAAAGACGAAGCATGAAATTTGTTGTGTTTTTGCAGTTTTTTTTTCTGAAAAATGATAGAAAGTAATTTGGAACGCCGGCCGCCCAGTGACAATTTTTCACTCAAAAGGAAAATGGACCAATAGCTATTCATGAACGAATGTCCTAGGTATATGATAATGATGGTTCATCTTATTTTAATGTAAAAATTTTATTTAAATAATTTAGATCAGGCCTAGAGACAATTCGGCATGATCCCAGATCAGGAAGATCGGTGGAGGCAAGAACTGAGGAAGCCGAAGACTTTTTAAGGATTTTCTGTTATCAGATCGATGAATAGAAATCCTAGTATTTGCTAAAAAACCTGGAATATCTAAATTACAGTTGTTAAGATTGTGTCTAAAGATATCGGGAAGATAGATCCCCGGATTTCTTATACCAGAGCTGAAACTGGATTGGAAAGGAAGTTTTTAAGAATATTTTCCCGCTTTAGAGAACGATGAAAATTATTTCTCGCGAGTTATCCTACGTGATGAGACTTGGATGATCTGTTGGGATTCTCTCACGAAGCAGGAGCCGATCCAAGGCTCTTCAAAAGTATCGAAACTTTAGAAAGCTACCGAACACCGTTTTTTGTGGGCTGAAAAAGGAATTTTGTTTATTAAATATATGGTAAAAGAGTCAACACTTAATGGAAAGGTTTACGGAAGGACGATCCAAATCCTAAAGCAATCCATTAGAATAAAACTTCTGAATTCATGGAGAATCAAAACTTTTCTGCAGGTTCACAAGGCTGGCATAATTTCAGCAATTACCTAAAGCAGCTAATTCCCCTAGTTAGAACATCCACCCTATAGCCCTGATTTAGCACCCTGCAACCTCATTTTGTTCAAATACCTGAAGGGAGACCTCAGATGACGAAAATTTTTATCAGACAATGGGGTGAAGACCGTTGTAGCGTCGTTTTTTAAAATGTAAACAAATCGATTTTTTTTCAATGGAATAAAACAATTCGACTAAATAGTAGGTCATCATCATCATCATTAGCTTATTCTATCCATAGTCGGATGTAAGCCTCCCCAAGTTGTCTCCAATGAGTTTTGTTGTTTGCTTTTTGCATACAATCGTGTCCTGCTAATCTGTTTATGTCGTCCGTCCATCTTGTCTGTGATTCTCCTCTGCATCTTTTGTGTTCTCTGGGCCTCCATTCAATTATACGACGTGTCTATCTGTTATCATTACGATATGCCCCGCGCAATTCCACCTTAACATACATATTCGTTGTACTACATCTGTCACTTTTGATCTTCTTCGTATCGCGATGTTAGGAATACGATCTTGGAGTCTAATCTTTAGCATTCTCCTCTCCATTGCTCTTTGGGTTACCTGGAGTTTATTTATTATACTTTTATTTAAAGCCCACGTTTCAGCGCCATATGTTAATACCGGCAGTACATATTGATCGAATGCTCTGACTTTTATTGTATTTGAGATGTCTCATTTAATTTTAGATTGTAACCTCCCGAACGCAGACCAAGCTAACGAGACTCTTCTATCCAAGTCAGCCTTTAAATTATTTTTTGATGAAGTGGTAGGCATTTTGTGAAAAAATATGTTAATTTAAGCTCTGGGGGCTTTTCTTTTGTAGCTAGATTGATAACTTAAAAAATAGTCTCGTACGTTAGATGTTTGGTATACGAGGCTGGTTTGAAAAGTCCGTGCAAAGTCCGAGAGATGGCACCACCGGCGCGTATCGAGGTCATGTTTAGTTAGTAGCATCTCTTGAATGAACGCACACCAAGTTTCAGCCATATTGGTCTATTTCTTTGTGTCTGGCATTCGTGTGAATCAAGGAAGTCGAGCGATTTTCAAGAAATGGACGAAAAAGAATTTCGTGTGGTGATTAAACATTACTTTATGAAAGGCAAAACGTCTCAGGAGACTAAAGAGAAGCTTGATAAATATTATGGTGACTCTGCACCTTCGATTAGAACAGTTTATAAGTGGTTTCAAAATTTTCGGACTGGCCATATGGGCACAAGTGACGCTGAACGTTCTGGACAGCCTGTGGAGGTTACGACTCACGAAATCATTGATCAATTCCATGATATGGTGATGGATGACAGAAGAGTTAAGGTGCGTGAGATTGCTAGTGCTGTGGGCATCTCGGCTGAACGGGTACATAATATTTTGCATAAACATTTGGACATGAGAAAGCTGTCCGCAAGATGGGTGCCGCGATTGCTCACGCTTGACCAAAAAAACGGAATCGTGTGAAGTGTTACAAGGATGGTTTGCAGTTGTTCCAGAAGAATCGGGAGGACTTTAAGTGTCGTTTCGTCACTGTGGATGAAACATGGATACATTACTATACTCCTGAGACCAAACAACAATCTAAACAATGGGTTACCAAGGGGAATCTGCACCAAAAAATGCGAAGACCGTTCCTTCGGCCGGAAAGGTTATGGCGACTGTCTTTTGGAATTCGCAAGGGATAATCCTCATCGACTATCTGGAAAAGGGTAAAACTATTACAGGTGAATATTATTCATCGTTATTGGACCGTTTGAAAACCGAGCTGCAAGAAAAACGCCCGCGATTGGCCCACAAGAAAGTCCTTTTCCATCACGACAATGCACCAGTACACACCTCAGCAGTTGTGGTCGCAAAATTAATGGAAATAGGGTTCCAACTCGTTTCACATCCCCCCTATTCTCCAGACTTGGCTCCCTCGGACTACTATTTGTTCCCCAATTTGAAGAAATGGCTGGCAGGACAAAGATTTTATTCAAACGAGGAGGTGATTGCAGACACTAATGGATATTTTGCAGACTTGGACAAATCCTATTATTCGGAAGGGATCAACAAACTAGAACATCGTTGGACGAAGTGTATAAGCCTAAAAGGAGACTATGTCGAAAAATAAAAAAGGTTTAGCCCAAACACATAAGTAGTTTTTATTTTTGCACGGACTTTTCAAACCAGCCTCGTAAATGTTATAAGTTTTTTTGTACAGTATCTCTACAATTATAATAATATTTACTTCATATTTAATTGGAAAAGAAAAACAAGAAATATTATTTTCGATTTTTAAATTTTAAAGAAATTACAAATTCTTCACGTTTTGACAATCTACTAGGGTGTTTTTTGAAGTTATTTACCTACCTATGAAACAACAAAATATGCAGAGCTTTTAGAAAAACTAAGTATATTTAATCCAGCGTGTCTCGAGTTATTTTATTTCAACCAAAAAAAATTCTTTTGTTCGCGCCTCAAAAAAACGATGCTACAGCCACCATCAGCTTAGCATCTGAAAAAAATTTTCGGCTCCTGAGGTCTTTTTTCAGAAGTTGGAACGAGAAGAAGTTGCAAGGCGCTAAATCAGGGCTATATGGTGGATATTGTAATTCGGCAAATCTTCAGCTTTCAGTAGTGGCCTGAACTGTGCGAGCATTGTGGACCATGCAGTTGTACTACAGCAAAGAATTGATGTTCTGTTTTTTACTTAATAATCTACTTCAGATTTTGAATCGCCCTTTCATAAACCACTTCATACATTAGGCAAGTAAAATTTCTTTGCAATCTCAAAAAACGGTGTTGTTAACATTTGGTATAGTGGAAATAACTATTGTGTAATGTGTATTCCAGATAAAATAGTGTCTTACCTTTTCTAACACCTTAGGAAAATGAGCTCCTTGTAACAGACAATTAATCCTGTGCTGAAATATGTTGGCTTCATTTTCTCTAATGTATTCTGCTTTAATTTCTTGAATACAGGGATGATTATCAATTAGATTTTTCATTTCTTCCTCTTTATCTTTCTTAAAATAGATTGGAAATGAATTAAAAAATTTGTAAATTACTTATTTAATATGTGTAAGTTATGGAGTGACGACAGTGCCTCTGTGCTAATTAAAGTACAGAGCTGATAGCATTTTAAATATATGAAATAAAAAAATTAAATATATTTACATCAAATAATTTTATTGATGAGAGTGTATACAATCAAAAGATGACGCAACCAATAACGCTTTAAATATATAATAAAAGATTGTTTTTAGTCAATTTTCACTGGTTTATTTAAAACGCGTTTCGCTGTCGATGCACCTCCTTCAGATCTACATTTTACACTAAGTTAGCTTTAATGTTTACAATTTTATATGATTTCTTAATTATAATATTACGCCTAATTAAATTTCATTGACAGTATTGGAAAACCCACACAGACATGGAATTAGGAGAATAAATTCAATAATGGTGAATTGCTTAAATCTACCTAGTCGTCGAGTAAAGTACCTGTAGTCCTTAATCGATTTATTTGCATTGTCTCTAAAAGGGTTTAGTTTTAAACCTTTTTGTTGAGTACGTAAAATTTTAAACTTCTTATTAAACATGTGATTTTCTGTTAAAAGATGATTAGCATATGTTGAATTAAACTTTTATGAATGAAACTTTTTTC
The DNA here is from genome assembly GCA_019049505.1 of Pachyrhynchus sulphureomaculatus. Lineage (NCBI taxonomy): Eukaryota > Metazoa > Arthropoda > Insecta > Coleoptera > Curculionidae > Pachyrhynchus > Pachyrhynchus sulphureomaculatus. The sequence goes on along the minus strand of CM032452.1, from coordinate 63,237,944 downwards.
GTGTTCTGTGATTTTATTTTAAATATATTTTTTTTTAAATTGCGGTAAAACCAGAAAAAATAATCTGTATACTATTTTTGTGTAAAATTTTCCGGTGTTTCACGTGGTGCTATTAGTTTTTTCGATATCTTTTTTATTTTTTGAGATCTTTGCGAAAAACCGAATTTTTCATTTTATTTTCGATTTTGTAGGCTTAGCGTACACTTTAGAGCGGCAAACTTTTTTTTTATCATATTTTACGTCCAAAAAACTATCTGTATGCCAACATGTTAACATTTAATGAGAGCTTCTCGTCAAAATTTGCCTCTGACAACTGGGCTAATGTTATTTACTTTCTTCTCTATTAATTACAACTATGCACGATATTTTTACTTCGTTAGATTATATTTTCATTACTTTCACTTAATTTGGAGAAAAAAAAAAGAAAATCGTACGTCCAGTTTGTCCTATGTTTGTTTTATTTATTTATTTATTTATTTATTTATTCCTTTATTGCCATCAAGATTACATAACGTAAAAAAGCAACGTCATAAAAAAGTAGAATATATGCATATAGCCAACAAAATATAAGATACCGTACAAAGGACAAAATCTTACAACTATTGATAACTAAAATTATTGATCAAAGTTAAAAGAATAGAAACATTTTGAGAGAGCAAACCTTTTTGCTTCCCTTTTGAATCTCCCAATCCCCTCAATGTTCCTAATCTCCAATGGGAGAAGCCGATGTGCCTTTATGCATTTAAAATATGGCCCTTTTTCAAAGAAAGAAGTAACATGGTAGGGCGCTCGTAATTCGTTTCTGCCTCTAGTCGTGATTGCCATATCTGGAGCATATTCATCCCTATTTGTCAAGGAAAATGATGGATTCTTCTTAACAAAGGTGACCAAAGCCATGAAGTAGAGACCTGGGACCGTAAGTAACCCCATTTCAATAAAGTATGGTCGACACGACGTTAGAGGATGTAAATGACGCATGCGTCCCTAGAGATATCCCTAGCAAATCTTGAAGATCCCCAGAAAGAAATTCCATAGTTTAATTGGGATTGAACATAAGCAAAATAGAAAAGTTGCTATTTGATGATACAATATATCTAAGTCTTCTAATAAGAGCACTCGCACTATTGAGCTTAGACCGAAGTTTCACTGCATGTATTTCCCAACAAATACTTGAGTCAGTATTAACCCCCAAAAATTTTATCGTCTCTATATTGGGTATTGACTTTAGTTGATGTCGCACATATAATGATTGTATGGGTATTTTATTTTTATTAAATAATATAAGGCCCGTTTTATTTCCATTAGGACAAAGGTAATTCTTTTCACACCACTCTGCTATTCCCGTCACTATACGAGAACAGATCACCGCCAGGCTAGCGATAGAAGAGCTTGACAAAATGACCGATGTGTCATTAACAAATTGACGACCATTCCATCCCCATCATCATCATCCACATCCTGCTGCCGCAGCAGATAGTCCGGTAAATCGTTCACATACAACAAGAAAAGCAATGGACCTAGTATCGATCCTTGTGGTACACCCCTACACATGCTGTTAGGGTCTGAGAAATAGTCCCGGAGGTTAATCCTAACATTCACTGACTGGGATCGGTTTTGTAAATATGACTCCAGAAGCCCCAGGGCCACTCCCCTCAGCCCATATCTTTCAAGCTTAATGAATAGCAGTGTGAAATTTAGAGTATCAAAAGCCTTTGAGAGATCAAAGTACAGGCCAGCCACTTTCTCATTTCTGTCAAGTTTCATAATAATTTCCGTGAGGGCTTAATAAATAGCCATCTCCGTGGATTTTCCTGGTAAATAACCAAATTGGTTTGGTGAGAGAATATTGCACTGTAAAAGAAAGGGCAAGAGTCTGTTGTAAATTGATCTCTCAAATACCTTTGACACCGCCGACAAAAGAGACACTGGCCTATATTTTGCCGGATCATGAATATCACCTTTTTTAAAAATGGGCACTACTTTCGCCATTTTAAGAGAATCTGGGAAAGTTCCCAATGAAAAGCAGTTGTTTATTATAAATTTTAATGGTTTACTAATGTAGTAAGCAATGTGTTTTAATAGAAATATAGGAATTTCGTCCATTCCACTGGAGTATTTATTAGGCAGAGCCATTATGATTCTGAATAACTGATTTTCATTCACAGGCTCAAGAAACAGCGAATGAGGGTTCCTGGGAACTTCAGAGTCATAGTTGTTTGCATTGTAGTGAATATCACTTGATAGATCAAATTGATCTTTAAAGGTATTTAAGATATTTATTGGATCTTCAATCAATGAATTATCGGCAGATTTTAATCTAATGTTGTTTATTTTGGGATCTTTGTTACATTTCTTTGTTAAGAATTTTCCACATTGCCCTATTTTTGGTTTTCGCATTTACTATTATGTTTTCATTTAAACTACATTTAAAATCAAATATAAATTGTTTATATTTTCTCTTCTCTTCTTTATATTGGTTCAAAATATTTTGACTATTAGTTTGTTTGTAAAAGATATACAAATCCTTAGTCCTATTTGCATAGTTCTTAATTTCAGTATTGACCCAAGTAGGGGTTCTTTTTATTCTGGACGAGCAAACTGGAAAAGCGATGGTAAAGTGATGAGTGAAGATATTTTTAAATATATCATATTGCACGTTTGGATCTTCTTGATAAAATATATCATCCCAATTCTCAGTAGATAACAAGTTTTGAAAATTAAGAATATTACAACTGGTGAAAAATCGTTTCTTGACAAATACATCCTTAGGTTTGTCATGAGATAAATTAAATGCTATTTTTTGGCCATAGTGATTAGAGATATCTGTAATTACAGATTGATAAGATACCACACCCGGAACGTTACTAATGATATTAACAATACAAGAATTACCAACGCCACTCACTCTTGTGAACTCACTTACATGTGGTCTCAAGTCAAAGCTGGTTAAGAGCTCCAAGAGACTTGTGAGACTCCCGCTTGGTTTTAAAAAATAAGGACATGATCCACATGTTAATTGATAAACCCCTGATTTATTATTTTTATTGATTTGTGGTTTCTAATTTTTGAGATATTTCCCTATAGTATTGTTAGTCTTGTAAGCTATGTTGATATTTTTTTGATTTAAAAATTTTCCCAGTTTTTCTGTTGGTTTGCACAAATAGATTAAGCATTTAGATGTGGTTTTTCTGTCCTTAAAACATCAGTATATTTCTGAGATTGCCTTGTCCCTAACTTTTTTCCTAACGATGTTATCGATTAAAGTAACTGAATAACCGTTGTTAACGGCTACTTGTTTTATGTAGTTTAATTCTTTACTAAAATTGTCCTCTGATAAGGGGATATTAGTTAGTCTATGTATAAAACTATGATAAGCCGCGAGTTTATGATGGTTAGGGTGGTTTGAAAAGTCCGTGCAAAAATAAAAACTACTTATGTGTTTGGGGTAAACCTTTTTTATTTTTCGACATAGTCTCCTTTTAGGCTTATATACTTCGTCCAACGATGTTCTAATTTGTTGATCCCTTCCGAATAATAGGATTTGTCCAAGTCTGCAAAATATCCATTAGTGTCTGCAATCACCTCCTCGTTTGAATAAAATCTCTGTTCCGCCAGCCATTTCTTCAAATTGGGGAACAAATAGTAGTCCGAGGAAGCCAAGTCTGGAGAATAGGGGGGATGTGAAACGAGTTGGAATCCTATTTCCATTAATTTTGCGACCACAACTGCTGAGGTGTGTGCTGGTGCGTTGTCGTGATGGAAAAGGACTTTCTTGTGGGCCAATCGCGGGCGTTTTTCTTGCAGCTCGGTTTTCAAACGGTCCAATAACGATGAATAATATTCACCTGTAATAGTTTTACCCTTTTCCAGATAGTCGATGAGGATTATCCCTTGCGAATCCCAAAAGACAGTCGCCATAACCTTTCCGGCCGAAGGAACGGTCTTCGCCTTTTTTGGTGCAGATTCCCCCTTGGTAACCCATTGTTTAGATTGTTGTTTGGTCTCAGGAGTATAGTAATGTTTCATCCACAGTGACGAAACGACGCTTAAAGTCCTCAGGATTCTTCTGGAACAGCTGCAAACTATCCTTGCAACAGTTCACACGATTCCGTTTTTGGTCAAGCGTGAGCAATCGCGGCACCCATCTTGCGGATAGCTTTCTCATATCCAAATGTTTACGCAAAATATTATGTACCCGTTCAGTCGAGATGCCCACAGCACTAGCAATCTCACGCACCTTAACTCTTCTGTCATGCATCACCATATCATGGATTTGATCAATGATTTCTGGTGTCGCAACCTCCACAGGCCGTCCAGAACGTTCAGCGTCACTTGTGCCCATATGGCCAGTCCGAAAATTTTGAAACCACTTATGAACTGTTCTAATCGAAAGTGCAGAGTCACCATAATGTTTATCAAGCTTCTCTTTAGTTTCCTGAGGCGTTTTGCCTTTCATAAAGTAATGTTTTAATCACCACACAAAATTCTTTTTCGTCCATTTCTTGAAAATCACTCGACTTCCTTGATTTACACGAATGCCAAACACAAAGAAATAGACCAATATGGCTGAAACTTGGTGTGCGTTCATTCAAGAGATGCTACTAACTAAACATGACCTCGATACGCGCCGGTGGTGCCATCTCTCGGACTTTGCACAAACTTTTCAAACCACCTCGTACTGTGAATTGTGGTGTCTCTATGACAAGGTTTGTGATATATTGCAAATTCATGTTTTTTTCATGGTTTTACCGATTGTTAAGTCTAGGAAGTTGATTTTCCCTTCGACTTCTTTCATTGTAAAACTGATATTTCTATGTAAAGAATGAATGTTCTGTAAAAAGTGAGTTAATTGTCTGGCCGTACCTGTAAAGCATACAATTATATCGTCTACATATCGATACCAGTATAAACAATTATTACTATTGTTATTATGGTTGTTAAATATCATTGTTTCAATACTGTCCATGAAAATTTTGGCAAGTAATGGACATAATGGACTCCCCATAATTAATCCTTCCTTACTATTGTAAAATTTATTGTCAAATGAAAAAAAAAAAAACACATTTAAATGCTTAACCTATTTCGGCAACCAACAGAAAAAATGGGGAAATATCTCAAAATTACAAACCACAAATCAATAAAAATAATAAAGCAGGGATTTATCAATTAACATGTGGATCATGTCCTAAAACACACATAGGACAAACTGGACGTACATTTTTACAAAGAATCAAAGAACACGAAAAAAGTTTTCATCCATAGAAAGTCTAATTCAACATATGCTAATCATCTTTTAACAGAAAATCACACGTTTAATAAGAATTTCAAAATTTTACATACCCAACAAAAAGGTTTAAAATTAAACCTTTTACAGACAACGCAAATAAATCGATTAAGGACTACAAGCACTTTACTCAACGACCAGGTAGATCTAAGCAATTCACCATTATTGAATTTATTCTCCTTATTCCATGTCTGTGTGGGTTTTCCAATACTATCAATGTAATTTAATTAGGTGTAATATTATAATTAAGAAATTATATAAAATTGTAAACATTAAAGCTAACTTGACAGTGTAAAATCTAAATCTGAACAAGCTGCATCGACAGAGAAACGCGTCATCGCAATTTAAATAAACCAGTGGAAATTGACTAAAAATAGTCTTTTATTATATATTTATAACTAGCTGTGCCCGCGGCTCCGCTCGCGTGGACTTGATTCGCCTTTATCGTCACTGCTTATTCGTTATGTTTATATTATTATATAGTTCAAGGGGCCTTAGAGGCCCATGGCTTGGTTGCATACTTGTCTCCACTTCTTCTTATCTCCTTTTAGCTTTTCCCAGTGCGGGATTCCCATCAACTCCGGATCTTGCTTTACTGCCTGAATCCATGTAGATCGAGGTCTACCCTTGCCTCTTCTTCCAACCACTCCTCTTATTACGGCTTGCTTTGCCTGTCTTTCTTCCTTCATCCTTGTCAGGTGTCCTAACCATCTTAATCGCTGGCTTCTTATGATTTGGCTTATAAGGGGTTTCGTATATAGGCATTTTAATTCGTAATTTGTTTTTCTTCTCCACGGTCCCTCTTCTTTCCTTCCTCCGTAGATTCTTCTCAAAACTTTCCTTTCCCACACCTCCAACGTCTCCTTTTCTCTTGCATTCAGTTTCCACGTATCGCGTTCATATGTCACCGTGGGTCTGACAACTGTCGTATTTATTCTTTCTTTTGCTTTTCTTGATACATTATTTGATTTCAATATTGGATTCATTGCCATCAAACATCTCTGTCCTTTCGCTATTCTTTCTTGTATCTCTGTCCTTTCTTGTCCACTCTCTGTTATTGTTACTCCCAGATAATTAAATTTGTCTACTTTTGCGTATATCTTTTCCCTAAGTTGTTTATTATATCTAAACTTTTCTTGTTTTTATTATCCTTCTTCCTTGCAATTTCCATGTATTTTATTTTTTTCCTCATTTATCTTTAGTCCTCTCATCCTTCCCCTTTCTTCTATCCTACTTATGGCTCTTTGAGGTTCTTTTTGCTCTTGCAATTACTGCTACATCATCCACATAGGCTAAGCATTGGCAGGTTTGTTGGTATATCGTTCCATTTGTTTTTATTTCTGACTCCCGGATTATCTTCTCTATTACCAAATTAAATAGACATATCGACACTGGATCCCCCTGTCTTAATCCTCTCTTCACCTTAAACTTGTCTGATACTTTGCCCTCAACCAACACTCTATTTTCTGTGTCATTCAGGATCATTCTCACCATGCAAATCAATTTACTTGGAATTTTTAGTTCTTCCATTATCTTGTAGACTCCTTCTCTATTTATAGAGTCATATGCTTCTCTGAAATCCACAAAGACCAAGTGTAGTGCCAAATTTTGTTTTAAGATATTATCTTGGATTTGCTTAATCGAAAATATCTGGTCTGTAACCGATCTATTTTTCCTGAATCCACACTGGTACTCTCCCAGAATCGACTCGGCTTTCTCTGCTAGTCTGTTTTTAATAGTCAACACTACTATCTTGTACACGGCATCCAGTAAGGCTATTGGTCTATAATTAGCACATATAGCTTTTTTCTCCTTTTTTGTATATTGGACAAATGAGCGACTCTCTCCAGCTCACTGGCATCTTTTCTGTTTCCCATATTTCTTGCACCAACCGGCATATTTCATTTTCCAGATCTACTCTTCCAGCTTTGATCAGTTCTGCTGTTAGACAATTTCCACCCGGGGCCATATTTTTTTTTTGGGTTCTGAGTATTTTTCTTATTTCTTCTTTGCAGGGTTTGTTTGTCCCCTCCTGCCCTTCAGTTAATTTTGCTTCCTATTTCTCATTCAACTCATTTTCATCTCCATTTAGTGTTTCTTTAAAGTATTCCCCCCATCTATTCAGTCTTTCTACCAAGCTTACTGCAAAACTTCCACCTTTTTTCCTACATATTAGCATTTTGTCTCTGTTTATTCCCTTTGTATTTTATAAAAAAAAAACACGTAAATCGGATAAGTGGTTCTTGAGTGCTAAGCACAGTAATGGATAGACAGACAGACAGAGAGACTTCACGTTTTATATATATTATAGATTTTTTTTGACATATATTAAATTAAAAATTAAAAAAAAAAATCACGTAAATCAGATGAGTGGTTCTCGAATGATAAGAACACTAACGGACAGACAGAAAGACGTTGCATTTTATATATGGTATATTATATAGATTATTATTATTATTATATAACCTAGCCAGAGAACATATGTATGAATTTAAAAAAAACACGTAAATCGAATAAGTGGTTCTCGAGTGATAAGCGCACTAACGGACAGACAGACAGACAGAGAGACGTTGCATTTTATATATATTACAGATATTCTTTGCTACATGATATTGTTCCATACTTAATGGTTTAGGCAGTGTATTGCAAGAGAACGCTCTAGCGGCAAACTTTTTTCCGACTTGATTTACTATTATCGTCACCGCTTATTCCTTATGTTATCTAACGTAATAAAATATAGCCTATAACCTGGCCAGAGAACATATGTATGTTTTAAAAAAAAGCACGTAAATCAGATAAGTGGTTCTCCCGTTATAAGCGCACTAACGGACGGACAGACAGACAGAGAGACGTTGCATTTTATATATATTATAGATGTAATAAAATATATATCTATAACCTGCTCAGAGAATATATGTATGAATTTAAAAAATCACGTAAATCGAATAAGTGGTTCTCGAGGGATAAGTGTACTAACGGACTGACAAACAGACAGAGAAACGTTGCATTTTACATATATTATAGATATAAATTATTATTATTACTATATAACCTGGCCAAAAAATATATGTATGAATTTAAAAAAAGACACGTAAATCGCATAAGTGGTTCTCGCGTGATAAACGCGCTAATGGACAGACAGACAGAGAGACATTGCATTTTATATATATTATAGATTATAGATTATAGATATTCTCTGCTACATAATATTGTTCCAATTTTAATGGTTTATGCTGTGTATTGCAACGGAACGCGCAGCAACCTTTTTTCCAACTTCATTCACTATTATCGTCACTGCTCATTCCCTATGCTACCTATCGTAATAAAATATAGCCTATAACCTGACCAGAGAACATATGTATGTTTAAAAAAAAAAGTACGTAAATCGGATAAGTGGTTCTCCAGTGATAGGCGCACTAACGGACAGACAGACAGACAGAGAGACGTTGCATTTTATATATATTATAGATGAATTTTCATCAAGTAGAAGCTACAACCATCCGAAATTTCAATAATGCTTTGTTTTATCAGTAATACAGTCTGTCAAGTAAGGACGTGACCGCTCATATTCTTGAAAAAATTGGTTCCAAGAACATTTTTTGCCATCAATGTATTCTTTGATATGCTAACAACGGAGCAATTATCTTGGTAAGTTGCCTCCTCCATCAATAATCGCCTGGCATCTTCAAGGCATGCTGTCGACGAGATTTTCGGCATACTCTGCAAATTTTTCGAATCTCGCGAGACATTTGAGTCCTCAGGGTCTTTCCTCTAAGCTTTCTTTTTCCAAGCAACCAAAACGTTATTAATAGGGTTGCGTCCGGCGATTGTGAGGGCCACTCTAGTATCTTATCGTGGGCCCAAGCGCGCCGCTTCGCGAGGTGGTTTTCGCCCAGCGTGCTTTGTAATTTGACATCATGAGCACGAAGATGTTCTCGAATGGTCTCATGGGACACATTTAAACCCGATTTTCTTAATTTTGCCGCTCCTTGACATAACGTGAATTTCAGGTCACGTGAAAACAAAGACACGATTCGTTTTTCGACTTTCGGAGTTACTTGGCTACCGAGCCACATTTTGGCAAGTCGTCGACATTTTTCGTCTCGTTGAAACGATTTGCCTGCTTCTTCACAAACGACCCGACTATTTAATACAGAGGTGCTCAAACTTGAACTGCTGGCGATCTCCTCTGAGAGGCTGCAAGTATGTGTGATGCAAGATTATCGTCTAGGTAGGGTGTGGGTCTGCTCTAAAATGTGAATGAAAAAACTCATAATTATTCAAAATTGCGAGTTTACAAAACAAACGAGTTCTAGTGTCTAAACTTAACTAAAGAGTGACTTTGGATGTTGAAGCGTGGCACTGCATGTCCTCAGCATACTTTTCATAAGATGCGAGTGCTTCATTTCAGAAAATGCAGACTCGCACAAGTAAGTTGACCCAAACATTGCCGTCAGTTGAAGGGTGATTTGCCTTAGATTCGGATATTTAACTTCAGATATAAAACACCAGAATTTTGTATCAGATGCTGTGGCTTTGAGATGTATATCTGATATAATCTGCACTAACTCATTTTCAACAGAACATGAGTCCATGTTAAACTGACTTGCTATTTCAGTAGCTAATTCCTCAATGTTTTTACACGAAAAAGGATAACTCATAAATGATGCGATATTTGCCAATTTACTGAAATCATAAAAACGTATATCGAATTGGCCCAAAATATTTGATAATTCTGCCTCATAAATATCATAATTCAACTGAGGAATCCTTGCTTTCAAAGACGGAAAATTTTTCAGATCCTTTCTTTTTAATTGATCTATCATAAGTTGCAATTTACTTTTGAAGGCGTTTATTGCGCTAATCATCTCAATAATAGTTTTTCCTTTACCTTAAAGCTCCAAATTAATGGTGTTTAAATGCATTGTGATGTCTCTCAAAAATGCCAAATCAGTCAGCCATTTTCTATTTTTCAGCATCTGAGTGTCATCATCTCTTTCGTCCAGAAAAGCTGTTATTTCGGGCAATAATTCTTGAAACCTTTCTAGGAATTTTCCGCGACTAGACCACCTGACGTCCGTGTGAAGAACTAAATCAGTGTGTTCAGCTGACTCACTATCTTCCAACTGCAATTTAAAGAGCCGTCGTTGCAAGCTACGTGTACGGATAGAATTCACAATTTTTATTGCAATGCCCATAATCTCCTCCATGTTTAGAACTTTTGAACACAAAACTTGTCGATGTATAATGCAATGGAAGGAGAAAAATGAAGGGCAATCATCATTAGCTCGACACAACGCCACAAAACCGTTTTTGTTTCCAGTCATTGCTGGTGCTCCATCGGTTGTGATGCACACTAGTTTATATATTGGTAGCTTGTAGTTTGTTACAAAATTGAAGAAAACGTCATATATATCTTCGCCACGGGTCTTTCCTTTCAGAGGAATCATTGTTAAAAACTCTTCCTTAGCCGACATGTCATTGAATACCATTCGAATAAAAATACACAGCTGGGCAGTGTCTGTCATATTGGTGGATTCGTCGAACTGTAAAGAAAAGTATGTACATTCCATGATATCATGTTTTAGTTTATCTGCCATGTCCTGACTCATGACTTCAACACGCCTTGTGACAGTCGGACGAGATAACTGAAGTTCTCTAATAGCAGACATAATCTCTGTTTTATTTTTAAAATCTCCAAATAAAGTCTCACCCGCTTCAGTAAATGCTTCCTTCACAACCAATCCATCATCAAATGGTTTCTTGTGTTTCGCCAATATATGAGATATTTTTAAATGACGCGATCGTTGCAGCTTTTGATTGTTTGGCTGGTCTTGTGAACATGGTTTGTTCTTTTTTCAAACAAGTTATCAAATTACGTACTTTTCGTTTTCTTAATTCACTCTGTGCTGGAAAATCCTTTTCATAGTTTTTATGAACCGTTTTATGATGCCTCTCTAAGTTCCCACGCTTAGGTATTGCAACTGACGCACGGGAACTGAGACAAATGCACTTATCCTTTACCATTCAAAAGAAAAATTCTTCCTCCCAATCGTTATTAAAACGATAAGTTTTACTTTTCTTCGCCGCACTCATTTTGGACTATTTATTAATAAACTTTGTATCGATGTATCGCCTTCAAGTTACAACTCAGACTGAATCCTATTTCTGCAGGCGCAACATTTATATCGGCGCGAACGAAGTCTCGAATGTTCCCGTCAAACACGCCGCCCGAAGTTTCTAGAAAAATCGGCGGGAATCAAAAACGCGGCTTTTCTTTGACAAGTACCGCGCGTTCCTTTGATAAAGCCGCCTTTTGCCGCTAGCAGGGGGTTATTACGATAAAAGAAAGTGAGGAGGAGGTTATTCTGGACTAATTGTGGATCGAATAAATTTTAGTAGTTTATTCATTACATTTTGTTTTAGTTACCTAAAACGAAATCTGTGAATAGTTCTATATCGGAATTTTTTTCTCGAGATCGACTCAAAAAGCACTCGCGATCGACCGTTTGAGCACCCCTGATCTAATATATTTGGCGACCGCGGAATATATCATTTTAGGCCCATTTGGTTGGGAATAAAGAAAGACTGCCTCAAACCGACGGACAAACAAGTAACTCATTTTGGATTTTACGTGATTTCGACGAAAGTTCGGAATCGACTGAAACTTTTACTAAAATGTGTCGTAGACAAAGGTTCCCTCTATTGATTTTTTGTTAAATCGCTAGAATCATATCTACCAAAAATGAATTATCACGAACACATTCTTACTTCACAGACTGTATGTCAACCGAATAATGAATAAATAACATATAATCTATTGGAAGTTATTCTCTCTCTCTTACTCCGTTCCAAAATTTTTATATTTAGAGATGAATCTACCATTTATAAAGTATCTTTTTCTATATCCGATATCTAAATCAGAAAATTATGATTGCCGGTAGATCTACGGCTAAATTTAAGAATACTAGAACAATTATATGTTTTATTTATGTGCATACAAGCTCTAAGATTGACAGCCACAATTGGAAAGGTAGCAAATAAAGCGCTTTTTCATCAGGCTACATGTTTTTACCAGAATATTATAGAAGTTTGTTAATAGCATATCTACCTCCTATTTTATTAAATCTCCAGTGTAATGTTTCTACAAAATAAAAACTAGCTTTTCTACCTTAAATATGTTTTTCTTTAGAGCTTCTTACATTTACCATATTACGTAATAAGGCGTAATATTTTCTTTTGTAGTACATTACGAGGTCAGTGAATCAACATTTTGCCTTGTTTAGTTTTTTACTGCTAATCGGCTTTCAATGATACTAAAGGACACACCCTCGTAAAAGTCTTTGACCAAGGCGGGCCGAACGGGCTTCGTTAGGTCAATTGAGCCGGAGTCAATTATGAAGAAGATTCGGCTACAAGTGATATTTTTTTTTGGGGGCAGGACCCCAAAGTTAAAATTTATTCTGTAGTTTTGGGTAAGAAACTCACCATTCGCTAAGTTACTGTTTTCTTTTTTTACTCTTTTACTGTTTCATTTTTGGCCCAATCTGGAATTCCTAGTAAAAGAGGCTGTTTCTTTTTTATAGAAAGGGGGCCCTTCGCAGTATTCATAATACCTCTAGGTACTTATGACCACATGCTGCAGAGCTGAAGGTAAAAGTATTTGAAAAGCCTGATATTTTTAAAGGTGGTATAACGTTTTTCGTTTTTTTTTCTAGGTGTTTCTGCTACTTCTTCGTTTTTTTTTTTATATTTTTCTACACTTTCTCTCCGTTTCTTTTGTTTATCTTCATTTTTTCCGTTTTTTTTCGTCTCTTTCCTTTTTCCAAGTCGGCTCGGGTAGTCCTTTTTTTTAAAGCCTACTGTCAAATATCAAAGATCGTTCCACCGGCCTACGCTCCAGAGATGTACATGTATATGTATGAATGGGGAGTAGTCTATTGTAGACGAGGCATTTATTTCAGAAGCGTTATTCTACTGTATTCCGATCTTGGTACAGATCGCATAATTTTTCAATATTAAAGCCATAAGCTAGCTAACAGAAGACAATATATTTTTTGATGGAAAGTGCTAGAACATCCATGAGAAATGATGTTTAGTAAGTAAATTTAAGCCTTTTTATACTTGTCAAGTTCAAAGATAACTTTGTAGATAGTAGTTTCATTATAAAGATTGTATCCCCTAACTTTTAAGCAATAACGGTCAACACATTTTATTTTTTAAGCTCTAAACTAGATTACAGCTTTAATAATTATGTGGAAATAAATTGATATTTTATTTTATCTGAATTTCCTTTGTTTTATTGCCAAGTTTAGTGAGATGTCAGTTCTGTTTAATTTAAAGTTTAGCAGCATTTTTACAGCTGCAACCCACTTTCTGCGACCTATGAGCTGCCGTTTCGCATAGTCGTAAGTTTAAGTAAACAGAAGCTGTCACAAGATAACACTTACATTTCAAATGACTCATGCAGTTTTTTAGCTTTTAGCAATTTTTTATAATTAGTCACAAGCATATAGGTAACTTTAAGTGTGAATATAACTCAAATATTATAAATGAAAATTATATTTTAACGGGTTCATTTAAGAAGTTGCCAATTTTTAATTCATCTTTAGGCTACAAAGTAGATCTTTGCGGGTCAAGTCCTGAAAAATAAAGTTTTCATTCTCATGATGATGACAAAGTGTCAATATTTTATATTAATATTATTTTTTTATTTTATGATTACATAGGTTTTTCAACACATCATGGCTGAAAGTGGTTGCAGACCTTTCAAGCCTCCAGAAACGAAGCCAGCATGAATTTGCCGATTTACTCTGTAAACTAGTACTTTCCGACCTTGATACATAAATAACTATTTCTTAGCCTTTATAATCGTAACGAGTTTTATAACTAATTACCTGTATTTGTTCCATTATGATTTTAAATGGTCTACTCGATATTTCTTGTGTTAGACTTTTAAATTCTTTAGGTTTGGTTTTAAGTGCTGCTTTGACTTGTCTCTCTAGAATATTCATCACCTAAAAAATATTGTAAACAGCAAACATTTTATAAATTCTTTAACTTTAAGATAAACTAGCTCCCTTTAAACTCTTATTATATATATATATATATATATATATATATATATATATATATATATATATATATACCCTAAAAAGTGGCCATATATTTTTCTATAGAGGCAATGAAAGTAAAAAATTGGAGGAGTCTGTCATAAAGTGGTTCAGTTCAAAGCCATGTTGGAAAGAGTGATTTCAGTAGACATACAGATCAACAGAAGATGTAAATGTAAGATCATTCAGGTATATGCACTGACATCAGACAGCGAGGAAGAAGAAATTGACCAATTCTACGAAGATATAAACAAAGCATTGATACATCATAAAACAAGATGTATCAAAATAGGGAAACCAGCGAATGCAAATAAGAAGAGTGTCGGGAAGTTTGGTTTGGGTAGGCGGAACAGCAAAGGAGAAATGTTATCAAATTTTGTAAACGAAAATAACTTTTTAAAGTTATGAACACATTTTTTCAAAAGCCAAAACATAGACGATGGATATGAAAAAGCCCAGATGGTATAACAAGAAACGAAATTAATTATGTTTTATCAAATGACAAGAATATTGTAATCGACACGACAGTTCTGAACACGATAAGCATTGGCAGTGATAATCGGATGCTCAGAGCAAAAATAAGAATGAATCTAAAGCAGAAGAGACGTAGATTGATAACGCATACAAAGATAAAGACACCAACAAAATTAATAAAGCAAAACACAGACGAATGTCGACAAGCACTGGAAAATCATATAAAACATATAAACTACGAAACAGAACTTGATAAACTAAACGCATAAAAAACCAACAGACATGACTACAAATGAAAAAATGACAAACAAATGACTACAGAACAAATAGTAACATCGAAAAAAGACAACACACAAAAATTAAGTAAAGAGACACAAAATCTCATGAAATAGAGAGGACTATTAAGAAATGATCCTACAAAGAATAGATTAGAATTGGCAGAAATAGGCAACAAAATAAAGAAAAGAATCAGAGAAGATGTCAGACAATACAGAAATTCGAAAATAGAAGAAACTCTAAAAGAGGGAAAAAGTTTGAAACACCTAAACAAACAAACAAATGAAGGGAGACGTCAAATAATAAAACTGATAAATAACGATAACCAAGAGATCGTACAAATCAAAGAGATAAAGGAAGCCACAAAGAAATATTATCAAACCCTGTATGACATATTGCCACTGTCCGAGAAAGAAAAAGGAAATAGAGTAGTAGTAAGAAATGTGGAATCTGAAGAAATTCCCGATGTATCAACGGTTAAAATAATGAACTCCCTACAACAGGAGACGATGAAATAACTATAGAAATGATAAAGTATGGACGAGTATCGATAATACAATCCGTTCAAGCTCTATTTAACAGGTGCCTTATAGAAAGTAGAATACCAATACTTTGATTGTGCTTATTTTTAAAAGGGGGCTGATAGAAGAGTCTCGTTAGCTTGGTCTGCGTTCGGAAGGTTACAATCTACATTTAAATTGGACATCGCAGATACAATAAAAGCCACAGTATTCTATCAATATAGACATATGGCACTAAAACGTGGACTTTAACAACAAATAAACTCCAGTTAACCCAGAGAGTACTGGAGAGGAGAATCCTAAATATTAGAGTCCAAGATCGTATTTCTAACATTGAGATACTAAGACGATCAAAAGTGACAGATGTAATACAACGAATATGTATATTAAGGTAGAATTGGGCGGGACATATCGCAAGATGGAATGTTTCGCAAGATGGAATGTTTCGCAAGGATGAATGATAACAGATGGACTCGCCGTATAGTTGAATGGAGGCTTAAAGAACACAAAAGATGCAGAGGTAGACCACAAACAAGATGGATGGACGACATAAAAATTCCGGGTTTTAATCCGTTCGTCTAACAATGAATTTACACGACGTTTCGCCTGCCGCTCCAAGCTTCGAGCGGCAGCAGCAGCAAGATCACAGTATGAAGTAGCAGCAGGGGAGCACTTGAAAATGCCAAATGAAATTTTGGCGAAACGTCGTGCAAATTCATTGTTAGACGAACGGATTGTAACCACGAATTTTAATGTATTACATTCCACCATCCGTGAAAACCTCTATAGTAACATATATATATATATATATATATATATATATATATATATATATATATATATATATATATATATATATATATATATATATATATTGTAACATTCATTTTTTCTTAGATTTTAAGACCATGTAATGTTACTGATTTTTCACTTTAAATTGTACTTCTTTTCATTTTTGTATCGAGCAGTATATTAATCAGAAATTGCTAGCCGCTCGGTATATTAGTGTGCTGTGCGGGTTTGCGACCGAATCTATCGATACGCCGGGATTGGTCAAATATTTGTATCCGGAGTTTTGGTTCCGGCGTAGCCATATTACCGAGAGAGTGCCCACGGCTTATTTAAGGGTCCGGAGGACAGGAATCTTGGCTTATTTCCACCGAGCCGCCAAGTAGGCTTATTTCCACCGAGCCGCCAAGTAGGCTAATTTCCATCGAGCCGCAGCGAGGCTTACTTCGACCGAGCCGCAGTAGAGGCTCATAGCAACATTTATGAGAGCCAAGTAAAGCACGAGTTTTTTTTTCTAACGTAAAGCCGTAGTGGGCTCTGAGTGTTTCCTACAAAGTGTGAAATCGGTTTTGTGTTCCATCGAAGGCCTAGAAGCCCAAATAAAAACCGTAAGTTACCAGAACATTCATCAATAGACCTATTCCCGAAATAAGTGTCTTAATAGCAATTTGAACTGACAAAAGGTGAAGTGAAAATCACGATTCTTCGCTTTCGGGGGTAGTCAGGTTTTAGAATTTAAATGTCTGATTTAGGGACTCTAATAATAATAACTACCTGTTAGGCTAGAATTTTTTTTGTAATCCTTAAAACCGCAGAGGTTAGAACTTTTATTTTAAAATCATGAATAAATTTTCTTTTTGTTGATTAAAGCTAGTGTCTCACTGAATACCTATCTTACTTTTCAGGATAATGACGGCTGTACCAAACTGTTTTTTTATTTAACAACTGTACACCCTTTCAGTATTTTTTCATTTTTTTAGCTGAAGTTAGATCCTTTCTATTTTAAAATGAATGGTGCCCAAAAGTCGTACAGCTGAGGTTTTTTAAAAATAAAAAAAAATAATTCCAAAAAGACGTACAAAAATTATCTCTTACCCATATCTCTCTACCAAGGAAAACTGAGCTAGTGTGTGTTTAATTTCTTTAGTTCTTTTAAAATCAGGATCCACTCAATTCATTATCAGAAATTAAAAAGAGGTTGCAAGAAAATTGCGCCCAAGCGTGGGAAAAAACAACTTTTCACAGGGTACAAAAGTGCGGGCAAGTTCCCAGCTTACAAAATGACGCTGTCAACGCGGGGCTTTTGGAATTTTATTTTTTAAAGGGTTCAGTGTACTAGCTATCGAACAAAGTAAAAGCTCTAACTTTTCAGATATTTTTATTTCATAACATTTATTAAACGAAACTACACTATAGCAATAAGACAAAAGCAGGAAATTTGTAGAATTATTTATTTCAATTTATCTGATGGTAGTATAGATATTTGAATTTTGTTAATCGACTCTAAGATAAGAGATTCCTACTTTACTTTAAGTTTTTTGCAGTGTTAGATTTATTTTGCGGAACCGAAGAAAAAACTGTACTTTTTTTCTCATCGATGTTTTGCATGAATATTAAAAATACTTTGCTGATACGAAACGGTATTTGGAGATTTTTTTGTTGAAAATTCTTAAGATATCTAGTAAAGGAATTTTAATACAAGGCGATACTTAGAAATTTTTTTAAAATTGTCGAAGATGTTTTTTAATGTTTGGTAAAGAAGTTTACATATTTTAAGTGCCTTTACATATTTTCTATTTTTGACTATTGGGAGCACAGGAGAAATATTTTCACGACTTTTTAAACAATTTTTTTAAATTGTATTCATTTATCATGGAAGCCTTCAATTTTAAAGTCAATCACCTACTGGAATATGAGTTAGACTATGAACTGAAAATCCGTCGTACTTTCTCAGAACGTCCGGTCGCGGATAAAAGAAAGATTCTAACGAGGATCTTAAGTAAAGAAATTAATGAGCCCGGAAAAACGATAAAAATAGGGGATGACACTCTGTCTATTAAAGAAGAAACGGCTGGTATCGAAAAGAGTTTAAATTCTATCCAAAACTTAATCGATAGTTATAACGGCGATCCAAATGATTCACTTGTACACCGGGTTAAGTCACGTTTATCGCATGTAGCGGGTCGCGTACAAAGAATTCCCATGCCGGATGACGAAGAGGAAGCGTCGAAGTTTTCCAGATATGTTCAGGAAACAATAGCTACGTGTGTGCTCATGGAAGCAAATCTTGCAGAAAAGATAGCTCCTGGTCATGAGTTACCACAGTTGCCTATTACAACCCCAGTCATAAATGTACCAGCTCCAATCGTGAATTGCGCAGCCAGAAATATTCCTGTCAGCGAATGGCAATTGAAATTTAATGGAGACTCAAAGAGACTCTATCCTTTTTTGGAGAGGCTGACTGAAATAGCTCAAGCTAGGAAAGTATCGGAAGATGAACTTTTCAGCTCTGCTGTTGAATTTTTCACTAGCGATGCCTTCATTTGGTTCAGAAGCATAAAATCAAGTGTCAACGACTGGCATTCCTTGGTAGATAGGCTAAAGAAGGACTTCTTGCACTGTGATGATGATGAAGAATTGTGGTCGGAAATAAAGAGGAGGCGACAAAAGAAGAATGAGTCCACTGTGATTTTTATTGCCCACATGGAATCTTTATTTGGTAGGTTGTCCACCAAGCCTTTGGAAAGTACCAAAGTTAAATTTATACGGAGGAATATTCTGCCTAGTTTCGTCAATCGGTTAGCTCTACTAGATATTAATTCGGTAGCCGAACTCGCCGGGTTATGTAGAAAACTTGAAGAGTCCGATTATTTGTTGGAAAAGAGCAGACCAAAAGGCGAAACTAATATACATCAAGTAGAGTATAATCCAAATGGCCGAAGTGGAGTCTCGACAAATAAGGTTGGAAATGTAAATCGGAACCCTAGGAGTAACCAGAAAACGGGAAAAAGAAAAGATAATGACTCTAAAATTAGCGACACTGCAGCTAAAGTGAACGACAAGTCGGTCTCACCTAAGGCAATTTTCACTTGTTGGAATTGCACAGGTCCGAATCACACTTACCAAAATTGTACGGCACCGAAGAGGGTATTTTGTTTCAAATGTGGAACAACTGGTGTGAGACTAACATCATGCCCCAAATGTACAAAAAAACGAGTAAGGACGGTATATTACCGAGGCGGATATACTAAGTCCAACAAAAAAGCCTCTAATCATTCGGCTAAGTCACAAGCTCATGTTCGCAGTAAAGCCCCTAATCCAAAACGTTCTAGAAACACGGACGAACAAAAATATTCCAATAGATCAGATTGGACTAAATGGTTACAAAAAGTTTCTGATTTTTTAAAGTCTATTAAAAATTCTCCTTCTCAAGTTAAAACTCCTGCTTCTCCAAATGGTCACATGTCTCCTTTATTCGTGCATAAATATTTAGATAACAGACCGCATATCAAGATAAATCTATTAGGTGTCCATTTCTCGGCTTTATTTGACTCTGGTGCAAATGCCTCCGTTGTAGGTCAGAATGGTATTAAAATTTTAAGTCGTTTAATATAAAAATATGCCATGTCAAAAATAGAAGTGTTACCACTGCAGATGGCAGCCGTCTAAAAGTTTTAGGTACGGTTGAGTTGCCGCTAGTCTGCAATGGTCATTGTTTAGTAATCTCTGCTCTAGTAGTACCTTCTCTATCACATACTTTGGTTTTAGGATGTGATTTTGCACAAAAATTCGGAATTTTAGTAAATTTTAAAAATAATTCGTGGTATCCACAGTCCCTAGAAGTCAATTCTCAAACAAGTTTTAAAGATTGTTATTCAGAAAGTTCTTTACAAAACCTTTTCTCGCGTCTATGTACCCTAGATGATCTCTCGCGGACGGAACGCTTAAAGGCAGAAAAAGTAATAAGCTCTTTCAAAGAAATAAGTAGTAAAGATAGGTTAGGCCGAACGAATAAAATCAACATGTCTATAGATACGGCTGATGCCAGTCCTGTAAAGACAAGGCCCTTCGCCATGTCTCCGTACATATCAAAAGTATTAAATAAAGAGTTAGACGAAATGTTGAAACTCGGAGTGATTGAAGAATCAAACAGTCCCTGGTGTTCTCCAATCTTATTGGTGAAAAAGGCCGATGGACAGTATCGTCTATGCTTTGACGGAAGAAAGCTCAACGAGGTCAGCAAATTTGATAACTATCCATTACCGAACATCGATAGAATTTTGACATCACTCAGGAATGCTAAGTATGTATCCTCGATAGATCTTCGAAAGGCATTCTGGCAAATTCCTTTGGACAAATCCTCTAAGGAAAAGACCGCTTTTGCAGTAGTAGGCCGAGGTCTATTTCAGTTCGTCACTATGCCGTTTGGTCTAAAGAACGCTGCTCAAACTCAGCAACGTTTAGTGGACGCTATATTTGGTCCGAAATATGAGCCACATATTTTTACCTATCTAGATGATATTTTAGTAACATCGGAAGACTTCGAATCGCATATACGCTTACTTAAAGAAGTAAAAGATAAATTGAAAGAGGCCGGACTGACGATAAATTTGAGCAAATGTGATTTTTTCAAAACTTCTCTAAAGTTTTTAGGCTATATTGTAGGCTCAAATTCCTTGCGTACCGATCCGGATAAAGTAGCAAGCATGGTTAATTATGCGAGACCTACTAATACTACGGAAGTTAAGCGCTTCGTAGGAATGTGTTCATGGTACAGACGTTTTATCGAGAATTTTTCTACCTTGTTGTCGCCTATTAATGATCTTTTGAAAGGACGAAAAAAAGGACAATCGATAGATTGGACAAAGGCAGCCGAAGAATCTTTTATAAAGATTAAAGAGCTATTGGTTTCAGCTCCCATTTTATCCCAACCAGATTTTTCCCAACAGTTTTATATTTCTAGTGATGCTTCTAATACCGGTTTAGGGGGCGTCCTAACACAGAAAATCAATGGTGAGGAAAGAGTGATAGCGTATGCCAGTAGAACTTTATCAAAGGCTGAACGTAACTATTCGGTTGTTGAAAAAGAATGTTTAGCAGTACTCTTTAACATCGAAAAGTTTCGACCTTACATAGAAGGTGTTCCTTTCACGGTCATAACAGATCATTATAGTTTATTGTGGCTTAATTCTATTAAAAACCCCAGTGGCAAACTAGCGCGTTGGGCGATTAGGTTGAGACAACATACGTTTAATTTAATTCATAGAAAAGGAGTCCACAATGTTATTCCTGACGCTTTGTCAAGAATCCCAGATCATACAGTGGACGAAAACAGTCTTAATGCACAAATTGACGTAAGAATAGATACAGTTGATATAGATCGCATTGATCCATGGTACGATAATTTGCGGCAGCAAATTAAAGAATTTCCTCAAAATTTTCCGCAGTGGAAGGTGGAAAATGATTTCGTGTACAAATTTATCCCAAACCAGTTGCCTTTAAAAGTTAATGTACCCGAGTGGAAAATACTAGTTCCTAAACCGCAGAGAGGGGAAATTATAGACATGTGTCACACTCCTCCTACTTCTGGTCATTTTGGTTTTTATAAAACTCTTCACAGGGTTCAGGAACAGTATTATTGGCCAAAAATGCGTTTTGATATCTTAAAGTTCGTGAGGACTTGTGAAGTATGTGGAGCGCAGAAATCTCCAAATGCACTACCTATGGGACTGATGGGAAAAGAGAAAACGGTTAACTACCCTTTTCAAGTCATAGCAGCTGATCTAGTAGACCCATTCCCACGTTCAAAAAAGGGAAATAAATGGCTTCTCGTGGTTTCTTGCTGATTTACAAAGTATACCATGCTATTTCCTTTGAAAAGCTCTAAAGCTGGACATATAGAGAGAATTTTGGAAAATAATGTCTTTCTAATCCACGGTGTTCCATCGCTCTTAATATGCGATAACGGTACTCAGTTTACCTCTAAGAGTTTTAAGAGCCTAAGTGAAACTTATAGTTTTAATATCCGTTTTAATCCCGTGTACTCTCCACAATGTAATTTTGTCGAACGTAATAACCGAACAATCGGGACCGCTTTAAGAAGTTACGTTGATTCACATGACACTTGGGATGGCAATATTTCCAAAATTCAACAAGCAATAAATACCGCAAGACACGAAGTAACAGGGTTCACACCGTCTTTCTTAGTTTACGGCAGACATATACCACTATCCGGATAGTATTATAAAAATTTAGATTTGGATGTCAATGTTGACAGCGAAATAATTCCGGGTAACAGGGGTGCGTACGCCGAAAATTTAAAGGGTTTAAAAGATATTTTCACCGACGTGCGTAGTAAGATACATAAGGCTTATGAACGGAACAGTAAGTCTTACAACCTTAGAAAAAGGGATTTTGCCTTTAATATAGGTGATCACGTTTGGCGAAAAAATAAAATTCTTTCCAGTGCAGCAGATAAATTCACATCTAAGTTGGTACCTAAGTATGTGCATTGCGTGATAAGAGAAAAGATTTCAGACTTAGTTTATGGTTTAGTTAATTTAGATGGGACTAAAGTAGGACGATGGCATATTAAAGACTTAAAACCATTCAATGGACCTAACCCTAATGAAAGTTTGTCAGAAGAAG
Source organism: Pachyrhynchus sulphureomaculatus (assembly GCA_019049505.1). Lineage (NCBI taxonomy): Eukaryota > Metazoa > Arthropoda > Insecta > Coleoptera > Curculionidae > Pachyrhynchus > Pachyrhynchus sulphureomaculatus. The sequence goes on along the minus strand of CM032452.1, from coordinate 63,214,839 downwards.
AATAATTTATATTTACATTATCTTAATTGCTTTACTTTATTTTTTGATGTTGCTCTGTGGAGGTGACGACCTCGTTTTTTTGACTGTTATAAAAGTTGAGCAGAGAATAGCTTACTTTTATTGTTTAATGCTAAGGTTTTGGGTATTGGCCATATCCCAAACTTAGGTTGATTGTGGTTGATGTTAGGCATCGACTCAGTTTAGCGAGCTTGCGAAGGAGTCATACTCAGGATATATCATAAGACTGGTTTGTCGGTGGTCGCGGGATTTGATTTGCTTAAGACCCCAAATAATATCCAGTTCTTGACACTTGGAAGCGAAATTTTGATTAGAGGCAATCCAAGGTGATCTTGAGTTAGGACAAGCGCAAGATGTAGCTCGCGTGGTATGATGTTGAGTCAAAATTTTTATGAGCAATTCAAAGTTTGTTACCCGAGTGGGTGTATTTCTATTACCTTAGTGGTATATGTTGGGTGCAATTAAGAGTAAATTGATTTTGGTTTATCCAGTAAGTCTAAGACTTGGATTATTTTGATTTAGACCTTCTTCTGAATTGACAAACTGAGGGTATACTTTTTTCTTTTCAGAGCCGTTTAAACGTTACCTTTGAGTCACTAATTTTTTTAAAATTTTTTTGCATGGACTCATAGGCGTATGTTGAGTTTTTTCGGTATACTATCAGATTGATAGGAAATTGAAGTCCTGCAGGAGAACTAAAGGCTGATCATTTACAGGAGATGAGAGCAGAGTAAGACAGTCAATTCACAAAGAAATGATCAAAATCTGATACCGAGATGAGAACCTTGTTAAGAGAGGCTAAGCGCAGTGAAGGAAGATTCCTAACCGAATTTTTAGATTTCCAAGAGGTAATCTAGAAGTTTGGGCTGACAGAAAACGGTTATGCCTGATACCTGTAGCAGTTTCTTCTAGAGGCTATTGTCTAGGAAGACGATTAACACCATGATCGAATATTTTAGCTGTCAACGATGTTTTCTTCTTGTTTCTGATTAAGCTGGAAAAGCTCTTGTCGTCTTCAAAAGTTTTGTAGCATTGCCGCCGAAATATTGAGAAATTTTTGCTTCATGTAGCTTTTTAAGCTCTTTTTCGTTTTTTGGAAATTTCCGTTAGAAGCTTGGTTAAGTCAACCTTGTAAACCTTTTAGGTTGTATCCCATGAGTTATCTGTTTTTACAGGCCGTGATGCACCGGGTGCTAACAGATGCCGTTACGACGTTTGGCAGGAAGTTAGTCTTCCTGAGGAACAGACTGATTGGAAGGGTAGTCTATGGGGGGTGAACGTTTGACCTTTGGGACCTTTAGGGGTTTTGTTACCCAATGGTTATTTCTATTTGAACCAAAGGAGAGCCTAGCTACTGTAGTCGACCTCAGCTCCAATTAGCCTATTAGTGGTGACAGGCTGTTGGCAATAGTGTGTTTCGGAACACCCTATTGATTAAATTCTTTTTTTGACTTATGGTGGTGTGGTAGACACCGTTTTAGTTTAGTGGATGCTATAATCTACTCCCTTTTGTTGGTGGACACCAGGGTCACCATTTCCGTATTTTATTGTCTCCACCTTTCAGTATATCGTGGTGAGGTGTTTGTCTCCTGTTATGTGGGATGGATTGAATGTTTTTCGTTGTTGTTCCAGGGCGAGACCAGTACACGAGGGTTCTTCATGCAACTTGAAGAGGCGCAATGCTGGTTAAGTTTTATATCTCTGTATAGCCACCCTGAAGAATGACGGAGGGCGTTTGTTCTGGCTCATGTTTTTAGGCAGATTTGTCACTTTGGTGCGATGTGCCGAAGATTTGGTTAGCTTTTGCTAAGAGCTTTCACCAAGCTCAGTATGGAGTTATCATAACCAAGAGTTTGGGATTTGAACTCCTGTATATATTTCTGTATATATTTCTGTATATATTTCTGTATGTTGGTTGCCTGAGGGCATGTGCTCAAAATGCGTGATTTTGAGTCGTTTTGCTTATGGACTCCTATATATAGGGTTATGACTTTAGGGAGGTCCTATTTCGAGACTTGCTGTCTCATACAGTTATATTGGGAATGTTTCCTAGAATGTTAGTTGTGCGCAGACTAATCATTCTGTTCTTAGTGAACATTGCTTTTTGAAGCAGGATCATTCAGTTTGGTGAATTTTAGCTTTTATAGCTATTCACTGTGTTTAGAGTGAATTTTAGCTTTTATAGCTATTCACTGTGCCTATAGTGATATTGTTAGCTTTTATAGCTGCTCACTATGTTAATGGCGAGATTGTTCTTTAAGAACGCGGACTTTGTGTAGTCGAGGGCTATTTACAGAGTGTTTTCTTGGCGAGGCGCCGAGGTTTTTTGTGGCGATGTACCAGAATGTTTTCTTGGCGAGGAGCCGAGGTTTTTTTTCTGGCGATATACCAGAGTGTTTAGTTGGCGATGAGCTGACGCGTTTTCTGGCGATCAACCAGAGCGTTTTCCCTGGCGATTTTAGCATGTCTAGATGTCTTAGGATGTCGACATTGCGCGAAAGAGTGCGATTATTTTCTGATGCGACTAGTAGTGATACTAGAGTTAGAATGTTCTCTTAGCGGTGAGCTAGAGCATTGATGGCGATTTTTTTTCGAGCGTTTGTCTGGATTTTCATCCAGATGTTTTTCTTAGCCTTGTGCTAAAGGGTCTTACAAGACTTTCTCTTTTTAGTGTTAGTGTTTGCACTAGAATCATTTATTTTTTTGTTTTTCTTTATTCAAGAATTTTTCTAAATTTCTTTTGCTGAAATAGAAAATTTTCTGACAATCCTTAAACTATTTTAAGGGGGGTGTTCATATTTTGTTTCAGTTCACTTTTTTGATTTAGACAAGAGTCTAGACAAAGTTATATTTTTTTTTTGTTGTTTTGGTAACAATAACAGAGCTGATTCTTTTATATAAGAAGACCGCGATTGTTACTTTGAACAGGTATTTCTTATGTTCATGCAAGGATTTTTATTTACTTTTTGATGTACTTAACCTTAGTGCTTAATTAAGTTAAGTCTAGTTATAAGATTCTTGTGTACATGCAAAGATTTTCATTTGGTTTTCATTGTACTTAATATTAGTGCTTAATTGAATTAAGTCTAGTAGTAAGGTCTGAAGTTTGTAATTTTGTTTTAAGTTCTGACCTTAGTAGTAAGTGATAGTGTACCACTTTGTACCTTTTCATAAGTAGCCTTAGTTTAATAGACTAGTGTAGTCTATTTCTTTTTGGAAGGGGGTAAATGTAACATTCATTTTTTCTTAGATTTTAAGACCATGTAATGTTACTGATTTTTCACTTTAAATTGTACTTCTTTTCATTTTTGTATCGAGCAGTATATTAATCAGAAATTGCTAGCCGCTCGGTATATTAGTGTGCTGTGCGAGTTTGCGACCGAATCTATCGATACGCCGGGATTGGTCAAATATTTGTATCCGGAGTTTTGGTTCCGGCGTAGCCATATTACCGAGAGAGTGCCCACGGCTTATTTAAGGGTCCGGAGGACAGGAATCTTGGCTTATTTCCACCGAGCCGCCAAGTAGGCTTATTTCCACCGAGCCGCCAAGTAGGCTTATTTCCACCGAGCCGCCAAGTAGGCTAATTTCCATCGAGCCGCAGCGAGGCTTACTTCGACCGAGCCGCAGTAGAGGCTCATAGCAACATTTATGAGAGCCAAGTAAAGCACGAGTTTTTTTTCTAACGTAAAGCCGTAGTGGGCTCTGAGTGTTTCCTACAAAATGTGAAATCGGTTTTGTGTTCCATCGAAGGCCTAGAAGCCCAAATAAAACCGTAAGTTACCAGAACATTCATCAATAGACCTATTCCCGAAATAAGTGTCTTAATAGCAATTTGAACTGACAAAAGGTGAAGTGAAAATCACGATTCTTCGCTTTCGGGGGTAATCAGGTTTTAGAATTTAAATGTCTGATTTAGGGACTCTAATAATAATAACTACCTGTTAGGCTAGAATTTTTTTTGTAATCCTTAAAACCGCAGAGGTTAGAACTTTTATTTTAAAATCATGAATAAATTTTCTTTTTGTTGATTAAAGCTAGTGTCTCACTGAATACCTATCTTACTTTTCAGGATAATGACGGCTGTACCAAACTGTTTTTTTATTTAACAACTGTACACCCTTTCAGTATTTTTTCATTTTTTTAGCTGAAGTTAGATCCTTTCTATTTTAAAATGAATGGTGCCCAAAAGTCGTACAGCTGAGGTTTTTTAAAAATAAAAAAAATAATTCCAAAAAGACGTACAAAAATTATCTCTTACCCATATCTCTCTACCAAGGAAAACTGAGCTAGTGTGTGTTTAATTTCTTTAGTTCTTTTAAAATCAGGATCCACTCAATTCATTATCAGAAATTAAAAAGAGGTTGCAAGAAAATTGCGCCCAAACGTGGGAAAAACAACTTTTCACAGGGTACAAAAGTGCGGGCAAGTTCCCAGCTTACAAATATATATATATATATATATATATATATATATATATATATATATATATATATATATATATATATATATATATTACTGTACAAGAAAGTAATATTGAAATTTTACCTTTCGAAGAACCTGTACAGACAACATCAACCTGGTAAATTTGTAACAGATGACAAATTTCATTTCTTGACTAACTAAGTAAGGCTAGGCCTTCTAATTACTATTACATGAGCATATGGGTATATAATTTTGGGTTTTAAGATATGTACATGTCAGTAATCTAATCAACTTAGCCTAGGTAAGGGTATTATATAAATGAGATAAAAACTGAAGATATCAGACTTATTAGACATTTCGCCTACAGTGTGGATATTTGAAACATATTTCATGAGGTATTACTAACTGAAAACTAAACCTAAACCAGTTCCATTATTAGGGGTTCTGGGGGATCTGAGGGTCTTAGGTAATGGGTCCTGTCATTGGTTGGAGGTTTGTAAGCACGGTGGGATTGGCGTGGCGTATGGCTTTATCCAGAAAGCTGACCTAAACATTACTCATGAACTCCAGGATGGTTAGCAGTGGATATGTGTGTTAGGGGAGAATCATGGGCCGTTGGCGCTGACACTTAAGCTAAAGTTTATTATTCATAAATCTATATTATTGGAAGGCGATATTTGTCTAGACTAAGAAGTAGGTGCGCATATACAAAATCATTTAAAGAGTATGCGAAAAGATACAGGGGAACAAAATACTGTAAAATTTATTATTCTAGTTCCGCTTTCCAGATTTAAAGATAGGGCATCGTTTTACCTCCGTAGTAGAATTGAGAAATAATGAATATTGGCCAGAACATATTTTAGATGATTTTTTTATTAGACTCCTCAAATATTTAAACTCCAACAGCAATCTAGCATTTTTTATTTTCTTGTAATTAGGAGGCACCTCGCCTTTCTCTTCATATTTTTTATAATTTTTTATGTATATAAGGATAAAAATCTTCATCTCTGATTTTTATAAACAGGAATATGATATCAAGAATTGTCTAACAATAATTAAAAAACTTCTTGAGGGTTAGATTCGCGTCATTTATATTATCCAGAAAAGTCAAATGAATGTACAACAGATCTCGTTTAAGGATCCAAGAATAGTCCACCGATAATTTGGGGCTTCATTTCCCTTGTTATCGCTTCTTAATGCTGTATTTATTTCACCGTGTTCATCGTTAACTACATCTAAATTTTCGGGAAAGAATTTCGTTGATAATCTCGGAAGTGTATTTTTAACGATGTGTACTTTTCAAGATTCCGAAGTTCATTAACTAAATTTTTATAGTTTTCTGCCCTAGGGTTGTCTAAAATGTTTTAACGATTTTTGCGACACCGTTCCAGGTAGTTTTCTCGAGAAGATTTAAATTTTGCTCAAAGTTCCCGTATTCGAAGACTTATTCATAAGTTGGATCTTACTTTAATTCTTGTCTAGACTAGGAATGACAAATAATTATTCGGTTTTTCGAGATTGGCGCAGCAATGGACATGTGTCGAAAACTCCCAGCCCATACTAACACACGTTATGCAGCAGACACGTAGGAGCCAACATTCGTCCTAACGTCGAAGACGAAACGCGACATAGTCAAGATAACATTTGTCAGTTAAAAGTATCAAGTGTCGCCCTTGTCCTAAAAAGCGAAACCAGAACTAATTAGGTGACCCAAACACTTTCTGGACTTAATGACAGAAGTATAGGTTATTAAATTATAATTTTTTATGCCAATTTTTGTGCATATCCTGCTCACAGAAAAATAAAAATTATTGCAGTGATATAATATACTTAAATATCTATGTCAATTTCGTGTTACAAAAACAGTGTTGTGCAGTGTAAAAGAGGCGATGATTTTGATGCAGGAAGAATGACATCAAATTAGGATTGCGGCAGCGAAAAAAATAGACCTACAAGTTAATTCTTTCGATTTCTTCATGAGTGTGGAGTCTTCAGTTTAAAACTCGTAACAAAAGAAGAATGTTTCTTTACAATAACAATCAAAATTTTTAGTGACAAATGAAATTTACCTTAGGATAGTCCTCAAAAGTAGATGCCTTCATTTCCCTTCTTGTTTGTGATAGTAACCACATGGTTCTTGAATATAATTCTAAGAAAAATGGCGTTTTTGGTGAACAGTAAAAAACTATTGGCTGATAAAATGTACTTCTTGAATCAGGCGGGTCTACACCAATATGAAGAATTTTTGCTAGCATTTTAACGACTCTAAAAATCATGTGGTCTTAAATCTAATTCCACTGTATATTAATTAAATAAAGAAATTTGACAAATGCAAATATAATACTCATAAAATTGTACTGATGCTAAATAATGGTATTTTTTTACCTTTCACTAGTAATGAAAATTCCAGGTTCATATATCTTCTCTTCAATCTGTGACTGATAAAAATTTCTGTAGTGGAACCTTTTGTAGTGTCCTATAAAATTATAGCAGATAATTAAAATTACATCAACAAATACACTGAGTGCTATAAGGATCCCACCTGCTATCAATCTCGAGGGGGGGGTAATTACTGCTGAGACGATGAAACTTCGTGTACGGACGGTACATACAGAATATTAGTCACACACAAGAAAAGAGTTATCAGATTTAGCTCGTATCAAATTGCAACGTTTTTTTTTCTACGTTACTCCTACGACAGCGCGGGACAGCCGAAAAGATTTTTTCTTTCCGAAATTAGAACACTGAATGTTGTAATTTCGAAGATGCTTACTGAAGATAGAATTTATAGGCACGGAGATAAACATTGTCTCGCTGTCTTATTAGTGGTGGCCAGAGAGCTTGAATTTTCTTCAAAGCATTGACATATTATTCGGCTCTTTTAAAAAACCAGGGATGTTGAACAAACTGTAGGCTGCTTTTCTTTGTATCATTTTTATCTCCCACCTTTATCTCAAAAAGTACTGATCAAAAATTCTGGACTATTCTCTAAAGGGTGTAGATTGAACGAAAATTATTACGAGTGCATTACCTTTAATAACTTTGTTGAAAATTAATTTGGGGTGTGTTTTGTGAAGTCACTGATCATTTTATACCTACGTAACAATTTTTTTTATTTTAAAAGCAATCAACGTACGGAACACTAATTGTGCAAGTTCAATGCACTTGACCGGTTATTTTATCATATCAAAAGTCTGTGGCAAGTAAGTGCCAAGATTGCTCAAATCCCCTCAAAAACAGCAGCCAGTCAATATGTCATTTTTGTAGCTTTGTGGAGAAAAATCGGGTCCTATTTTAGAAATAATGAAACTGAGATTCATCACTATAAATGTAAATTTAGACAAGAATAAGTGCATTTCAAAAAATTTGCCAGACTTACCAATCCACTCTCGTATAATATATGGTCAGATAGTAATGGCGCAGGACTTTAAGGACCTAGAATACGAGTACATGACGGGGAAGATGATTAAAAAATACCAAAAGTGGGGAATAGAAATTAGCATTTAGAAAACTGAATATCTGTATATTGTGGAGACAACACTTAAAATATTGTGAGAGATACAAATACCTCGGTATGATCAAAATAGAGGGCAATACACTGGACGAGGCTACAGAAGAGAAAATGCTAATGGCACAAATAAATAGTGTATTTAGGGGCCACCATATTCAAAGACAAACAAAACACATAATATACAATATAATTTTTAAAAGCATAGTGATCCACAGTAGCGAAGTGTAGCAACTAAAAAACAACAACGGAAAGGAGCCTTTAAATAATAGAAATAAACTTCTGGAGGTAAGTGGATGGTAAGGAGTATCTTACGGAAGTATCTGAAAAATTATGAAAGTTAATGATATGGTTGACGAAATCACCAATAACCTACCGAAATCTCACGAACACATTCAAAGAATGAGCAATGACCGGCTCCAGAAACAAGTTTTGATGTTTGTATTAAAAATTTTATGGTTGGATTCATTATTTAACAAAATGTGCGTATAAAATGGGTTAGTCTGTATATAATCACATTTAAAAATTATTTGAAAAGAAGAACTTTTTTCTTTGTAGTTTGTAACTTTGATCCCATTTTTATGGGCCGTTACTACCATAAATGATGGAGACATTACTATAAATTCTAATACTAGTATTGATGTAGAATATTATAAAAAGTAAAATTACTAAAAACATATAAACTATTTAGTCGGCAGAAGTCTTAATAGAGAATTATTTTAAATTTATGGTTTTTTAAATTTTTGTCGAGGTATTTCATTCTTTTCTCCGTACAAAGTTTTATCGCTTAAGCATTCTGTAAATAAAACGGGGTAGGGAAAGTTATTTTTAGCTAATGGTGTAACAAATAGCCACAAGGGCTACCTTTTAAGTTTTTACAAAAACAATGAAACAAAAAAAAATTGGTACAAATTGTTTTGTATATTCGTCGCACAGTGTCTCGACTAGTACAAGCTAGCGGGACAATATTATTTCTTCACTTATTTCAATTGTTTATGTACATTCCAGGTATCTTAAGCTATTTTAAGAAAAAAAAGTTGAAAAATGTGTACTGTATGTGTATTAATCGAAATATGTAGCTGCAAGACGGAAGTGGTTTACTATTGTGTCTCATTTGTTCACTATTGTCACTAATTGTTCTTTAATTAGCTACATACGTCTACCTACTCATTATATGTGAAAAGCACAATCATGTTTGTTTAGAAAGAAATTTCTAGGAAAAAAATAAAAATCATAATGATAGTACCTACATTTATTAATTTACAAAATATTATTTCTTTTAAAATAAATTAGTACAATAACAGTATCTATATATCAATTCTTTACAATAACAAGGTGTATAAGTAAAAGAAATATTATATTAAATAACTTATATACTAAGGCATGAATTATAAGCAACTACAACACACAATAAAATAAGAGTAATAATTACAATAAAAAAATACTTAAACCTACTAATCACCATCAGATGAGTCGTCATCACCGCTCTCCCATTCAGTAGAATATTCAGAGAGTAAATAACACTCCTCATTTAATTCGTGATGATGACTTACTGATGGTATTTCGGATGGCAATGAAGGTGGGATAATCAACTGCAGAACCTCCGATGGCAAAGAAGTAAATTTTCTTCGCGGTAATTCTCTATACGAGTTGATAACAGGATCAGACGTAATTAAAAGCATTCTCAAAAGATCTGTATTTGTGGCAATACGTGACCGCTTCCTGGTGTGCCGTTGACGGAATCTACGACAGTCTTTATTTCTTGCCTCCTGGGCTTCTTCGGAGAGTTGTCCAATGGGAAGAAGAAAAGACTTTATAACTTCCGCGCTGTGTACAAGAATTTTATGCATAGTAACGGGCATGGAATACCACGAATACAGATCAAGGTATAATTTTCTAGTATCAACACAAAACTTTTCGAATTCTATATAATTTATGTCGTATCCCGATGACAAAGTTTTTAAAATTACATAAAATCTACGAATAAGGTTTACGTCTAATCCTGTAATTTTGCTGCTCAATTCAGCTTTGGAAAAAAATTTACGTGCTGTGTTTCCATCGTTTGTGTTACCATACCAAGGTTTTGGTTTATCTACAATGAGACCCATACGATCTTTAAACACTTTTTGTATCTCTTGTGAGCGTTGCTTCACAATAGCTTTGTCGTTATCTCCCCTGACTTGCTACTTTTTTATTTCTAAACGATAGCTGATGTAAAGCAAACATTAAAACGTGCGGATCCATGCATGTAAAGTAGATAAACCAAATGCAAGGCGTTCTTCGTTGCTGGGATATTTCTTTGACTCCTCGTTCATAGTAGACGGGGTGGCACCGCAAATATAACACTTTTGTGTTGAACTTGTGTCGGTTAAGGCATTGCACACTTTGCCATCAGTCACTGTCAACAACAAATCGTGTTTAACAGAGATTTGAGATCCAGCAACGTTACATAATGTTGGAAGAAGCTGACTTACTTCATCTAAAATTTTAGAAGTTTCTTCTTTCGTAAACTCTTTTGTCTCCTTGGCAAAAATAAACTTAATAGGACGACAATATAAAGTAGAGGAAGGTCTTGCATTTTGCCAGATCACAGTTTCGCCATCAAGCAGTCTCAAAGGGACAAATGAGTATACGAACAAAAATTCGTCTGTAGCGTTAGTGTTCTCAAATTTCTGCTTATACGTGCTATGCCGCGAACTCCCATCACAGCCCAATTTGCTTACCAACGTATAATATGAACGAGGTAACACACTTCTAATGACTTCCGTCTGAGCTTTAACTAATCTTCAGTTTAATTTCAGCTCGAGATTCAGTCACAGAAATATATTCGTCAGAAGGACAACAAGAAGCTTTGGACTTACCTAAACTATAAAACGATGGATACACTTGATGTCCCGTTTTCATTGACCATTTTCTTGTTTGTTTATATGAGTGAGAAGTCGATTTCGAGTCCACATAATAAGCTAAAGCTTCGTCTGGTGTTAACTGCCGACTTTGTTCAGAACACTTATTCTTTTCTCTAGTTTCACTGACCGCGACGTTATGGATCTGTTTAGCAACACTTCGATGCCCTTCTGTTCGAGTAGCTAACTCAGCTGCTGTAATAAGCTCACTTGCACTTCGCGATTCCAAAAGATCTTCTACTCTCCGTCTCTTCGTTTTCGTTGATGAGTCTTCAAATGATTTTCTGGGTCGCCCTACGGAAAGAGCCGCTGATGATGTTGAAGTGCACGGCTGGTTAACACACATCTTTATTTCGATTCCGGATCCCTCTAACGAATCTTTATGTTTGATTAGAAACATTTCTTTGTTACACTTTAAAGAAGTCCACTTTTGATTGAATTTTGCTGAAAGGCTTGATATTTTCATTTTGAGTCGTTTTAGAGAATCGTCAGAAACATCAGACATATTGAATTTTTCACTTATATAATAAAAAATGCCACTGTTTCGTTCAGTTTTGTCATGTTTTAGCCATTCTTCAAAAAAACTCCATTTTCGTCATAGTCACGACTCGTTCTGAAAAAAATAAAATAATTTTACTTTCGGGCCTTTTCGGGGTCTATAATATATATGAATCTGTGCCTGAATGTTGTAGGTATTACATATAGAAAAATCTAGGTGGATATATGTGGATAAAAAAAGTTGCTACTTTAAAGTTTACAATTAATGTAAAATTTGCTGGATTTATCTATACATTTACAAATTGATATTACACCAAAAGTATATATATTTTTTATAAAAAATATAAGTCATAATAGAGTACATACCTTCAACAGAATATTCCATCACAAAAAACTCGTTTCACTTTGCTACCAATTTTAAAATATGTTATCACAAGTGTGCATAAAATGCAACTGATTTGCAAATGAAAATGACCTCTCTTATAAGGGTTACTTTGACCCCCTGATAAGATATCTTTATGAGGTGATAAACAAATTAATTCTTGGAATTCGTTAAATGGGGGGAGTTGTTTACAAGTCGTTGTCAGTGGTTCCTGGAAATTACGTCATGAATATTGTCCCGCTAGCATGTTCTTGCCGAATCACTGTGCGTCGTCGTGTTATATTCGCGTTTAAGATTTATACACTTTTGTATGCGTTCGAACCAATTCTCGAAATATTTTTTTTTATTTTAAAGGCACTAATTGCGCAAATTCCACTTGCACTTGATCGGTTAATTGTTGATGTCAATTACTACACTCGCGGTATATCATTTCTTATCTATTTAAACAGAGCAGATTACGCTTACCTTATGGATGCCTTCTGCTGACATCGTCATATTCTAGAGGTAATAGTTGAGCCCATTGAAATTTTTTTGATAAGACACTATATTACCCTTGTGCATTAATTTGCATAAATAAAAATGTAAAGCAAACATGAAAGGTTATTGTTCTGTATATTCTAAGCCATTATAACTAGTTTTAATAAATATTTCGTCGTCCACTCTTCTAAAAAAACTTACTGCTATACTAAATTCATATCGTACTCAACTGCCATTACCAATTTGTGTTAGTGTAAAACGTACAGTCGTGGACATATAAATCGTACACCCCGAGCATATTCTATTGCAAGGCGTATGCAGTCCGGCGGCATTGTAATGGTAATGCCTTGCTATTAGATCTGTCTGGATGACAATGTGTAGAAGGAATTTAAAGTCTTTACTTTCAGAAAACTACAATGTTTTGTATTTAAGGAATATCTCGAAAGAAAAATTTTTAGGTTCAGTTGCAAGAAAAAAATATAAAGGCGGGTTATTAAGTGTTTTCAAAAATTAATCTCTGAGAACATTGTCCATCATTTCCGACAGTCTGTTTGTCTGTCGTTCTTTCTTGAACGAGACGAAACAGCAATTCCAGATTTGGTACACATAACACGTAGGCCGAAGAGTTTTTGGTCTAGCTACTTAAAACACATATTTTTTGCAAAATTCGACCTTATTCACCAATATATACAATAAGTTCAACGCTTTTCTAACATTTCCATACCTTTCTTGTAGAAGGACTTGTCTTTGCCTTCAAAATAGGTCTCAGTCCCAAATTTCTTTCCTGCCAGCATTTTTTTTTGAGGTTTACGGATAGATAATAGTCGCTGGGGGCCAAATATGGAGAATATGGTGGATAAGGAAGCAATTCGAACTTCAATTCATGCAATTTTGCCATTGTAATCGTTGACTTGTGACACGGAGCAATGTCTTGACGAAAAAGTACTTTTTTCATGTTCAATTGGGACCGTTTTTTGCGATTTTTGCCTTCAAACGCACCAATAGCTTTATGTAATTTTCGCTATTGATGGTTTTGCCCTTCTCAGCATAGTCGCTGAAAATTATTCCGTGCGCATCCCAAAATACAGAGGCCAAAATCTTCCCAGCAGACTTTTGTGTCTTTGCTCGCTTCGGGCGGTTTTCACCGGCTGCTGACCACTCGGCTGACTGCCAATTTAATTCCAGTGTATAGTGGTGGATTCGTGTTTCATCCATTGTCATATATCGCGTGAAAAATCCTTTTTATTACGCTTAAACAGTTCCAAACAGCGCTCAGAATCATCAATACGTTGTTTTTTTTTTATTCCAGTGTGAGCAAACAAGGTACCCATTTCGAATAGAACTTTCTTATGCCCAAATGTTCTTGCAAAATATGACCAACTCGTTCTTTTGATATCTTTAGGGTGTCAACTATCTCATGCAATTTCACTTTATGGTCATCCAAAAAAATTTTGTGGATATTTTTGATGTTTTCCGTTGTAACCACCTCATTTCGGCGTCCAGAGCATTCAGCATCATTTATATCTGTACGCCTTTAAATTCAGCATACCAGTGATGAGTGATTTTTCAGGAGCAGAGTCCCGTAACACTTACCAAGCCATTGCATTGCTTGAACGGTATTTTTTCCCATCAAAAAACAGTGTTTAATCAACACACAAAATTCGCCTTTTTTCATTGTTTTGAAAATATCAAAAGTAACGTCACTAAAGCCACTGTAACTTGTAAACTAATTGTCAAAATGTCATGAAATTTTGACATGTATCGTTTGAAGATTGGTACTTCATTAAAATCATATGGATTTTTTTAAAAAGTTTTGATGTTTCTCTTAAAAATTTTATGGTTGGATTCATTATTTAACAAAATGTTGGTATAAAATGGGTTAGCCTATATATAATTACATTTAGAAATTATTTGAAAAGAAGAAATTTTCTTTGTAGTTCGTAACTTTGATCCCATTTTTATTAAACGATAATAAGGGAGTTACTACCATAAATGATGGAAATAATACTATAAATTCTGATACTAGCATTTATGTAGAATATCGTAAAAAAGCAAAGTTATGAAAAAAATATAAACTATTTAATCTACAGAAGTTTTAATAGAGATTTATCTTAAATTTATGGTTTTTAAAATTTTTGTCGAGGTATTTCATTCTTTTCTCCGTACGAAGTTTTATCGCTTAAGCATTCTGTAATTAAAACGGAGCAGGGAAAGTTATTTTTGGCTAGTGGTGTAACAAATAGCCACGAGGGATACCTCTGTTTTTAAAAAAAACAATGAAAGAAAAAAAAATTGATACAAATCGTTTTGTATATTCGTCTTCATGTTTTATTCGCGTTTAAGATTTATACACTTTTGTATGCGTTCGAACCAATTCTCGAAATATTTTTTCCACTCTGAAGTTGGTATCTCAAAAACATGGTTTTGGAAGGATACAACTTCTTTAGGTGTTGTAAATCGCTGTCCCAGCATTTTTTTTGACATTCGCGAACAAAATAATGGGAATATTATTTCGAACCAGAAAGCTTTACACTCCACAACAACTGTTAATTCTTTACGAAGCTCAAATTCGACCAACTATGGAATACTGCTCCCATGTTTGGGGCTCCGCTCTCAAACATACATTGCATTGTTGGATTCTAATCAGAGAAGAGCTGTTCGTGTGATTGGAGACCCGGAACTGACCGGAGGCCTTGATTCGCTGGAATATCGGAGAATGGTTGGCGACTTGACTTCTACAAGTATTTTCATGGAAAGTGTTCCCGCTTAATTCCTCCCAGAGCGGTGCATGTTAGGAATACACGTCGCGCTAATACTTCACATCCGTATGAAGTTTAGCTTATTACTTCTCGTACAAGGCTTTTCAAGCAGTCTTTTATATGGAGAACATCATCCCTTTGGAATAATTTGACCAGGACTGCGTTTCTCACCGAGTACAATTTACAGCGATTCAAGAACAAGGTGAATCGCACACGTGTCGCTCCTGTAGTGCTTCAGAGACTTCCCTGCAGCACGTGTGCTGGTCCCTTAAAAAAAAGAAGTCGTTAGGCGAAAACTCAATACGGGCAATGAAGCATTAATTCGACGTTTTGAATGATGCGACGTTTTCGGTTGTTTTTCCTGATTTCATCGATGACTTTTGGCAAACAAATTGTTTTATACCGTTCAGCATTAACTGTTCTTCGATCTTCTAAAGCAATTGTTGCAACATGTCCAGTATAACCAAAGAAAAAAGTGATCATTTTCCTGGAAGTGTTTCGTGAATGAGCCACTTTTGTTGAATTCGATCCCTCTTGGAACACCCAAACAGTTAATTCTTGCTTAATTTCCGGCTCGTATAAATATATTCAAGTTTCGTCTCCCGTTAGGATGTTATATACGGATTTTGCATATTCACGGTTGAAGTTTTTGAGCATTTTCTTATAGCAATTGACACGAGCCTGTTTTCGAATTTCGCTCAAATTATGCGGAATCCAACGGGAACAGATCTTTTTCACAGCTAATTCAAGCAAAATCGAATGTACTTCAGTCCTCGATATGCCTAAGGATACCTCTAACTCACGGTAACTCACATGTCGATCCTCTTCAATCATGTTGCTCACAGCATCCATGTTTTTTTTGAAGAACAAACCGATTTTGAGCAGCCTTCACGAAAGGCATCGCTGACGGAAGCACGACCATGACGAAATTCTGAAAACCAATTGTAAACAATCTTTTCTGATGGTAATTCCTTACCAAAAGTTGAACGAAGCGATTCGAGGCATTGTTATTAAGTTAGGCCTTTACTAAAATCGTAAAAAATCATCTCACGTGAAATTTCCATTGGTTCATAAAACTTTTTTTTTAAACGCGCACTGTAAACAAACTCCTTGGCCAATTTCTGAGCTGCCAATGTTTTAACAATAACAAATGTCAAATTTTTGCAACAATGGTAATATCACATCTTAATAGCACCAACTAGTGGTCGTTTGTAAAAACTTAAAAGGCGACCCTTGTATACTTACTAAGAGCTTCTAATGTTAAATGAGATATTGTTGTATTTTCATTTTCAAAGTAGTCCGATTTTCTAGTGGAAATCCTTCTACTTATTCTATTGCCACTATCGTCTGATCGCATTGAAGACAGAGAAATTCTACAAATAAAAAAAGTAATTCAGCAAAACAAATATAAGCATTTTAACTTCTACGTCTACCTGGCTGTGAAGGGAAACTGTCAGAGCTCAAAAAAATACATTTCTATGTAACTACCGTCTACACTAATATACTTAATCCAGCGTTACTCGAGTTGTTTCATCATACCCTAAAAAAATCTTTTGTTTGTGCTTTAAAGAAACGATGCAACGAAGTCTTTCAACTTATTATCTAAAGAAAATTTTTCGGCCCCAGGGTGCTAAATTAGGATATGATATATAATAATATAAATTATGTGATATTGATGAATCCACAGCTTTCAGTAAAGTCTTTAACATTGCAGCTCTCGTACAATAGCAAAGTTCTTCTTCATGAATTCGGAGGTTTCTGCATTCTAATAGCCTGTTTAAGGTTTTGGGAACGTTCTTCCGTAAATCTCGTTACGAATTGTGGAAACTTTCTTCATATATTCAATAAGTAAAATTTTTTTGCAACTTCAAAAAATGGTCGCCATCAACTTTTACAAGACAATTGGGGTTTCGCCTTTTTTTTAAAGATGGAGAACACTTATGAACCAATTCGTCGCCAGTGACCATTGTCACCGCAGAAAGTTTTTTTATCCCTAAAACTTCATGCAAACTCTTGCAAACTTGAGTTTTAGATCCCTCAGTTTCTTTAGCAAGCACTTAAATTTTAATTCGTCAATCTGACAGTAGCAAATTCTCAACTGATCCTTCTGATGTGGAGTCATTCTGAACTGAGTGTCGGCTCCTTCGAAACTACAAGACGCAATGAACTCGTACAAGATTTCCTAATAAAGGGTGATAGTAACTTGACCCTTAATTAATTTTTTTGTGTGATGCAAATTTTATGACTCTTTTCTTCTCAGCGGGTGCTTAAAAAAACTCTTAGATTCTTGACTTTTTGTATGCATATATTATCATTTCGTTTTTCGTAAACAATTTATTTCTAAGATTTTTGTTCTTTGACTTATGAACGTCTAGGTTAAGAATAGTTGTTTATTTAATGAGTAACCTATTTCACAACTTTTGTGATTGTGCTGTGTTCTTTCACGAAAAGTTTGACGTGCTTCCCCAAGTAGGTATACCGGTTCTTTCTTCAACTCAATTCTGATTTCTTTTTACTATTCCGTACGGAACACTTATAAGATCACTTCGATGTCTGTCCGTCCGTCTGTCACACCCGATTTTTGCCGAAACTATTTGACGTAGAAAGTTGAAATTTGGTACTAATATAAGAATTGATGGCCTCATCAGAGCCGTGTAGTTTTGAAAGTTAAATTCTAACTTGAGGGGTTAGTTTTGGGGGATGAAATCGGAACTGAAAAAAAAAAATTTTTACTAGGTCATCGAGTGGTGTGTCAAATGAAAGCTTGTAAAAACACGAGTTCAAAAATATATATAATGTAATACTTGGGCAAACTTTTCTGGAATATTCTCCACAGAGTGTAGATTGAACGAAAATTATCACGAGTGCATTACCTTTAATAATGTATAAGATATATAAAAAAAAAAAAAAAAATTTCGAGGTTATCAGTTATCAATAAAGATCGGAAACAAACGTCGTTGAAAACTCATTTGGGGTGTTTATTTTAAAAGCGATCAACGTACGGAACACTAATTGCGCAAGTTCAACTTGTACTTGACCGGTTATTTGTTAATTGACATCTTGCTACACTCATGGTATATAATTTCTTATCCGCTTAAAGAGAGCAGATTGCGCTTACTCGACGGATATTTTTTGCCTATATCGTTGTATTCTAGATGCAATAGTCCAGCTCAATGAATTTTTTTTCGACGTGCCACTCTATTGTCCTTGTGCATTAATTTACATAAATAAAAATGTAAAGCAGCGTTTCTCAACCTGTGGGGAGCGCCCCACTAGGGGGGCGTGATTACACTATTTGGGGGGCGCGAGCGTATCGAAAAGAAATTATTATTAAAAACATTCATTAAAAATATTTAATATAATTTATTGAAAGGAAAGCAAAACAAAATACAATCTGACATAATAAAAAATATAATACACATTTACACTGATATAATACACCTATAAATAGGATTGTATTAGTACTGCACATTGTATTTACCTAATAATTAACATATCAATACTAAATTAAAAACAAGTTTAATAATTATTAGTTACTCCCTTGGGCCTGTTTTGCAGAGCAAAGATTTTCGAAGGATGGTTTAATATTAGAAATAGACACTCTGAGTTCTTTTTCTATATTTAGTTGAGATCTATATTTTGTTTTCAAAGCAGCTTCCGCAGAAAATTCGGTTTCGCAAAGGTAGGATGTTGAAAATGGTAATAGTATACGAAAGGCTCTTATTTTCAGTGCAGAAAACTCATCATTCACCCCTGCTTAAAATTCACAGAGTGATTTATTGTTAAACTGTCTTTTAATTTCGCCACTTGCCATGAAGTCTATGAAGACTTCTTCTTCGGAAGTTGGAAGCCCTTCGGGAGTATTTTGAAATGGATCCCTAAACCATTCGTAACTTACTACCAAATCAAGTAAGAAAATACTTTTTAAAATTCTTTGTCAACATGGCTAGATGATTTTCAATGGTTACTAAAACAACTTTCACATGTTGTTCTTCAGCGTTGTATATTTTAACACATTCACCCACTTTTGCAAATATTTCTAGGTTATTTTGCTTTACATTTCTGCTCCACAATTCCAATTTTCTACAAAAAGCAATAATTTTATCACTTGTGTATTTCTTCCTTGGAGTTGAAGATTTAAGGTATTTAGTTTCTCGAATATATCGACCAAGTAGCTCAATTTCATGACAAATAAACTTGACACTTCTCGGCTTCCAGTCGGTTTTCCTCTTCTAGAAAATTTCATTTCTTAATTCATAAACACGTTGCAAACATTTTCCACGTGATAACCATCTTGCCTCGCAATAAAATAGTAATGCTGAAAGTTCGGCACCCATGTCTTTACAAAGTGCAGAAAAAATTCTAGATTTTAGGGGTATCATTTTAATATAATTTACTACGGTTACAACTGTAGTGAACATAATATTCAGAGCAGGACTCATTTCTTTGGAAGCCAGAGCTATTCTGTGGATCATACAATGTGTCCACACACACAGTGGAGATTTTTGTTTCACAAGTGCTTGTACACATTGAAATCTTCCAGACATTGAATGAGCACCATCGGTACATATTCCGACGCAATTTTCCCACTCCATATTTGCCTCGTTTATAAAATCATTTAAAATAGCAAATAATGCGAGTGATGTTGCTTTAAGTTTTATTGGTTTGCAGAAAAATAGTTCTTCTACTGCTGACATACCATCACAAAATCGAACATAGGCAATAAAATGAGCGTCTTTATTGCTATCAGTTGCCTCATCAAGCTGAATTGAAAACAGTTTGTCACGCAACTTCCCGAAAAGCTGGTGCTGTACATCTTCAGCTATATCACCAATTCGACGGGCAACAGTATCATTTGATATAGGTATGGATAGCAATTGTTTGGCAAAATTATCTCCAAACATAGTTTCTACATTTCTCAATTGCTGCTAGCAAAACAAGCTCTTCGCCAATGGTGTGAGGCTTTTTACATCTGGCTATTTTATATGAAACTTTGATGCATATATTTTTGAACTCGTGTTTTCAAAGTTTCATTCGACAGCCCACTCAATGACCTATAAAAAAATTTTTCCCTTCCGATTTCACCCCCCAAAAGTAACCCCTTAAGTCAAAATTTAACTTTCAAAACTACAAGGCGCTGATGAGGCCAGCAATTCCTATATTAGTACCACCAAAGTGATCTTATAAGTATTCCGTACGGAAGACTAACAAGTATCCTCTCATCGGTAAAGCTCAAGATTGGATTCCTGTTCCTTTCTAGTACAACGTTAATATAAAGGAAAAAAAAATAGTAGGAGAGACTATAGACTTTTGGGGAACACTAGCGTTGAGGGTTGACAGGGGAAGACCACTCCAAGTTCCAGGAAAATAAAAGTAGTTGAAAATTTATTTGAAGTGCTTTATTAAATAAATATATAAGTATATAAAAAATATTTTTTTTATCTTTTTAATTCAAAATGGCCACTCAGAATCCAAGACGATAAGACACCTTTTTCAAATCGGGCGAAGTAACAACTGCCACAAATCTTTATCGATTCGCTTGAAATTTTGAGAGTAACTTTTCAGATACATTATCTGAAGGAAAGCATACGGATTTTGCGATAAGTTATAAACTTCCTTTTTTATAAACAATTTTTCACAAAATTCTTGGGTGAAAAATGAACATTTCTTTTCAAATGTGCACCATTTTTCGAAAAAAAATATCTTCAAATTTCCGTTTTATTTATCCACTAGTTTTAATGAATATCTTTTGGTTTTTTGTTCTAGGTTGAAATCTACGGAAGTAATCATTTTGTCAGTTTTAGAGCTCACAGAAAAGGTGCTTTGTCGTCTTGGATTCTGAAGCGGCCATTTTGAATTTTAAAAATGGAAAAAATATTTTTGTACACCTAATTATTTGTTTAATAAAGTAATTTAAATAAATTTTCGACTGCTTTTATTATGCTCTTTAAAAAAATTACCAAAATTAGCTTTTTTTGCTAGGATCTGGATTGGCCTTATCCCTTCAGAACCCTATCTGTCCAAAATACGAGAGTCACGAAAAAAATTTTTCAGACATAATATTAATGCTTAGTTTAGCCAAAAATCAATCGTCCTAGACACGATCGAATATATATATATATATATATATATATATATATATATATATATATATATATATATATATATATATATATATATATATATATATATATATATATATATATATATACATATATATATATTTATATATATATATATATATATATATATATATATATATATATATATATATATATATATATATATATATATATATATATATATATATATATATATATATATATATATATGTATATATATATATACATATATATATTATATATATATATATATATATATATATATATATATATATATATATATATATATATAAATCCTAAGTTTAACTACTGGGAAACGCCCTTATAAGGAGAAGAGAAGAGCAATCAAAGATCTAAAGGCTCAGGTATCTGCTTTTTATTTTTGTTATCGAGCTTTCGCTGCCTAATAGTAGCTTCTTTTGGATTCTAAAAATGCAAACCAGGTACAGAAAATAAACCAAAACGCTAGTTTTTAAAATGTGATTCAATGAATTGTAAGACTGTATGAGAAATTACTTACAAAAATTTAGCAGTTAATTCATCTCTAGTGAAGACAATAAAATTTGCATTTTTGTTGGCCAAGTAGTAGGTATGATTACAAAAACATGATAAAAGGGACACTTATAGAGTTACAAGTATTAAAAATAAAACGTTGTTAATAAAAATTAATCAAAAACACTTTTTAAGACAGAAACACAACTGTAAGAAACACCATGATGTTGAAATGGTACTCCATTTTAAAACTTTTTCTGACATCGAGTTTAGTAACTATTTAGTAATATTTCAGTCCGAACCGGATATTGTTGGTAGTCTATGTCGTCATCAGGTCCACAAAAAAAAACATAAAAGCATTAAAGTTAGGGATGTAGTAAATTTTTTAGGTGGATGCTACTATTAGATAAATTATTTATTATTAATGATATTTATTTTTCAGTTTTAATTTTATAATAAAGGGACTTAAATTTGATGAATGTTACTATTAGACGAGTTATTTATTTTTAATTATATTAATTATATTAATTCTTTAATTTTATAACAAAGGGATTTATAGGCTAATTTAAAATATTTGAAACAGAATATTAATACTGGACGTTATTTATTATTTGTCATAATTAATTATAATTTTTTAATTTTAATAAGAAGACACAGAAAAGTAATTAGTAATAAACAGCAGAAATAACAGAAAGAGAAAAGAAACGTCAACTTTACTGGAAACTAATTTTTTCATAAAAATCGTTCTTTTTCATTGGTTTGGTATGGTTTTGTGTTAGTAAATAGATTATCTAATGTTACAGTAAGATCAGCTTCAAGGGCATCTTCGGCAATGCTAGACTTTTCTGTTCTACTGTATTTTAAATGTGCTAAATATTCTTTAAATCGTATTTTAATTGACCTTTTAGTTTACCAAACTTTGTCGCAATCATTACAACTAATTTCATAAATTCCACTTTTCTTACAATTAGGAATCTTATCTTTGGGATTTCCTAAGATATTCCTCAGATTAACTGATGACTTATAGACTAAGGTGAGGCCTACCTTATTAAATACCTTATTGAATCCCCTGCTATATGTCGGATTATATGGTATGGATACATTTCATTTTCATTCATTCATCGTTTGGTCACTTTTCCTCTGAATAGAGTAAACTTCAATAATGAAAGGAGCTCAATCCTTCTATGTCTTTTTTGTGATTGATATTATTTTTACAAGTTTTTATGTAACACATTTCCAAGAACCTTCTTCTGAAGTAATTAGTCTCAACATCCAGAATGAAGCTGTTGTTATATTGTACTCTGTGATCTGTATTATTTACGTGTAAACTCAAGTTAGTTGCGTTAGGTTTGTGTTTACTATCACTTACATCTCTTAGAGAGCTTTTGTGAAGTTTGTCAAACGTAGACCAAACCACATTGACAGGGAATGCCGTAGATTATATTAGATCTTGGTAAAGTATCGGTTTTATCTTTTAAATTGGTATAAAAACAATTCATTCTTTTTATGTTATAATTAGCAATCTTAATGTTTGTATTTTTAAAAAGAGAAGGCAAGGACTGGGAAAGACCTTCTATGTATTGTAACTTTCCTACTTTAATGTCGACATTAGTGGTGACAGTTGGATTGATTTGAAGGGGGGGTCTTTAAAAATTCTTTTTAATTAGAGCCTTAGAATAGTAATTGTCCAACAAGATGTTTTCCAACAGTTTTACATTTTTTTCTTTAAATGAGGAGTGGCAAATCTTAATATATATATATATATATATATATATATATATATATATATATATATATATATATATATATATGTATATATATATATATATATATATATATATATATATATATATATATATATATATATATATATGTATATATGTATATCAAGTTCAATAATTTGAAATTTTCAAAAAATTTCAATTGTTTAATTTTAAACATGTGTGACATATGCTAGAAAATCTCCAATTTTAAATAGACTTTATTTGAATCTATAGAAACTAAATGACCGATATCGACACACTCGTCTGCCAAACACCATCATCATTTATTTCAAGCTAAATAAAAATACCGGTATATATTAAATACTACCTCTTGTAGAATATTAAATCATCATGATGATTAACAATATTATAGCTCAAAAACTGTGATTACCTGGAATCTCGGTTTCCCCCATTTAACACCAAATCTTCAACCGAAATAAATTGGTGGTTTTCAAAATTTTCATCGAAATCCATAAGAATGGTTATTCTTCTCATATCTTCAGGACACAGTTCGAATTCTTCTCGTTGAAAAAGGGTGTTGTCGTTTAAATTAATTTCGCTTCGTAATGCCTCATTAAACAAACTAAAACAGAACCATAACAGTACATCTAACGTATTTTAGGTTATCAGATACTGTTAGTCATTATAATGATATACAGGAGTATATTATATTGAATTAAGTTGTATCGGGAATTCCACAGAAGTATTTTTAAAAGGAAATATTATTACCAGAAAAGTAAATTAAAAGGCGTAACCATATCAAAGAGGAAAATAAGTATTTGCATAGTTGTTGCCTAGCAAAATTATGTGAAGGTGTTTTTTTTTTAAGTTATCTACCTAGTCATAAAAATAAAGTCATACAAAAAATGTGCTTGGCTGTCAAATTTATGTCTCTGTTCTAAATACTTTGATGAAATGTTGTACTAGTTCATGCACTGGTGATTTTTTTTTGAGAAATGAATGTACGAGGATCGATTGAAAAATTCGCGGCTTCATCAAAAAATAATTATAATATTTTTATTATAGGACCCTTAATAAGTTCATACTTTCTTTGGTTCTCACAGTGTAAAATTTTGTTGCTATAGAATTTGTGGTTTTTAGGTAAGAAAGAGTTTAGTGAGACCAAGTGCAGCGTTTTTGAAAAATTGAACAACGTGCAGTCATCAAGTACCTGTTTCAAAAAAAGATTAACACGAAAGGATATCCATGATGATATGAAAACAACATTAGGGGAATCTGCCCCGTCATATATCACTATGAAAAAATGGTTTGCAGAATTTAAACGTGGATGAGAGAGCATCGAAGATGACCCTTGCTCCGGCCGGCCCACGTTGTCTACGACTGAAGAAAACATCGGCATAGTGTGTGATCTCATATTGAAAGACCGTAGATTAACTATCAGGGAGATTGCAGACACTATAGATATCTCGTATGAACGAACACAAAACATCAATGCCAACGAACTCGGATTTTCTAAGATTTCCGCTAGGTGGGTCCCCAGATTGCTTTCAGTTCAACAAAAACAAATTGGACTCACTATTTCTCGCGACTGTTTGGAGATGTTTAAAGCTGATCCGCAAGATTTTCTTAACAGGTTTGTGACAATGAACGAAACCTGGGTTCACCACTATACTCCAGAGTCAAAACAACGATCCAAGCAGTGGAAAAAACCTGCTGAACCGACCCCAAAGAAAGCGAAGGCAATTCTGTTAGCTGGAAAAGTGATGGCGTCAGTTTTTTGAGATGCTAAAGCTATTTTAATGGACTATCTTCCGAAAGGTGAAATAATAAACTCGACTTACTATTGCACCTTTTTGCGTCATTTAAGTCAAGAAAATAAAGAGGAACGCCCAGGATTACTGAGAAAGAAAGTTTTAAATTTCGGATGGTTGTAGCTTTTACTTGATAGAAATTCATTATAAATATAGTTTTTAGTCAATTTCCACTAGTTTATTTTGTGATGACGCGTTTCGCTGTCGATGCAGTTTCTTCATATCTACATTTTACACTGAAGAAGCTGCATCGACAGCGAAACGCGTCATCACAAAATAAACTAGTGGAAATTGATTAAAAACAATCTTTTATCTACATATAATATATATAAAATGCAACGTCTCTCTGTCTGTCTGTCTGTCCGTTAGTGCGCTTATCACTGGAGAACCACTTATCCGATTTACGTACTTTTTTTTTTAAAACATACATATGCTCTCTGGTCAGGTTATAGGCTATATTTTATTACGATAGGTAGCATAAGGAATGAGCAGTGATGTAAAATAGTGAGTGAAGTCGGAAAAAAGATTGCCGCTAGCGCGTTCCTTTGCAATACACAGTCTAAACCATTAATTATGGAACAATATTATGTAGCAGAGATTATCTATAATCTACAATATATATAATATGCAATGTCTCTCTGTCTGTCTGTCTGTCCATTAGTGCGTTTATCACGCGAGAACCACTTATCCGATTTAGGTGTCTTTTTTTAAATTCATACATATATTCTTTGGCCATGTTATATAATAATAATAATAATCTATATCTATAATATATAAAATGCAACGTCTCTTTGTCTGTCTGTCTGTCCGTTAGTGTTTATCCTTCGAGAACCACTTATCCGATTTACGTGATTTTTTAAATTTATACATATGTTCTCTGAACAGGTTATAGATATACATTTTATTACATCTATAATATATATAAAATGCAACGTTTCTCTGTCTCTCTGTCTGTCTATCTATCTGTCTGTCCGTTAATACGCTTATTACTGGAGAACCACTCATCCCATTTTCGGACTTTTTTTTTTAAACATACATATGTTCTCCCGCCAGGTTATAGGCTATATTTTATTACGACAGGTAGCATAAGGAATGAGCAGTGACGATAATAGTGAATGAAGTCGGAAAAAAGTTTGCCGCTAGCGCGTTCTCTTGCAATACACAATCTCCATTAAATATGGAACCATATTATGTAGCAGAGGATATCTATAATCTGTAATATATATAAAATGTAATTTCTCTCTGTCTGTCTGTCTGTCCAATAGTGCGTTTATCACGCGAGAACCACTTATCCGATTTACGTGTCTTTTTTTAAATTCATACATATATTCTTTGGCCAGGTTATATAATAATAATAATAATAATAATCTATATCTATAATATATATAAAATGCAACGTCTCTCCGTCTGTCTGTTCGTCCGTTAGTGCGCTTATGACTGGAGAACCACTTATTCCATTTACGTGCTTTTTTTTTAAATATACATATGTTCTCTGGCCAGGGTATAAACTATATTTTATTACGTTAGGTAACATGAGGAATAAGCAGTGACGATAATAGTGATTCAAATCGAAAAAAAGTTTGCCGCTAGCGCGTTCTCTTGCAATACACTGCCTAAACCACTAAATATGGGACAACATCATGCAGGATATCTATAATATATATGAAATGCAACGTCTCTCTGTCTGTTTGTCCGTTTGTGCGCTTATCGCTGGAGAACCACTTATCCGATTTACGTGCTTTTTTTTAAACATACGTATGTTTTCTGGCCAAGTTATAGGATATATTTTATTACGTTAGGTGACATAAGGAATAAGCAGCGACGATAATAGTGAATCAAGTCGGAGAAAAGTTTGCCGCTAACGCGTTCTCTTGCAATACACTGCCCAAAGCATTAAATATGGAACAATATCATGTAGCAAAGAATATAATATATATAAAATACAACGTCTCTCTGTCTGTCTGTCTGTCCGTTAGTGCGCTTATCACTTGAGAACCACTTATCCGATTTACATGTTTTTATAAATTTATACATATGTTCTATGTAATTCGATATAAGCCTAGATAATGGGAGAGAAGGTGAGATAATGGGAGATAAGGAGAAATAATGGGAGATAAGTCGAGATAAGCCTCGATAATGGGTGATAAGGTGAGTTATGGGAGATAAGTATAAATAATGGGAGATAAGGAGAAATAATGGGAGATAAGCGGAGATAAGTCTATATAATGGGAGTTATGGTGAGATAATAGGAGATAAGGAGAAATAATGGGAGATAAGGAGAAATATTGCGAGATAAGTCGATATAAGCCTAGATAATGGGAAATAAGGTAAGATAATGGGAGATAAGTAGAAATAATGGGAGATAAGGAGAAATAATGGGAGATGAACAGAGATAAGCCTAGATAATCGAAATTATGTAGAGATAATGGGAGATAAGGAGAAATATTGAGAGATAAAGGGAAATAATGGGAGATATTTTATTACGTTGGGTAAATTAAGGAATAAGCAGTGACGATAGTGGTGAATCAAGTCCACGCGACCGGAGCCGCGGGCCCGGCTAGTTATATATAAAGAAACTTTTGTTCCATCAGGACAACGCTCGCGTTCACACGTCTGTTAAGTCTATGATTCAAATTCGTAATTTTGGTTTCGAATTGATGCCCCACCCGGCTTATTCTCCTGATTTGGCACCTTCGGACTTTCATCTGTTTCCTAACCTAAAAAAACACCTCGGCGGCCAGAAATTTTCATCAAATGAAGAAGTCTAAGCTGCAGTTAACCAGTGTTTTGAAGACCTTGAGGAATCTTTTTTCAAACAGCTTTGGAAAGCAGGTGGAAGAAGTGCATAGAGCTAGGTGGAGATTACGTCGAAAAACAAAAATATTTTTGTACGTATTTTATTTTGTTTTTTTGACTAGGCCGCGAACTTTTCAATCCATCCTCGTAAGTTATTCAGAGCATGGCACAGTGATAAACTTTCTCACTAAACAGGGAATTAGATCAATTGCAATGTTGTTGGTGTACGACCATGAGTAAAATTTTGATCGAAATAGTTTCGATGAACCCAAGACTCAATTCAGGATAAAGTTTTCAAAGAGATCGGCTGAGGTAAGTAGTCCCAGAGCTTACTAAAAAAGTTGAATTATGAGAAGACATAGTTTTTAAGATTGTGCATTTAGGGATAAAAAAAAGTTTCTGCATCTACAAACTCCGGTAAAACTTCGTTACGCGGGCTTTTCAGAAAAAGGGTTTTTTATTGGAATAGGCTTAAAATGGTCTAATTTTGAAAGACACGAGAAAATATCGGGGGAGGCCGTTTTTACACGTTTTTTTTTTTCATATAAACATTGATACGTAAACGTACGAAAGTCTACTATGCTATTGATAACCACTGCTAACCTGAACTAACTTAGGTCTCCAGTCACTAATATAACACGTAATCATATAATTGTCCTTCTGAATTGATGTTTCGTTGATAGATTCTAGATGAACTTAAATTCTGTACTAAGTTGGGAATGTGGAATCTTTGGCACAATGACACTACTCAGTATATATCACGACTACACCAAACACTTTATTTTTGCACTCGCATTGCTTTTCCACGTTTGTGAATTTTGGGTAAGCAATACAACTTTGGTATGATCGGATTACTCACATTTAATTTAAATTTTAGCGAATCGAAGATAAGGTTCTTACATTTCTTCCCAAAATTCACAATTCTGGAAAAGTAATGCGACCCATTGTTGCATCGGTCGGATCACCCTCATATTTAATATCCAAATGATTATCAAAAGAACTTGAGAATTTACCATTAAATACTTTCGCAGTGAAGAATTCTTTAGAATTCATTAACAAAATAAAAAATCTAGTTCTTAATGAAGGTGAAATCTTAATTTCTTTTGATATTAGTTCTTTGTTCCCAAGTGTGCCAATACCACAAACTTTACAATATCTCGAAAAATTACTTAGGATAAATGACTTTGAGGACGAAATTATTCATGAATACTTAACATTATCTAAACTTTGTATGAAACAAAATTATTTTCAATATAACAGTCAATTTTATGTTCAGAAAGAAGAAACAGCTATGGGTAATTGCTTATCACCTTTCATAGCCAATTTATTCATGAGTAAGTTTGAAACCGAAGCCAGTCAAGAATTTGAATATTTCCCAAGGGTATGGTATGGGTATGTGGAAGATATTTTCGCGATTTTTGATACAAAGAAAGCAAATATTGATGATTTTGTTTCCGTATTAAATAGCTGGTAGGATTCCATTAAATTCATTTAGTTAAGAACAAAGGACCACTGCCTTTTCTAGATATTTTAACTATTAAAATAATAATAGATTATAATTTGATATCTGTAGGAAAGACACAGTACCAGATAGATATATTCCTCATGACTCATTTCATTGCAAACAACACAAATTAGCCTCTTTACATTTTTTAGTTCATCGTTTTCCTCTGAGTAGAGGAAACTTTAATAATGAAAGGAATCATATTAGAAATATAACTAGAGCTAATGGTTATGACAATGATTTAGTAAACAAGCTAATAAATAGACATAAATTCAGGTTAAATATTCAGAATTCCATCTTTTTTACACGCGAAGAAAATAACACCAAGTATGTCTCCATACCATATAATCCGAAATATAGCAGGGGACTCAATAAGGTAGGCCTCACCTTAGTCTATAAGTCATCAGACAATCTGAGGAATATCTTAGGAAATCCTAAAGATAAGATTCCTAATTAGGAATCTTACAAAATTGTGAGAAAAGTGGAATTTATGAAATTAGTTGTAATTATTGTGACAAAAAGTATGTTGGGCAAACTAAAAGGTCAATTAAAACACGATTTAAAGAACATTTAGCACACTTAAAATACAGTAGACCAGAAAAGTCTAGCTTTGCCGAACATGCCCTTGAAGCTGATCATATTGTAACATTAGATAATCTAAGATTAATTAAAAATGTGTCTGATAGGAGATTGTTGAACGCATACGAAAGTATGGAAATTATAAAATGTACAAGTAGTTTAAATAAAGACAGAGGGCCTATTCCTTATAGTCCCCTCTACTGGTTACTTGACCGGAACTGATGGCTTTGCCTATGCCATTAGTTCCGCCTGTGTAATTCAAGGGTTAGGCTAAGTATAAATAGGGTAGATTTGTAGTTTAGCTTAATTCAAATCATCGCTACTGATGAAGCTAACATGGTTAGCGAAACGCGCGTCTAGTGCAAAAATAAAGGGTTTGGTGTAGTGGTGAAATATACTGAGTAGTTAAATTCTGTAGATAAATATATTTCTTTAATATTTAGAAAGGTACAGTCATTTAAGCAGCGCCGAGTATACTTTCGGAGAGTTTGGAGAGCGCTGCGAGACAATTACGCGTACTCGATATAACACACACTTATGACTCTCTTTCTGAGTTCCTAAAGCATCATTTAAGACAAAAAAAATGTTGATTTTTTTCAAATTTCTAGAGTAACATTACCCCTTCAGGAAGTTCGGAAAACCATACTTTTTCCCGTAGGGCAGCAGTTGTCTGAACAATGCAAAAGATATTGCTCCAGGGCTCTATTTTTTCACTCAGAAATAAACTCCTCAAAGAAAGTTCACGATTTTTTACGCTGAGTACATAGAATGGTAAAAATGTCTACTGAAATGAAGAGAAATGATTCCAAAGCTATTTTCAGCGAATAATTAAATTCTCACGGTCTATGGTTTTTTTTTAGCTTTTGGCTGTAATAAGTTTATTTAAGTTAGTAGGTACTAGCCTTGATCATTTATGGTTACAATTACGACAGCCAAGAAGACCCAGAATACAAATGGAAAGACTAAATAATAAGATTTAATTATTGTTAAACGATTTGTTACGCTACGGGCTATGGCTCACTCTTTCAAAAACCCAAAAAAATAGGCCGACTTCTTACAAGTTTTAAAGGTACATGTTTACTAAATAAAGGTTTCTATGTATATTTTTCTGCATTTATTTCACTGTGGTTATTGCGGTGAAAAATTACGTAACGGGCTTGCTGTTCCTAATCAGATCTGAAGAGTATTATAGCAGAATATTGGCCAGCAGAACAAATTTGGGTTTATTGACTAGCTATTTATAACACAAACAAAAAATATCAATTTGGAATATCCTAATCAACAGCATTTACCCAACTTCACTTCTGCTTACCGCAAGCTAATTAAGTTCAAGATGAAAAAATATCTAATTCTGCTATAAAAATTTGCTCCATTGACTGAATTTTACTATATACGAACATATTTTTAAGAACTGGTTAAAATTGTCTGAAATACAGAGATGATTCGTACTTTGAATAGAAAAATTTCGTTATTAGGTTCTATTGTTTGCTACAAGTTTTTCTAAAAGCTATGTCACTTTACATTTTATGAATATGAGGAGGAGAATAAGTTGAACAAAACAGTCAAAGTATATACGAGGATGATAGGTAATTAAATATATAAATTTTTAATTTAATGACACCTGTTTACGTTCGAATATTTCTTCGAGATGTTTTAAGGTTTCTATAAAAACATAGTTTCCATGTTTTATTGGTTCATTGGTCAGGCCGGCTATCTATTGGCACTCTTCAAGGAAATGAAATATCGATTTTAAATATTCTACATGTGATACTTGTCTCACTGGTGTTAAGTGACATCGTTTCAAGAGAAGGTTGTGAAAGGGGACAGATTTAAAAAAATGTGTTTGAATATATCACGTTAAGTTATTCTTAAGAATCTGAAAACCAAATTTAGTATTTATTTTAAAACTAGTCATTTGAGAGGGAACTACTTCGATTTATTTATATATATATATATATATATATATATATATATATATATATATATATATATATAGTGAAACTTGTGGTAACGGACAGTATTAAGCTTCCCGAAACCTAGTGCATATAAATTCCCGTATACAAAAACCTGTTAATTGCGGCCACTGGCAGTTAAACCGAAATTTTTGTGGTATATTTCCTTGGAAATTTACCTGGTAATAACGACCGGGCTGGCCGAAGGGGTTTATGACATACTAATTATTTTGGGCATTCAATCTTTTACTTTTACTGCTACTGTAACTGGGCAATTTATTCAAGGAAATACCTGTTATTGTTGATATAATTATCTGATTTAAATTTGAAGTTTTCTATTTATTCCATTATTTTAAAGTTGTCTTCGTACTGAACACGCTCTTAATAATGTCGCTGAAACGAAAACGTTTGTCGCTAAGAGACAAAATTATTATCATTTCTGAAAGGGAAAAGTTTAAGTTAAGTTCGCTGTCTGAAAAGTTAGAGTTTGCAAATTCTCGATATATTGAAAAAAAAGAACTAAAAAAAATGTTTGAAGAGGGTGTTAACTTGGAGCAAAAACGAAAATGTTCCAAGTCAGCAGGATTGACAGTGGATTCAAGGCCGGATTCTCCGATGTTGTTCCACAAGATGCTGTTTGACAAAGAAGACGAAATACCCCTTGATCAGCTCTTTCCTTTAGTCCATGATAAAACTGTAAACTTGGATGGATTCCATTGATAGTGATGTGGCTATAGACAGTGATGGCGACGAATATGAAGCTCCAAAATCTACTTTGTCTAGTATGAGTGAAGTTTGAGCAAATTTAAGAGACATACAAAACTATTTTTTGTGTAATAACAATGGTGAAATGACTATAGATATTTCTCGAGTGTTACTTTCATGTGAATCTGAGGTTTTGAAATCAAAGCTAAAAAACTTTAAACAAACAACATACTTCAAAAAAGCTTATAAACATGTTTACATTTTTAAAAAATCCATATTATGTATATATTACTATATAATATATATATATATATATATATATATATATATATATATATATATATATATACATATATATATATATATATATAATATATATATATATATATAATATATATATATATATATATATATATATATATATACATATATATATATATATATATATATATATATATATATATATATATAATTTTTGCGAGACCTGCTGCAGAAGAAATTGGAATTATAGATAAAGAATAGAGAAGAGCAACAGAGGCATCAGAAAAATAGATCTACCACCGACGCAATATTCATAAAGAACTTGAGCATGAACAATAAGACGAAAATTAAAACGAGCGAGAACGCTACAGGAAATAGACCAACCTTAGAAGGGGTTGGTGTATTTCCTGTAGTGTTTCTGTCCTGTGTAGAGGCACAAGGCGACAGTCCTAATGCTCTCTTTCTCATTTACATTAACGATCTGAGGAAAAAGAGCGAAAACCCAATCACAGCTTTGTAGATGACAGTACGCTTATCTCTTCATTTACTCTGAACTCTTGGACATCGGCTACTCAGACGCATATCCGCAGACAGAAGGACGTCATTCAACTTAACCAAGACCTGGAATAAATTCTACCTTGAGGTGACAGTAACCAACTGGAATTTAACGCTACAAAAATCCAGGCGGCAGTTTTTCTAACAAAGTTAACGTTGCTGAACCCTACGTAGTTATGTCGGGACACTCCGTTGCTCTAACATCGTCACTCAATTTGTTCGGCGTTAATTTGGGAGTAAATATGTCCTGGCATGAACATGCTGCAGGCAAAGCAAGGAGAGCTTCTCAAAAGTTGGAAATATTATTTCGAACCAAAAAGCTTTACACTCCACAGCAACTGTTATTTCTTTACAAAGCTCAAATTCGACCAACTATGGAATACTACTCCCAAATATACACTGCATTTGTTGGATTATATTCAGAGAAGAACTGTTCGTCTGATTGGAGACCCGAGAATGACCGGCGACCTTGGTTCGTTATTCGTTGGAACTTCGAAGAACGGTTAGCGACCTGAGTCTATTCTACAAGTATATTCACGGAAAGTGTTCGAAGGATGTGGCCCGCTTAATTCCTTCCAGAGCGGTGCATGTTAGAAATACACGTCGCGCTGGTGCTTCACATCCGTAGGAGGTTCAGCTTGTTACTCCTCGTACAGTATTTTTCAAACAGTCTTTTATATGGAGAACGGAATAATTTGGCCGGGACTGTGCTTCCCACCGAGTACAATTTACAGCGATTCAAGATCAACGTGAATCGATTTTTCCGCACACATATCGCTCCTGTAGTGCTCTAGGGATGTTCCTGTAGCACATGTGCTAGACTTATAATACCATAATATATATATATATATATATATATATATATATATATATATATATTATATATATATATATATATATATATATATATATATATATATATATATAATTTTTGCGAGACCTGCTAAAGAAGAAATTGGAATTATAGATAAAGAATAGAGAAGAGCAACAGAGGCATCAGAAAAATAGATCTACCACCGACGCAATATTCATAAAGAACTTGAGCATGAACAATAAGACGAAAATTAAAACGAGCGAGAACACTACAGGAAATAGACCAACCTCAGGAGGGGTTGGTGTATTTCGTGTAGTGTTTCTGTCCTGTGTAGAGGCACAAGGCGACAGTCCTAATGCGTTTTTATACAATCCTTTATTGGACAAAATAAAAGAAGACGTAGAGGTACTAGGAATGGGATACAGAATGCGTAACAACAAAATTAGTCTTATTTGTTACGCAGACGATGCAGCCCTGATAGCCGAAAGTCATGACGACTTACTGAGACAACTTTTTAAATTTTATCAAACCTGTTTACAGCTTAATAAGAATATATCTACTGAAAAGATCAAAAGCATCACTACTGTCAAAGACCCCATTAGGAGTAAACTCGTAGTGAAAGCTATACCGATAAAACACCTTTATTCGTGCCCGAAACAGATGCAAAAAAAATACCAACGAAACCAAGGAGGTACACAATCAACGAATTAGAAACAAACTTCTCGCGTGTCCCGACCAATCCACCATACCACCGACCAGATAATTCTATTGCAACAACACCTGTTGAGAAAGCGAATTTGTTGGCTGAACTCTTTACTTCACATTCTACTGTCGATTTCCAAGGCAAAACACCTCCTACTATTCCTACAGTGCAGTCAAAGATGCACGCTATTGTCTTCAGACAGTGTATCATAAAACGTATTTTAATAAAGCTAGACACCAAAAAAGCTTCAGGCGCTGACGGAATACCTGCCATAGTTCTTAAAATCTGTGCGAGGGAACTAACACCAATTTTGTGTAGACTTTCTAACCTATCCTTCAGAAAGGGAATATTTCCTTCCTGCTGGAAATGTGCCACAGCTCAGCCGATACCTAAAAGAGGCAAGAAGACCTTGCCAAATAACTACTGACTAGTCGCACTGCTTTCAGTAATATCGAAAGTCATGGAAAAGACTATCAGTCAGCATCTTCTAAAATGTCTTGAAGAATTCAACGTTTTTAGCGACCACCAATATGGCTTTCGTAAATATAGATCAACAGGAGATCTTCTGACTTACGTAACACATGTTTGAAATAAGGCAATTGAACACTTTGGGGAGTCTCGAGCGGTTGCTCTTGATATATCCAAGGGATTCGATCGTGTTTGGTACGATTGATTATTGGCTAAGCTACGCTCTGCTGGTATGTCTGAAAAGTTCTGTTTGTGGCTCTCATGTTTCCTCACAGAACGTTCTTAACGAGTGATAGTCGACGGATTTCTTTCTAACACCTTCACTATCAACGCCGGTGTGCCCCAAGGCTCCATACTGTCTGCTACTCTCTTTCTCATTTACATTAACGATCTGAGGAAAAAGAGCGAAAATCCAATCACAGCTTTGTAGATGACAGTACGCTTATCTCTTCATTTACTCTGAACTCTTGGACATCGGCTACTCAGACGCATATCCGCAGACAGAAGGAAGTCATTCAACTTAACCAAGACCTGGAATAATTCTACCTTGAGGTGACAGTAACCAACTGGAATTTAACACTACAAAAATCCAGGCGGCAGTTTTTCTAACAAAGTTAACGTTACTGAACCCTACATAGTTATGTCGGGACACTCCATTGCTCTAACATCGTCACTTAATTTGTTCGGCGTTAATTTGGGAGTAAATATGTCCTGGCATGAACATGCTGCAGGCATAGCAAGGAGAGCATCTCAAAAGTTGGAAATATTATTTCGAACCAAAAAGCTTTACACTCCACAACAACTGTTTTTTCTTTACAAAGCTCAAATTCGACCAACTATGGAATACTGCTCCCAAATATACACTGCATTTGTTGGATTGTATTCAGAGAAGAACTGTTCGTCTGATTGGAGACCCGAGAATGAACGGCGACCTTGGTTCGTTATTCGTTGGAACTTCGAAGAACGGTTGGCGACCGGAGTCTATTCTACAAGTATATTCACGGAAAGTGTTCGAACGATGTGGAATCCCCGCTTAATACCTTCCAGAGCGGTGCATGTTAGAAATACACGTCACGCTGGTGCTTCACATCCGTAGGAGGTTCAGCTTGTTACTTCTCGTACAGTATTTTTCAAACAGTCTTTTATATGGAGAACGGAATAATTTGCCCGGGACTGTGCTTCCCACCGAGAACAATTTACAGCGATTCAAGATCAACGTGAATCGATTTTTCCGCACACATATCGCTCCTGTAGCGCTCTAGAGATGTTCCTGTAGCACATGTGCTAGACTATAATACCATAATATAAAGGGTGATTCATTTAGAGGTACTTTTTGTGATGGGGATTTAATTGCAGATTGCGCATGCGTTTGTGTCAACTGAAGTGGCATTCCTGTTCAGTAGTGTTTGACAATTCATAATGGAAAGACATAGCCCGGCACAGCGTCTACAAATTGTTCAACTTTATTACGAAAATGGGCGTTCTACGAGGAATGTGTATCGGGCGCTTAGAGCAACTTATGGTCCACATAATCGGCCTACCGAACGCACAATTCGCTCTACCATCAATAAGTTTGTGACCCAATTTTCATTATTGGATAATGCTCGACCGAATAGACCACATCCAGCACGTAGTGAAGAAAATATAGTGGCGGTAGCGGAGAGTTCAAGTGACCGTGAAGTGTCGATTCGTCGCCGTTCTCAACAGCCTATCATATTCAACAACTTGGCGTATTTTACGTAAGGATCTTTCTTTAAAAGCATACGAAATTCAACTAGTGCAACAACTGAAGCCGACCGACCTTCCGAATCGTTTCCGTTTTAGTCGTTGGGCTCTTGACAAGCTTGCAGAAGATCCACTGTTTTCGAGAAAAAAATTTTGTTCACCGATGAGGCCCATTTTTTGGCTTAATGGGTTCGTGAATAAACAAAATACCCGTATTTGGGGCATTATCAACCTGAAGAGGTTCAAGAGCTGCCATTAAATCCAGAAAAAACAACTGTTTGGTGTGGTTTATGGGCCGGTGGAATAATCGGTCCATATTTCTTCAAAACAGAGGCCGGCCGGAATGTTATTGTGAATGGTGACCGTTATCGCGCCATGATAACAGACTATTTGATGCCAGAAATTGAAGCCCGCGATCTCGACGAAATTTGGTTCCAATAAGCGCCACTTGCCATACAGCCCGTGAAACCATGGCTTTACTGGGAGAGCAATTCGGCGAACAGATCATTTCACGCTTTGGACCAGTGAATTGGCCGGCTAGATCATGTGACATCACACCTCTTGACTTTTTTTCCTTTGGGGCTACGTAAAGTCCAAAGTCTACATGGATAAGCCAGCTACAATTGAGGCATTGGAGGCCAATATTACTCGAGTCATTGGCCAAATACCACTCGAAATACTCATACGCGTCATTGAAAATTGGAACTTCAGAATGGACGTTGTTAACCGTAGTCGCGGACAACATTTGAAACAAATTATCTTTAAGAAATAATTGTAAAGAATGGTTCTTTTATATGATAATAAAGATTATAAAATAAAATTGTTTTTATCATTTTTTTTTATTTTAAAAAAAGTACCTCTAAATGAATCACCCCATATATATATATATATATATATATATATATATAATATATATATATATATATATATATATATATATACATATATATATATATATATATATATATATATATATATATATATATATATATATATATATACATAATTTTTGCGAGACCTACTGTAGAAGAAATTGGAATTATAGATAAAGAATAGAGAAGAGCAACAGAGGCTTCAGAAAAAATAGATTTACCACCGACGCAATATTCATAAAGAACTTGAGCATGAACAATAAGACGAAAATTAAAAACGAGCGAGAACACTACAGGAAATATACCA
The DNA here is from genome assembly GCA_019049505.1 of Pachyrhynchus sulphureomaculatus. NCBI lineage: Eukaryota > Metazoa > Arthropoda > Insecta > Coleoptera > Curculionidae > Pachyrhynchus > Pachyrhynchus sulphureomaculatus. The sequence continues at coordinate 63,176,479 of CM032452.1, read as the reverse complement.
ACCTCAGGAGGGGTTGGTGTATTTCCTGTAGTGTTCCTGTCCTGTGTAGAGGCACAAGGCGACAGTCTTAATGCGTTTTTATTCAATCCTTTATTGGACAAAATAAAAGAAGACGTAGAGGTACTAAGAATGGGATACAGAATGCGTAGCAACAAAATTAGTCTTATTTGTTACGCAGACGATGCAGCCCTGATAGCCGAAAGTCATGACGACTTACCGAGACAACTTTTTAAATTTTATCAAACCTGTTTACAGCTTAATAAGAATATATCTACTGAAAAGATCAAAAGCATCACTATTGTCAAAGACCCTATCAGGAGCAAACTCGTAGTGAAAGCTATACCGATAAAACAGTTAAGCCAGTTCAAATATCTTGGTGGAGACCAATCAAGTTATCACGATCAAGTCAGAGAGCTTAGAGAAGTAATTAATAAAGCAGCAGTTATCTCAGGCGGCTTAAGATATGTTGTAGGAACCAATCAATCCAGGCAAACAGACAGCGAAGTTAAAATATACAAGACTTGCATCGGTCCCATAATAACCTACGGTATAAAACCACGAGAAGATACCAATAAAACAAAAAGTATGCTACGTACCGCCGAAGTCAAACCCCTAGTTGATAAAACAAGGACGGATGGGATACGAAATACTGACATCAGTGGACAATATAGCGTGCGAGACCTGGTAAAAAGAATGGAGGTGCACAGACTACCAAGGATCCCTCTGGAGGGAAAACCAGAAGGTAAACGTCCACCAAAAAGATAAAGAGATAGTTCGCGGTCTACCTCTCAAAAAATACCATAACCTCCGAATTAACAGATCATCAGATCTATAAAAAGTTGAAGAAGAAAAAAAGAAGATTTTTGAATTCTACGGAAAAACAAATCCTAAAACATGTACCTCGTTCTCCTTGACAGTTATGGCTGTCGAAAATTTCAAATAATACATCAATATTGTATTTGTGACAGAAAACAAATGAAGATATAAACAAAATAATATCGTCATTAGAATTATTAAGAACTTATTTCACAAAATTATTACTTTTGGTTCAACCGAGTGAGTATCAAAATTTCAGTTAAATAACTAATAATTTTTATGGAATGCAATTTACTAAATATTTACATTGTAGAAGGGACATTAAAAATTTTTGTGTATATTTTCATATATATAAAATTGTTTATAATTCTTTCTAAAATATCGTATATCGTTCCACTAAAATTATTGAAGTGCTTTGATCTTAAAAATTGTTTTCCTGTATTCTTTCAATTGAACCGAAAGTTATAATCTTGTGACATAAGTCATTAATACTCCTAACAAAAGCACAAATAACGATATTGTGTTGGTTACATCTTCATAATACAATATTAATGTATCATTTGACATTTTCAGCAGCTATTTTTTGAGAAACTGTCAAAGAGAAGAATAGGATCTCATACATGTTTTTTAGGATTAGATTTTTCGGTAGAATTCAAAAATGATATAATATACAGAGTATTCTATAAAAAATAGCGAAGTGTCGTTTCCGGCTAAATCGGAAGTGATTTTAAATCATATAAGGCCCTAAAATTTGAATATCATAACTTTTTTATGTTAAAATAAGAAGTTAGGTAGTGATCTCGTGGTTACCCAGTAATGTGTTAATGCATAGGAATTTATGGACGGAGAAATGTGTTTCTTTGTTTCTATGGGAGGACCCCTGACTGTCGTTTTAGCTTGGTAAACGCCGATGTTTCAGCAAAATCTGATTTAGCACTATTGAGGTTTAGTGATTAGAGGTTGATTGTAATATATACCATATATATATATATATATATATATATATATATATATATATATATATATATATATATATATATATATGACGGTATTTATAAGTCTAGCACATGTGCTACAGGAACATCCCTAGAGCGCTACAGGAGCGATATGTGTGCGGAAAAATCGATTCACGTTGATCTTGAATCGCTGTAAATTGTACTCGGTAGGAAGCACAGTCCCGGGCAAATTATTCCGTTCTCCATATAAAAGACTGTTTGAAAAATACTGTACGAGGAGTAACAAGCTGAACCTCCTACGGATGAGAGGCACCAGCGCGACGTGTAATTCTAACATGCACCGCTCTGGAAGGAATTAAGCGGGCTACATCTTTCGAACACTTTCCGTGAATATACTTGTAGAATAGACTCAGGTCACCAACCGTTCTTCGAAGTTCCAACGAATAACGAACCAAGGCCGCCAGTCATTCTCGGGTCTCCAATCAGACGAACAGTTCTTCTCTGAATATAATCCAACAAATGCAGTGTATATTTGGGAGCAGTATTCCATAGCTGGTCGAATTTGAGCTTTGTAAAGAAATAACAGTTGCTGTGGAGTGTAAAGCTTTTTGGTTCGAAATAATATTTCCAACTTTTGAGAAGCTCTCCTTGCTATGCCTGCAGCATGTTCATGCCAGGACATATTTACTCCCCAATTAACGCCGAACAAATTGAGTGACAATGTTGGAGTGTCCCGACATAACTATGTACGGTTCAGCAACGTTAACTTTGTTAGAAAAACTGCCGCCTGGATTTTTGTAGCGTTAAATTCCAGTTGTTTACTGTCACCTCAAGGTAGAATTTATTCCCGGTCTTGGTTAAGTTGAATGACTTCCTTCTGTCTGCGGATATTCGTCTGAGTAGCCGATGTCCAACAGTTCAGAATAAATGAAGAGATAAGCGTACTGTCATCTACAAAGCTGTGATTGGATTTTCGCTCTTGTTCCGCAGATCGTTAATGTAAATGAGAAAGAGACCGTATGGAGCCTTGGGGCACACCGGCGTTGATAGTGAAGGTGTTAGAAAGACATCCGTCGACTATCACTCGTTAAGAACGTTCTGTGAGGAAACATGAGAGCCACAAACAGAACTTTTCAGACATACCAGCAGAGCGTAGCTTAGCCAATAATCAATCGTGCCAAACACGATCGAATGCCTTGGATATATCAAGAGCAACCGCTCGAGACTCTCCAAAGTGTTCAATTGCCTTATTTCAAACATGTGTTACGTAAGTCAGAAGATCTCCTGTTGATCTATATTTACGAAAGCCATATTGGTGGTCGCTAATAACGTTGAATTCTTCAAGACATTTTAGAAGATGTTGACTGATAGTCTTTTCCATGACTTTCGATATTATTGAAAGCAGTGCGACTAGTCGGTAGTTATTTGGTAGGTCTTCTTGCCTCTTTTAGGTATCGGCTGAGCTGTGGCACATTTCCAGCAGGAAGGAAATATTTCCTTTCTGTAGGATAGGTTAAAAAGTCTACAGAAAAATGGTGTTAGTTCCCTCGCACAGTTTTTAAGAACTATGACAGGTATTCCGTCAGCGCCAGAAGCTTTTTTGGTGTCTAGCTTCATTAAAAAACGTTTTATGATACACTGTCTGAAGACAATATCGTGCATCCTTGACTGCACTATAGGAATAGTAGGAGGTGTTTTTCCTTGGAAATCGACAGTAGAATGTGAAGCAAAGAGTTCAGCCAACAAATTCGCTTTCTCAACAGGTGTTGTTGCAATAGAATTATCTGGCCGGTGGTATGGTGGATTTGTTGGGACACACGCGAGAAGTTTGTTTCTAATTCGTTGATTGTGTACCTCCTTGATTTCGTTGATAATCTTTTTGCATCTGTTTCGGGCACGAATAAAGGTGTTACGATTTATGGCGTTAGGATTTTAACGCCATTGTCGATAGGCAAGATGTTTAGAATTTAGAAAAGAAAAAAGTTATATATATATATATATATATATATATATATATATATATATATATATATATATATATATATATATATATGTACCAATTTATTTATTTAAGCTGCTTAGTGATAGTTCTAGGTTTTATTTGTTACTTTGGTCAGTGGCAGGGGCTAGAGTTGCCAAATATTAAAAAAATATTTCTTGTCTCTTTTTCAAAAGATTTCTTTAATTACCTGCCGCAAATACTACTACAAAACACGTAACTTAAACTTCTATTATTTAATGATAAAGAACAATAAGAAGTTTTTTAAATTTTAACATAAATTGTATTGAAAAATGTTCCTTTAATCAGTAGTGGAACCATCTTATATCTCAGCTTTGACACACAAACATTTAGATAACACTCATGAAGCTGGATGTTGATATTCTTGTAAATAAAATATTTTTTTGGAATTTTTATTATTTTCAAACTAAACATAATGAATTGCTACGTCGTGTTTTCTTTGTCGAAACCCGGTCTACGGGCGAAAACGAGTTTTTAAAGAAATTTGTACTTTTTTGATAGCCTTTTTTAAGTTTCGGAATTCCTGAGTGTCCCATAAATAAGATCAAATTTTTTTAGCTTGGAAATTAAGTTGTTGTGGAGCATGTCACAGACGCCGATATGCTTGCGATATTAAAACGCTTAGATAAGTCCCTTAAACTTAACTTTTTCTTTTTGTTAACTTCAACAATCTCATTTTTTTGTTTAAGCGTGAGATTTTTTCTATTTGGAGCCATTTCTACAAGGAATATGTCACCCACTGTGTCTCTTTTCCAGACTAATATTAAATCCCCGCATTTACCGAAAAATTGACATCGGTAAATCCCCGGTTTACTTGGGAAAGTCCCTCAGTGAAGGCAGGCAGCGATGTTGGCGCGCGACGCGATTGGGAAACGCAACAGCGATACTCGCTACAGAAAAATGAGATAAGGTGTTTATTTTTTATTGTTTTTTTGTCCGATTAAGAGAACATTTTTTATATCCGCGTCCGTTCAAGAGAATCTCCATCCAAGAATTCTGCCCCGAAAATCAATTGTCTCAACTCCAAAAACCGTTTAAATGGTATACGAAGTTATATGTTCAAACCGATTCCCACATTATGTTTTTGTAGATAGAATATACTCCAGCATATAATTAATTAATGCTCTCATTTAAAAATAATATCAGTAAAACACCTTCTACCAGTCCTTACTCCCTTTATCGATCGCTTTTTTCTTGAACGATATCAGTCAATAATTACTTTAAATAATGTAGCTATATTAATTTGACAACGATAACCCCATTCGCTAGCAATTCTAAGAGATAGATAGACGAAAATATTAAAAGATATTTCTGGTAATCTGGAGCATTAAAACGTAAAGAAAACTGGAAGCTAGAAATGTGATTTTTTTTTTATACGAGGCTGGTTTGAAAAGTCCGTGCAAAAATAAAAACTACTTATGTGTTCGGGGTAAACCTTTTTTATTTTTCGACATAGTCTCCTTTTAGGCTTATACACTTCGTCCAACGATGTTCTAATTTGTTGATCCCATCCGAATAATAGGATTTGTCCAAGTCTACAAAATATCCATTAGTGTCTGCAATCACCTCCTCGTATGAATAAAATCTTTGTCCCGCCAGCCATTTCTTCAAATTGGGGAACAAATAGTAGTCCGAGGGAGCCAAGTCTGGAGAATAGGGGGAATGTGAAACGAGTTGGAATCCTATTTCCATTAATTTTGCGACCACAACTGCTGAGGTGTGTGCTGGTGCGTTGTCGTGATGGAAAAGGACTTTCTTGTGGGCCAATTGCGGGCGTTTTTTTTTCTTGCAGCTCGGTTTTCAAACGGTTCAATAACGATGAATAATATTCACCTGTAATAGTTTTACCCTTTTCCAGATAGTCGATGAGGATTATCCCTTGCGAATCCCAAAAGACAGTCGCCTTAACCTTTCCGGCCGAAGGAACGGTCTTCGCCTTTTTTGGTGCAGATTCCCCCTTGGTAACCCATTGTTTAGATTGTTGTTTGGTCTCAGGAGTATAGTAATGTATCCATGTTTCATCCACAGTAACGAAACGATGCTTAAAGTCCTCCGGATTCTTCTGGAACAGCTGCAAACCATCCTTGCAACACTTCACACGATTCCGTTTTTTGTTCAAGCGTGAGCAATCGCGGCACTCATCTTGCGGATAGCTTTCTCATGTCCAAATGTTTATGCAAAATATTATGTACTCATTCAGTCGAGATGCCCACAGCACTAGCGTTCTCACGCACCTTAACTCTTCTGTCATCCATCACCATATCATGGATTTAATCAATGATTTCTGGAGTCGTAACCTCCACAGGCCGTCCAGAACGTTCAGCGTCACTTGTGCCCATATGGCCAGTCCGAAAATTTTGAAACCACTTATAAACTGTTCTAATCGAAGGTGCAGAGTCACCATAATGTTTATCACGCTTCTCTTTAGTCTCCTGAGGCGTTTTGCCTTTCATAAAGTAATGTTTAATCACCACACGAAATTCTTTTTCGTACATTTCTTGAAAATCACTCTACTTCCTTGATTCACACGAATGCCAAACACAAAGAAATAGACCAATATGGCTGAAACTTGGTGTGCGTTCATTCAAGAGATGCTACTAACTAAACATGACCTCGATACGCGCCGGTGGTGCCATCTCTCGGACTTTGCACGGACTTTTCAAACCAGCCTCGTAAATACTATTCCTTTATCAAAAAAAATAAAAATAATTTCCAGTTCTATACCTTAATAAATAAGTCTGCAGTACGTACAACTCATGTTCCATGAGTTTGTCAAAATTACCCTTCATGATAATACAATTATAAATGTGCTCTCTAGTTTTCCTAAAATTCATTTCTTTGATCAACTTTTGTTTCATTTCGCCTTTACTTAGTCTTATGATTGTGTTTATGAGTAAGAGAGTACTATATTGCAATGGAACACAGTCTTCTCGCCATATATACTGAGTCAGTTCTGTAATGGAAATTTCTCGAAAAATCTGAAAAAATAAATAAATAAATAAGTGTTAATTTTTAAATGAGATTTAATTTTCAAAACGAAATTTTCTGCTTAATACATATATAGTCAGTCCAAAAAGTTTCCATATACCACCTACTTCCCATACTATTTTTCTGTTATGTTTAACTAATTAATTGGAACTATGAGAAAACTTGTTTAAATTAATATTTAAAACTTAACCAACGAGGATTAGTGTTAAAAACAACTACGGAACATTTTATTTAGAAGTTACAACATTGTTATAAAAATGTAAGCAAAATTAATGCCAAAAAGTCGCCAGCTTCATTCTATCAAGCCATCTGTTGCTCGCTAAATCGAAAACAAATGAATAATTTTCGGCCAACTTTATAATCTGTCACTTGTTGCTAGTAATTTTACAGTGGGTTTTCAAAGTAGTATTAAAAATGAGTGAGAGAAATTGTAAAATTCAATTTCAAGCTCGAAAGATCATAATTTTTTTTATTTTTTTTTTATGGGTCTAGCACACGTGCTACAGGGAAGTCCCTAAAGCGCTACAGGAGCGACACGTGTGCGGAGAAAGCGATTCACGTTGTTCTTGAATCGCTGTAGATTGTACTCGATGGGAAACACAGTCCTGGGTAAACCATTCCAAAGGTATGATGTTCTCCATATAAAAGACTGCTTGAAAAGCGTTGTACGAGGAGTAACAAGCTGAACCTCATACGGATGTGAAGCATTAGCGCGACGTGTACTTCTAATATGCACCGCTCTGGGAGGAATTAAACGGGCCACATCTTTCGAACACTTTCCATGAAAGTACTTGTAGAATAGGCTCAAGTCGCCAACCGTTCTTCGATGTTCCAGCGAATCAAGGCCGTCGGTCAGTTCCGGGTGTCCAATCAGACGAACAGCTCTTCTCTGGATAGAATCCAACAAATGCAGTGTATGTTTGGGAGCGGAGCTCCAAACATGGAGCAGTATTCCATAGTTGGTCGAATTTGGGCTTTGTAAAGAATTAACAGTTGTTGTGGAGTGTAAAGCTTTCTGGTTCGAAACAATATTCCCAACTTTTGAGAAGCTCTTCTTGCTATGCCTGCAACATGTTCATGCCAGGACATATTTGCTCCCAAATTAACGCCTAACAGATTGAGTGACGATGTTAGAGGGATGGAGTGCCCCGACAGAACTATGTCAGGTTCTGCAACGTTAACTTTTTTAGAAAAAACTGCTGCCTGGGTTTTTGTAGCGTTAAATTCCACTTGGTTACTGTCACCCCAGGATAAAATTTCTTCCAGGTCTTTGTTAAGTTGAATGACTTCCTGCTGTCTGCGGATATTCGTCTGAGTAGTCGATGTCCGAGCGTTCAAAGTGAATGAAGAGATAAGTGTACTGTAATCTGCAAAGCTGTAGATTGGATTCTCGGTCTTTTCCAGCAGATCGTTAATATAAATGAGGAAGAGAGTAGGAGACAGTATGGAACCTTGGGGCACACCGGCGTTGATAGTGAAGGTGTTAGAAAGAAATCCGTCAACTGCCACTCGTAAAGAACGCTCTCTGAGGAAACATGAGAGCCACAAACAGAACTTTTCAGACATACCATAAGAACGTAGCTTAGCCAACAGCCCATCGTGCCAAACACGGTCAAATGCCTTGGATATGTCAAGAGCAACCGCTCGAGATTCTCCAAAGTGTTCAATTGCGTTGTTCCAAACATGTGTTACATAAGTCAGAAGATCTCCTGTTGATCTATTTTTACGAAAGCCATATTGGTGATCACTAATAATGTTGAATCCTTCAAGATATTTTAGAAGATGCTGATTGATAGCCTTTTCCATGACTTTCGATATTATTGAGAGTAGTGCGATTGGTCGGTAGTTATTTGGCAAGGTCTTCTTGCCTTTTTTAGGTATCGGCTGAACTGTGGCACATTTCCAGCAGGAAGGAAATATTCCCTTTCTGTAGGATAGGTTGAAAAGTCTACAGAAAACTGGTGTTAGTTCCCTCGCACAGTTCTTGAGAACTATGGCAGGTATTCCGTCAGCGCCTGAAGCCTTTTTGGTGTCTAGCTTCATCAAAATACGTTTTATGATACGCTGTCTGAAGACAATATCGGGCATCGTTGACTGAACTATGGGAATAGTAGGTGGTGTTTTTCCTTGGAAATCGACAGTAGAATGTGAAGCAAAGAGTTCAGCCAACAAGTTCGCTTTCTCAACAGGTGTCGTTGCAATAGAATTATCTGGCCGTGTGAGTGGTGGTATGGTGGATTTGGTGAAATTTTGACTAACTGCCTTAGCGACTGACCAAAAGGACCTAGAATTGCCGGGACAAGCGAGAAGTTTGTTTCTAATCCGTTGATTGTGTACCTCCTTGGTTTCATCGATAATTTCTTTGCATCTGTTCCTGGCACGAACAAAGATGTTACGATTTATGGTGTTAGTATCTTCACGCCACTGTCGGTATGCAAGATGTTTAGAAGCAACAGCTTCTTTGCATTTTAGGTCAAACCAAGGCTTGCCGTTGGAAGGGCATTTCTTCGAAAAAGGGATGTAAGCATCCATAACGGCCAAAATAACATCGGAAACCTCCCTGGCGCAGTCAGATGGGTCGTCGGATCGAAAACAAACGTCCAACCAAGGGAAAGTTCGAAAATATTCCATGAGATCTTCCCATTTAGCAGATTTGTAATGCCAAATCTTGCGCGGTTTGGGCGCCTCTCTGTCACTGATTGGCAGAATACTCGATGTCGAAAGTAGTTTATGGTCGGAAGAACCTAACGGCGGATTTACGCTGACCGTGTAAATCTCCGGATTAGTGGTTAAAAAAATTGATTTGCGTGAGTGTTAAAAAGTCGCATGCTACTGTTCACTATATTGTAAACCATTATAAACCAACACCGGACCACGCTCCGGACGTCCCAAGAAACTGAATCCACGGCGATAGCAGGTTCATACATCTCCACAATCACCCGATGTTAATCCCATCGAACATTTATGGGAGAAACTTAAATGGCGCGTTCGCAAACATTATATTTTAAATAGAGAAGAATTAAAAAAGAGAACATTGAACGAATGGGATAACATGCCAGCAGAAGTTACTAGAAAGCTGGTTGCAAGCATGACAAAAAGGTTGCAGGGAGATTATCAAGGCCAACGGCGGTCCCACTAAATATTAGTTTAAACGAAGTTGTTATTTTTCGTTAAACTCCGTTATTTATTTTTTTTTTTTATGGGTCTAGCACACGTACTGCAGAGAAGAAGTCCCGAAAGCGCTACAGGAGCGACACGTCTGCGGAAAAAGCGATTCACGTTGTTCTTAAATCGCTGTAAATTGTACTCGGTGGGAAAACACAGTCCTGGGCAAATTATTCCAAAGGGATGATGTTTTCCATATAAAAGACTGCTTTAAAAGCGTTGTACGAGGAGTAACAAGCTGAACGTCATACAGATGTGAAGTATTAGTGCGACGTGTACTTTTAACGTGCACCGCTCTGAGAGCAATTAAGCGGGCCACATCCCTCGAAAACTTTCCATGAAAATACTTGTAGAATAGGCTCAAGTCGCCAATCGTTCTTCGATGTTCCAGCGAATCAAGGCCACTGGTCAGTTCCGGGTCTCCAATCAGACGAACAGCTCTTCTCCGAATACAATCCAACAAATGCAGTGTATGTTTGGGAGCGGAGCCCCAAACATGGGAGCAGTATTCCACAGCTGGTCGAATTTGAGCTTTGTAAAGAATTAACAGTTGTTGTGGAGTGTAAAGCTTTCTGGTTCGAAATAATACTCCCAACTTCTGAGAAGCTCTCCTTGCTATGTCTGCAATATGTTCATGCCAGGACATATTTGCTCCCAAATTAACGCCCAACAAATTGAGTGACGATGTTAGAGGAATGGAGTGCCCCGACATAACTATGTCGGGTTCAGCAACGTTAACTTTTTTAGAAAAAACTGTAGCCTGGGTTTTTGTAGCGTTAAATTCCACTTAGTTACTAAATAAAATTTCTTCCAGGTCTTTGTTAAGTTGAATGACTTCCTTCTGTCTGCGGATATTCGACTGAGTAGCCGACGTCCGAGCGTTCAAAGGGAATGAAGACATAAGCGTACTGTCATCTGCAAAGCTGTAGATTGGATTCTCGGTCTTTTCCAGCAGATCGTTAATGTAATTGAGAAAAAGAGTAGGAGACAGTATGGAGCCTTGAGGTACACCGGCGTTGATAGTGAAGGTGTTAGAAAGAAATCCATCGACTGCCACTTGTAAAGAACGCTCTCTGAGGAAACATGAGAGCCACAAACAGAACTTTTCAGACATACCATAAGAGCGCTTAGCCAACAGCCCATCGTGTCAAATACGGTCGAATGCCTTGGATATGTCAAGAGCAACCGCTCAAGATTCTCCAAAGTGTTCAATTGCGTTGTTCCAAATGTGTGTTACATAAGTCAGAAGATCTCTTGTTGATCTATTTTTACGAAAGCCATATTGATGATCGCTAATATGTAGTATTATTGGTAATCGTTAGGTGTATGGAGACTTTTTTTACATTAATTTTGTTTGCATCTTTATAACAATGATGTAACTCTAAATAAAATGTTCCATAGTTGTTTTTTAATACTAATTCTCTTTGGTTAAGCTTCAAATATTAATTTAAACATGTTTTTTCTCGTAGTTCCAATTAATTAGTTAAACATAACAGAAAAATAGTATAGAAATGTGGTGTATGGAGACTTTTTGGACTGACTGTATATGTAGAACGTGTAACAGATTGGGTTCTCTATTCCTACCCTTTAATATTATACGTTTCTTTCGACACATCTCAAAGTCACCGTTAATAATAGTAAGTGAAAATGATATCCCGCGCGGGATGGTTGAATGTCAATGAACATAAATTTGTTTAACCCAAATAAATAGATACATAATACCTGCGGTAAGGTCAAGGCCAAGAATAGGAAATGTTGAACGTATAGGTCAGAGTTTCTAGTACAGCATCAAAAGTTGCATTTTTGTAGCTAATCTGTAAATTTTTTTTCTTAATTTATACTTATCTAGAAGGGGTTTATACTAGTGCATTTCACATCATTGTCGGTAGACAAAATATTTGGAAGCCAAATCTCTTTTGCAACTTTGCAACCATTTCCTCAAAAAATGATGTGTGCTTCCAGCTTAAACAATATTCTTTGGGTTCTTCCAATTTAGCAAGATTTGTAGGCTTGCGCAATCAAGGCGCTTCGTTGTCACTACCTAGTGGAACATTCAACGTTAACAAATCTATGGTTGGGAAAACCCAACGGAGGATTTACAGTGATTGCATACATCGCAGTAGTAGTAATCGAGAACAGATCAAGAAGACTAACGAACTCTCCATCACGATCAGGATCCCGTGCTGGTTCATCGATCAAGCTTAGTAAGGTCATAATTAATTTCGAAAGATTTAACTTCACGACCTTTTTCGTCGGTGATATTTAGTTAGTTACTAGTTAATAAATCTACAGGGTCTGGGGGTGTGGTAAATAAAATGATTAAGTACGGGTCTAATAAATTACATCGAATGCTGAGAAACATATTCCACAGAGCGATAAATGGAGAAAAAATACCAGAGGAATGGCCAAAAGCCTATATAGTATCTATATTTAAAAAGAGAGACCGCAGAAAATGCAAAAACTATAGAGGCCTAAGCATAATAACGAGTATGGGACGTCTGTATGGAAAAATTATTATAAATATCATAGAGGAAAATATAAAAGGAAAAATTGGAGAAGACCAAGCAGGCTTTACGGCCGGAAAATCATGTATAAATAAATCACATATACGCTATAAAACAAACAATGGAAAAAAACTGGCAAAGAATAGAGAAGTTCATTTAGCCTTCATAGATATAAGAAAGGCTTATGACTCAGTACCAAGACAAAGATTATGGAACGCAATGAAAGAAATAGGCATTGACAAAGAACTAATATACGCAGTAAAAGCTCTCTACGAAAACAACACAGTGAACATAAAAATAGGACATAAAATAGGGAAGAGACTCCAAACATCAAAAGGCCTATTACAAGGATGCTCATCCCCCCCCCACACTATTATATACCTCGAAAAAACATTAAAAAAATGGAAGCAAAAATGTAGTGGAATGGGAGTCCCAATACGAGAAGATTACTTATATACTCTTTTCGCAGACGACCAAGTAATCATAGCGCAAGATGAGGAAGACCTCAGTTATATGGTAAGAAAACTGAAAGAAGAATACACTAAAGCAGGATTAGCAATAAACTTTGATAAAAACGGAATATCTAACAACAAAGGAGGGAAACGTGGAGAATCTAGAAGTCGATAACGAAACAATAATCAAAGGAACCGATAGATTTAAATATCTAGGAACCATCATTTCAAAAAACGCAACATCAGACGAAGAGATTAAAGCTAGATTAGGACAAACGCGGACATGCATAAGACAATTAAATTCGATCCAGTGGGACAAGCACATTACAAAGAGAAACAAAACACGAATATACAAATCAATAACACAAAGCATAATGACATACGGGTCAGAAACATGGATGATCAACAAAAGAAATAAATCTAAAATTAACGCGTATGGAGAGAATAACAAATGAAGGAATAAGAAGCAGAATGAACATCAAAGAGAACGCAATAAACACCATTGAAGAAAAACGATTAAAATGGTATGGACACATAAGACAGAGCGAAGATAATAGGTGGATAAAGAAAATAATGGACTGGAGCCCTATAGGGAGAAGAAAAAGAGGAAGACCCAGACGATCGTGGAGAGACGATGTGGACGAGGCAATGGATGACAGGGGTCTAACAGATGGAGACTGGGAAGATAGGAACGGATGGAATCAAAAGGCTAAGAGAAGGAAGACAGCGTTAGCTGTAGAAAATCCTTGATATATATATATATATATATATATATATATATATATATATATATATATATATATATATATATGTATATATATATATATATATATATATATATATATATATATATATATATATATATATATATATATACTACTTAATGTTGTGAATATTAAAATCGCACAATACTAGAAGTACAGTTGTCAGGAAGAACGTGACCTCTCGTATTCTTGAAAAAATGTGTTTCGAGAACATTTTTTTTCTATCAATATATTTTTTGGTCTGCTAAAAACGGCGCAATTACCTTAGTAAGTTGTCCCATCGCCTCCTGCATCAATAATCGCCTGGTATCTTCGAGGCATGCTGTCGATGAAATTTTCTGCATACTCTGCAAATTTTTCGAATCTCATATACAAGGGACCAAACGTTTTCAATAGGGTTGCGTCCGGCGATTGTGAGGGCCACTCTACTATCTTACCATGGGCGTGATTTTCACCCAGCAAAGGTTTCTTCAACGTGCTTCGGAATTTGACATGATGAGCACGAGGATGTTGTCGAATGGTCTCATAGGACACATTCAAAGCCGATTTTCTTAATTTTACCGCTCCTTGACGAAGCGTCAATTTCGGAGTGTCTTTGCCTACCGAGCCACGTTTTGGCAAATCGTGGGCATTTTTCGTCCGGTTAAGATGATTTACCCACTTCTTCACAAACCATACCGACTTTTTAATATATTTAGCTGCCGCGGAATGTATCATTTTAAGCCCCTTTGGATGGGAACAAAGAAAGACTGCGTCGGACTGATGCAGTGACTCATTTTGGAGTTTACGTGATTTTGACGAAAGTTCCGAATCAACTGATAATTTTATGAAAATGTGTCGTAGACAAAGGTTCCCTCTACCAATTTTTGTTGAATCGATAGAATCCCATCTACCAAAAATGAATTATCGCGGACACGTTCTTACTTGACAGACTGTAACAATGGTATAGGCTAATCACTTCCCATTATTGAAAATACATGCTGCTGCTATAGATAGTAGTTTAACTTTTAGTAAGTACGTACACCAGGTTTGATGGTTCAGATTTTATTCTCCTATTTATAGCGATTTTTTGAAGAAGATTGAAAGACCAAAATTGTGAATTTAGTAAAACCAAATATCGATCCAGATAAAGTACCTCTTTTTGAAAAAATTGACGGCTAAAGAAATTTACAGCGACATACTTAACACCTATCATAATTGGGTTGCCAATTTCAAGACGTTATCCTTCATGAATACCGTGCTGGAAGACCCGGTTCTACATCTACCCGAGGAAATGTTGAAACTCTACATAAAATGATTTTGGTCTGAAAACTTATCTGAACAATTCATACGAACGTATACTTCACATCATCTATTCTGATTTGGATATGAAAAATTAGCTGCTAAATAGATCCCTCATGTCTGAACTCCCATCAAAAACGACTGAGAGTCATAACATCCAAGTGGTTGTGTCCGTTCTGGAGGGAACGGTCGAAGGAATAGAAACTTACTAGCTCACTCGCCCCTAGATGTTTCATTTATAGAAATAAGGGACAAAAGTTCTTGCTTCCGTTATTTAAAATAAGGATGGGATTCTTTTTACAGATTACTTGAAACATAGCAAAACAGTAAATAGCGAATATTATTCTTCATTATTAACTAAACTCCGTCAATTGGGGAAAAACACAGAGGAAAAGTGTCTAAAGAAGTGCTGTTTTTGCAAAACAATGCGCCTGCTCACAAATCGCTGTAAAAAAATCGCCCAAGTACGTTGATTGCTTTTAAAATAACATCGATGCTGAAAAGTTTTTGGTCTAGCTACTTAAAACATATTTTTTTTTGTAAAATTCAATTATAGTCTCCTTCAAGAGCAATACAATTAGTCCAACGCTTTTTTAACATTTCTATACCTTTTTTGTAGAAAGATTTGTCCTTGCCTTCAAAATAGGCCACAGTTTCGGCGATAACTTCTTCACTGGAGCCAAATCTCTTTTCCGCGAGCATTTTTTTTTGAGGTCTGCGAATAGATAATAGTCACTGGGGGCCAAATCTGGAGAATACTTTGGATGTGAAAGTAATTCGAACTTCAATTCATGCAATTTTGCCATCGTGCATTGTGTTAACGAAAGAGCACTTTTTTCTTGTTCATTTGCGATTTCTGCCTTCAAACGTACCAATAATTTTTATATAATATTTGCTATTGATAGTCGATGCAAATTATTCCATGGGCATCCCAAAATCCAGAGGCCAAAACCTTCCCAGCCGACTGTTGTGTCTTTGGTCGCTTCGGGCGGCTTTCACCGGCTGCTGTCCACTCAGCTGACTGCCGATTTGATTCCGGTGTGTAGTGGTGGATCCATGTTACATCCATTGTCACACATCGTATGAAAAAATCCTTTTTATTGCGCTTAAACAGGTCCAAACAGCGCTCAGAATCATCAACACGTTGTTGTTTTTGGTCCACTGTGAGCAATGGCGGTACCTATTTCGAGCAGAGCTTTCTCATGCCAAAATGTTCATGCAAAATATGACCAACACGTTCTTTTGATATCTGTAGGGTGTCAGCTATCTCACACAATTTCACTTTACAGTCATCTAAAACAATTTTGTGGATTTTTTTGTTTCCCGATGTAACCACCTCATTTGGGCGTCCAGAGCGTTCAGCATCATTTGTATCTGTACGAGCGCGTTTAAATTCAGTATACCAGTAAATAATGAGGGATTTTCCAGGGGCAGAGTCCCCGTAATACAAATCAGGCCATTGCTTTGAAAATATCAAAAGTAGCGTCACTAAAACCACTGTAAATTGTAAACTAATTTCATGAAATTTTGACAGGTATCGTTTGAAGTTTAGTACTTCCAAAAAATCATATGGATTTTTTGAAAAAGGAGACATCTGTGTGTCAGACCAAAAACTTTTCAGCCTACGTGTTAAAAATTTTGGTTACGGAGGTATAAAATAATCAATTTCTTCACAAAAAAATGAATTTTCAACAAAGTTTTTTTTCCAATCTTTACTGAAAACTGATATTCTTGAAATTTTTGTTTTTTTTTTTTATATACCAGATACATTATTAAAGGTAATGCACTCGTGAAAATTTTTTCTTTGATCAGTGCTTTTCGAGATAAGGGGGGAGGAACAGCGATTTTTCACAACTTTCATAACTACACGGCTTTGATGAGGCCATCAATTCCTATATTAGTGCCAAATGTCAACTTCTTATGTCAAATAATTATGGAGAAAATCGGGTGTGATAAACGGGCAGACGGACAGGCCGACCCCGAAGTGACCTTATAACTGTTCTGTACGGAACACTAAAAATGAATTGGGCTTTGAATACATTGGCTCCTGACTCCTCTGACTATTATCTATTCCCATAACTGAAAAAAGAAACATTTAAAAGGACTTAGATTTCATTCAAATGAAGAAGAAATAAACGTTGCCGGAGACTGCTTTGCAAACCAAGATATAGAATTTTTTTTTGAAAGGTCTAAAGTTACCTTAAAACCTTTGCACTGCAAGTGTATAAAGCCGAGAGCTATTACGTTGAAAAAAACATTTCTCATTTTGCTCGTTCTTTCTATGCTAGGCTAACACTTAACAGTACGTCCACTTGAATGATTAATTTATAAAAAATCGATGGTAATTGTAACAGAAAAAAAAAACAGTAGCCTAAAGTTAGTGTCACTTGGTGGTCGATAAAGGAAGATCAACCTTGTGGGTTGTTGATCCGTAATGTTCAACTCCATAAAGCTGTTGAGCATCTTTTCTTTGGCAGAAAAAAAAAACTTTTACACTAAAACAGATTCCGAAGTTATGCTTAGGTCGAAATAAAAGTAGAAGTCGTGGTAGAGGCGGTTGACTGTGTTAAACAATGGGCTGATTTTAGATTCTTAGAAAATGATGTTTATTTAATTGCAGCTGTAGATGAACTGAATTAATATTGCGAGAATCTATTTATCAATAACTGAGGATAACAGTGCAAGATGTCTTTGTACTTGAACATAGGACAAGCTGGTGCCCCTCGTTAACTCTTGCAGAGGTGGATTTTAAAAACTTTTGCTTAGGTATTCCGACAGGCTCCCGACACTAAAAGTAGTTTATGGCACAAAGAAATGACGGATTGAGGCGACGCAATGTAATGATTTAGACGAGCACTGGGAATACCTAATGGAAATGAAGACATACGATAATAAATGGGAGTGGATGGGTTTCTGATGGCAGATTTTAAAACGAAGCAAACAAGATGACACAGTCATATTCATTCATTCATCAATGAAGGTAACAAAATTCGATAAAAGACCTATAAGATTGATATTATCAAACCGTTGGATATTCAGAGCAATGAGCTGATAATAATTAAGAGAGGACCAATATCATGATAGAAAGGCATAAAAATTAGGCATCGAGCAACGACAACGGAGGTTTTAAAACTGATATCATGTATAATCAGAGTGAGTTAAAATCCATGGTAGGAGAGGTGTCCCATACCTCTCCATGTGTCTTTCTATAACGTACAGTGGTGCGATGGGGTCAGATTTTGTGGGTGCTTTTACAATAAAATAATATGGGCCAAAAGTTTACTAAAACAATTTTACACCGTTACAGT
>CM032452.1:63040212-63158125 GCA_019049505.1 Pachyrhynchus sulphureomaculatus | reverse complement strand
TTGCAAAGTGAAAAAGCTCACCCGCTCCATGAAAAATCGGCTAAAAGCAGTAATAAGGGCTAGGGAGGGTAATACAAAATATTGATTTTGATTTTTTTATCAATAAATTTAATTGTTAAACTTAAAATTTATTTAATTTTTCCTTTCTCTTACACCATCTTCAATCCTTGTTCTCCTTGTTTCCCCTTTCAATCATTTTAATCAGTAAAAAGCATGAGGTATGCTATGGAATTTGATATCATTAGAAAGATAATAGAATGGGCTTTCAAATAATACTAAAATCCTTAAAAATATATGAACACTAAATTCTAGAATCCATGTTAAATGAAGCCAAATAGTTTGAGTCGATTTTTTTGCTAACCAGTAACAGGAAATTTTATGCCATTTAAGGTTTAAAGAAGATATCGCTCCAATGGCCGCCGGGGCTTTTTTGCAGACACGAATCCGCTTACACCAATTTTCCATGACTCGGGCCAGCATTTCCGGCCTTACGCCGGCTATGGCACGACGAATGTTGACTTCAAGTGCATCAAGAGTTGCTGGTTTGTTGCGGTAAACTTGTGATTTAACATGGCCCCAAAGAAAATAGTCCAAAGGCGTTAAATCGCACGATCTCGGCGGCCATGCGGTAGGGCCATTTCGTGAAATTAATGACTCACCGAACTTGGCGAGCAATAAAGCCATGTTTGGGCCGGAAATATTAGGTGATGCGCCATCCTGTTGGAAATAAAAGTCGTATGCGTCCATTTCGTCAAATTCTGGGAAGAAATACTCCTGCAGCATCGAGTTATTTTGGAGTAATCGAGGAATTTTGGACAATTTCCAAGCGTTCTTTTAACGTGAAATAATTTTTGATTGAATGGCAAATCTTACTAAACACAACTGACATCAGATATCAAACATCTGCCAACCGACATGGCCGCTATTAGCTGTCAAAAGTCGGACATGCCTAATGGAAAACCCATATATATATATATATATATATATATATATATATATATATATATATATATATATATATATATATATATATATATACATATATATACATATATATATATATATATATATATATATATATATATATATATATATATATATATATATATATATATATATATTTATTCACTTGATTTCATCACTTAATACCTTTAGCTATGACAGGATTTTAAGTGAACTTTAAGCGCTTTACTAAGAGTATAGCACTTTCCACAAAAACTGCAGGTAAATGGTTTTTGACCGGTATGGGTTAGAATATGACTTTTCAGGTTTTTCAGAGAGGGGAATTTTTTCGTGCATATCATGCATTCAAATTTTCGATCCGTGTTGTGACTTTTCATGTGATCCTAAAAAAATAAATATATAAATAAATAAAAGTCAAAAATCGTGATTCTTGGGATTAGACCATGCCAATTTGGTCTCTATATTTCGACCTTAGAACACTAAGTGAGTTTGAAGAAGAAGATGTAAGGCAAAACTGCATTATCTAATGGTGAATCTTTATTACTATCTTGTCGAGTTTTAAAAGCGGTTAAATGAACGGTTAATATTATCAGTGGTCTAATTATTACTTTTTAAAGCACTGGTCAGTCCATCTGTTTCTGATCTCACAAGCCTTTTCACAACAAAAACTAGTTCATCATTAAACATCTTCATGTTCATTAATTGTAGTTGATATTGGCAACTGAATGATTGAAAGCTACAGTCGCAATCATAAAAATTGCATGACCAATTATTGGGGTGGTTGCAAAAGTTCGTATCCGATTAGACACCAAACTAAATACAACACATTTTCATGAAAAATAGTATTTATTAAAGAGTTGATTGATTGGTCCGTTACTTTGGAACAATACATTTTAACAATAAAATTACTTAATTACTTTGTTAACTGACACTAAATATATTTTTGTAAAGATTTACAAATGCGTTATCGCGATTTCGTAGTACTTTATTTTCAAACGCTTAACTAAGACTAAAACAAATTTTTTGGCATTTATGTTTATATAATGAAAAGATGTGGGTATATTAGGTGCTATAAAAGTTGGTATAGGATGGTATTTTCGACGTCTACTTGACTATTCAGTAAATTTATATTATGGTTCTTTGAATGTCTGTAGATTCTAAAAAATTAAGTTTTGACTCTTTAGGTGCCGAATGGAGTATTGATAAACAATTAATATTGGAAAATGGATGGCCTGTTTCTAAAAAATGCTTAGCAAAGCGTCTTTTAACCTACAAGATGCACTATGTTCCGCATTGTTTTGAAATTCCCTCCTGTTTGACCTACGTAACAGCTATTGCACTCTTAACAATTAAGTTTATAAAGTCCTGATTTATTACGTTTATTAGTTTTATCTTTCGCATTGAAAAATATATCGGATAATTTTTGAGTGGTTTTTAAAGTTATTCTTGTTTTTTCGGCTGCGAGAATTTGAGATATTTTATTCGAGATGGGACCAAAATATATCAGAGGTATGAATGTTTTTCTTTATTGGTTTCCTATGGGATAAATTAAGCTGAAGGTTATTTGCTTTTATTTACAAATTATTAGGGTATTAATTATTTTAGGTTGGAAACCGTTATTGAGTGTTACATTTTTGATTATGTCCAGTTCTATTTATAAATTATTTTTACTAAAAGGGATATTAAAGGCTCTATGGATGATAGATCTATAAGCTGTCCAGCAGCACACGTGCTACAGGGAAGTCCCTAAAGCGCTACAGGAGCGACACGTGTGCGGAGAAAGCGATTCACGTTGTTTTTGAATCGCTGTAAATTGTACTCGGTGGGAAACAGAGTCCTGGACAAATTATTTCAAAGGGATCTTGTTCTCCGTATAAAAGACTGCTTGAAAAGAGTTGTACGAGGAGTAACAAGCTGAACCTCATACTGATGTGAAGAATTAGCGCGATGTGTACTTCTAACATGCACCGCTCTGGGAGGAATTAAGCGGGCCACATCTTTCGAACACTTTCCATGAAAGTACTTGTAGAATAGGCTCAAGTCGCCAACCGTTCTTCGATATTCCAGCGAGTCAAGGCCGTCGGTCAGTTCCGGGTTTCCAAACAGACGAACAGCTCTTTTCTGAATAGAATCCAACAAATGTAGTGTATGCTTGGGAGCGGAGCAGTATTCCATAGTTGGTCGAATTTGAGTTTTGTAAAAAATTAACAGTTGTTGTGGAGTGTAAAGCTTTCTGGTTCGAAATAATATTCCCAACTTTTGAGAAGCTCTCCTTGCTATACCTGCAACATGTTCATGCAAGGACATATTTGCTCCCAAATTAACGCCCAACAAATTGAGTGACGATGTTAGAGGAATGGAGTGCCTCGACATAACTATGTCGGGTTCAGCAACGTTAACTTTTTTAGAAAAAACTGCCGCCTGGGTTTTTGTAGAGTTAAATTCCACTTGGTCACTGTCACCCCAAGATAGAATTTCTTCCAGGTCTTTGTTAAGTTGAATGACTTCCTGCTGTCTGCGGATATTCGTCTGAGTAGCCGATGTCCGAGCGTTCAAAGTGAATGAAGAGATAAGTGTACTGTCATCTGCAAAGCTGGGATGATGACATCTCAAAAGGTTGATTTACGGAAAATATCGAATTCTAATCTATTTCCCTTCTTTGAAATTGTAACATCTAAGAAACTTATTTTTTATTATCTGGTTCCTTTTCCAATGTGAATTTTATGTTGGGGTGTATATTATTTAGATAATTTAAAGTAGAATTTAGTTTAATATCATTTCCATGGAAACATACTAAGATGTCGTCCACATATCTAAACCAAAAGAGAATATTTGTTGCGTGTTGAGTTTTTAGAAAATTATTTTCCAGTTCTGACCTAAAAATGTCTGCTAGCAAAGGACTAAGTGGAGAACCCATGGCAAGGCCATCTCTTTGTTTGAAAAATTGATTATTGAACTGGAAATAATTTCCGGTTATACAAAATTTGAAAAGTTTCAATATATCTTGTTGTATTGTTATAATGATGTTGTTTTTTTGTACCATAGTTTCAATAATTTCTAAACAATCTTTATTTAGTATACTGGAGAACATAGGGCCTCTAATATTCCTCTTAGTAAAAATAATTCAAGAACTGGAAATAATCAAAAATATAGCACTCAATAACGGCTTCCAACCTAAAATAATTAATACCCTAATAATTTGTAAATAAAAGCAAATCATTTTCAACTTAATTTACCCCATAAAAGAATACCAAGAAAGAAAAACATTCATACCTCCGACATATTTTGGTCCCATCTCGGATAAAATATCTCAAGTTCTCACAGCCGAAAAAAACAAGAATAGCTTTAAAACCCGCTCAAAAATTATCCAATATATTTTTCAATGCCAAAAATAAAACTAATAAACGTAATAAATCAAGAGTTTATAAACTTAATTTTCAAGAGTGTAATAGCTGTTACGTAGGTCAAACAGGAGGGAATTTCAAAACAATGCGGAACATAGTGCATCTTATAGGTTAAGAATCGAAAAATCACACTTTGCTAAGCATTTTTTAGAAACAGGCCATCCATTTCCCAATATTCTATACGGCACCATAAGGGTCTGTAAATTTCTTAGAATCTATAGAAATTTACAGACATTCAAAGAACCATAATATAAATTTACTAAAGTTAAGTAGAGAGTAGTTAAGTAGACGTCGGAAATTCCGTCCTATACCAACTTTTATAGCACCTAATATACTCACATCTCTTCATTATATAATCAGTCTTAACTAAGAGTTTGAAAATGTAGTTGTACTATGAAATCGCGATAACGCATTTGTAAATATTTACAAAAATATATTTAATGTCAGTTAACAAAGTAATTAAGTAATTTTATTGGTAGTATTTATTAATCAATTATGCACTCTCCATCATTTTCTATAATTGTCTCCCATCGTTTTACAAGTTTTTGAATTCCTTCTTTGTAGAAACTACGTGATTTCTCTTCAAATAAAGTCGTAAGGTAGTTTTTGACTTCTTCCATAGAATCAAATTTTTAGCCACTCAAATTATTTTGCAGAAAACGAAACATGAAAATTTGAAGGCGCAAGGTCAGGGGAACACGGCGGGTGGTGGAGGATTTCCTATTTTAACTCCCTAAGTTTTTTGCAGTGTCTGTAAAGCGACATGTGGTCTAGCGTTGTCATGGTGAAAGATGATGCCTCTTCGATTGACCAGATTTGGACGTTTTGCTTGGATTTCAACACTGAGTTGGGTGAGTTGCTCACAGTACTTCTCCGCAGTTATTTTTTGGTCACGTGAAAAAAGCTTGTAAAAAATTATTGCTCTGTAATCCCACCAGATACATAACAACACACTCATAGGATGTAATTCACTCTTTGCCATAGATACTGCTCTTTCACTTCCATGCTTCCAGCTTCTTTTTCTTATTATGTTCTTATACAAAACCCATTTTTCATCTCCACTAATGACTTGATCCAAGAAAGGTTCGTTTTGTTTACGTGCGCCGTGAGAAATGGCTGCGGAAACACGGTTTAGTTTGTTCCGTTCTGTCAAAACGTGCCATATATCGAGTTTCGAAGTGTATCCAAGTTGCTTTAGATGACGAAATACAGTCGAACTGTCAACATTTAGTCTCTCAGCAATCTTTTCAGTAGTAATCCGTGGATTATTATTCACTAAGTCGCGGATAAAGTCATTATCAATGCTGGGAGATCGTCCAGAGCGAAGTTTATAGTTTAGATTGAAGTCACCATTTCGACAAAACAAGGGCAGGAGCACGATCCAAATAAACGACTCGAATATTTTTTGTTGCAGTTCCAACACTCATTCCCTTTTTAAATTCATATAACATAACATGACGAAAATGTAACTTTTCGTGTTCCATTTTGAATATTAACCTTGCACACAAATTAATTTAAATAGTACATTATTGACTTAAGTTGGGAATATGGAATCTTTGACACAATGACACCACTCAGTATATATCACCACTACACCAAACACTTTATTTTTGCACTCGACGCGCGTTTCGCTAACCATGTTAGTTTAATCAGGAGCGATGATTGATTAAAGCTAAACTACAAACCTACCCTATTTATATTTAGCCTAACCCTTGAATTACTCAGGCGGAACTAATGGCATAGGCAAGGCCATTAGTTCCGGTCAAGTAACCAGTAGAGGGGACTATAAGGAATCGGCCCTCTGTCTTTATTTAAACTACTTTCACATTTTATAATTTCCATACCCTTCTAGAGATAATTTACCAGAAATAGTTGCTCACACTGAAAGTTTTATTAGTACACTTCCAGAAAATAGTAAATTATTTGTTAGGGAAGTGTGTCGCACTTAAGTATAGAAAAACATGGTTAACACCACAAATTCTAATTTACAAAAAAACATAAAAGTAGTTAAAGGATTCAGAAAGAAAGCAATGCGACCCATTGTTTCATCGGTCGGATCACCCACATATTTAATATCCAAATGGTTATCAAAAGAACTTGAGAATTGACCATTAAATACTTTCGCAGTGAAGAATTCTTTAGAATTCATTAATAAAAAAAAAAAATCTAGTTCTTACTGAGGGTGAAATCTTAATTTCTTTTGATGTCAGTTCTTTTTTCCCAGAGTGTGCCCATACCACAAACTTTACAATATCTCGAAGAATTACTTAGGATGAATAACTTTGAGGACGAAATTATTTCCAATATAACAGTCAATTTTATGTTCAGAAAGAACAGCTATGGGCAATTGCTTATCACCTGTCATAGCCAATTTATTCTTGAGTAAGTTTGAAACCGAAGCCAGTCAAGAATTTGAATATTTCCCAAGGGTATGGTATAAGTATGTGGATGATATTTTCGCGATTTCTGATACAAAGAAAGCAAATATTGATGATTTTGTTTCCAAATTAAATAGCCGGTATGATTCCATTAAATTCACTTACGAAGTTGAGAACAAAGGACAACTGCCTTTTCTAGATATTTGAATTATTAAAAATAATAATAGATTAGAATTTGATTTCTATAGGAAGGACACAGTAACAGATAGATTTCTAATGATTCATTTCATCGCAAACAACACAAATTAGCCTCATTACATTTTTTAGTTCATTTAGTCACTTTTCCTCTGAATAGAGTAAACTTTAATAACGAAAGGAATCGTATTAGAAATATAACTAGAGTTAATGGTTATGACGATGACTTAGTAAACAAGCTAATAAATAGACATAAGTTCAGGTTAAATATTAAGAATTCCACCTTTTTTACACGCGAAGAAAATAACACCAAGTATGTCTCCATACCATATAATCCGAAATATAGCAAGGGACTCAATAAGGTATTTAATAATGTAGGCCTCACCTTAGTCTATAGTATAGACAATCTGAGGAATATCTTAGGAAATTCCAAAGATAAGATTCCTAATTGTAAGAAAAGTCGAATTTATGAAATTAGTTGTAATGATTGTGACAAAAAGTATGTTGGACAAACTAAAAGGTCAATTAAAATACGATTTAAAGAACATTTAGCACACTTAAAATACAGTAGAACAGAAAAGTCTAGCATTGCCGAACATGCCCTTAAAGCTGATCATATTGTAACATTAGATAATCTAAGATTAATAAAAAATGTATCTGAAAGGAGACTGTTGAACGTATACGAAAGTACGGAAATTATAAAATGTAAAAGTAGTTGAAATAAAGACAGAAGGCCTATTCCTTATAGTCCCCTCTACTGGTTACTTGACCGGAACTGATGACCTTGCCTATGCCATTAGTTCCGCCTGAGTAATTCAAGGGTTAGGCTAAGTATAAATAGGGTAGATTTTGCAGTTTAGCTTTAGTCAATCATCGCTCCTGATGAAGCTAACATGGTTAGCGAAACGTGCGTCGAGTGCAAAAATAAAGTGTTTGGTGTAGTGGTGATATATATTAAGTAGTACATTATTGATTAATAAATATTATTTTTCATGAAAATGTGTTGTAATTTGGTTTCTAATCGGACACGAACTTTTGTAATCACCCAATAATAGGTGATGCAATTTCTATGACCGCGACTGTAGGTTTTAATCATTCAATTGCCAATATCAACTAAAATTAATGCACATGAAAATTGAATGATGAACTAGTTTTTAATTTGAAAAGGTTTAGGAGATCAGAAACAGATAAATTGGCCTGTACTTTAAAAAGTAAGGAATATAGTGATAATAAAAGCGCTTTAAAAACCTTGCTCCTGTACAAGGCAGCAATAAAGATCCTCCAGTAGATAGTGTAGTTTTATCTTAGCTACAAGGTACTACCGACAAAATAGCCAAATTAGTTCAAAGATCCAACATTAGCACAATCTTCAACTTCACTTGTACGAAAATAAGACAATGCTCACCAAAAAAAAATGTTTACAAACAGGAGGTGTCTATGAAATTCCCTGCCGTGTAATACGACTTATGTACGATAAACAGGAAAAATCAATATCAACTAGAATTAAGGAACATGAAAGATGTGTAAAAAAGAAATAAATTGTACAGAGACATTTTTTAAAGTGTCTCCACTAATTCACTATTTTCCTATTCTACGTACCAAAAAAATTCCTTCAGTACTGAAGTTTTTTTATGGGGAAGTCAAAAATGATAATAAAAAAATTGTCATTTGTCAAATTTGAGAGATTGCAAAGTTAACTAGGACTTTTTTTAAGAGACGACTTCCAGAGACCTACAGCCAGGAGTGGATGAGAACAGGCTGAAAAGAAGAAAAAGTGGTCTACGCAGGCAAAGCCGCGGGAACATGC
Source organism: Pachyrhynchus sulphureomaculatus (assembly GCA_019049505.1). Taxonomy (NCBI): domain Eukaryota; kingdom Metazoa; phylum Arthropoda; class Insecta; order Coleoptera; family Curculionidae; genus Pachyrhynchus; species Pachyrhynchus sulphureomaculatus. Next base: position 63,149,378 of record CM032452.1, on the reverse strand, counting down.
TTACTGTAGTAGTCAATTTCAACTCCCGATTCTAAAATTATAATGGTTTCTAAACTTTCTAGAAAATAAGATGGCAAGGGGTTATCATAACATCTTATACAGGAAGACGTAAAAAATACGTAGTTCGGTCCAAAAGTTTCCAGAATTACCCTATACAGCAAGAATTCGAAATAATGTCGACTCGCGCCGATAGTTGGCTGTAGGTACATTCCGAACAAAGCTGCGTGACAAGTTTCAACTTGCTACCTCGTTCAGTTTGTTTTGTATGCACGTTTGCGTCAAGGTCCCTCTGTGATTTTTTATAATTAATGCGAAAAAAGAATAGTCCGCGTGTTTGAAATTTTGTTTTAAATTCGGGAAAAGGGGTACAAAAACGTATGAAATTATTTGGAAAATATTTCGAGACGAAGTCCTGAGCAGTACTCTCAAATTTTCGTGCGATTTTCGCGCCTGCCGAACTTCAGCGGAAGGCGCCGAGCGTTCCGGAACACCTTTTACTGCTACCACGCTTGAAATCATTGCCAAAGGACGCAAAATCATTTATGAGCACGGTCGTCGGACAATTCAGAGGATCTCTGACGAACTTTCCATTGCTTCAAAAGCAGCCGACGCTTTAGAGCGAGGAGAGTTTCTCCTGCAACACGACAATGTACTCGCCCACAGTTTGTTATGTATGTAACAGTTATTGGCAAAAAATTCTATGATCCCTCACAGCCCACATGCGCCCGATTTGGCACCCTGTGACTTCCGGCGGCTCCGCATCTAAAGATTGTCACTTTGAGATGGCAGAGGGGATGCAACGCGAATTGCAGGAGGTGCTGGATATAATGACAGCATCGACATTCCATTAGAAAAAACGGTGAGACCGGTACATTCGGGTGTAGCAGAACTACTCTGAAAGTGACGGGAATCACGAAGCCTACAGGTAATTACTTCAGATTTTAAAGCGTTAGTCGGGGAACTTTTGGATGGTACCACATATTAACGTTTAATGTCTTAAATACCTCGAATTATACGTACTCTTAAATGTGAAGCTGCAATATATTTCTTATCGCAAATTTTGCAAGCAAACGGTCTCTCCCCAGTATGATATCTAGCATGTGTGTCCCTTGTTTCTTTTCTTCGAAATGACTGGCCGCAAATAAAACAAGAATAAGGTTTTTCACCGGTGTGGACCATCATGTGTTTTTTCAACTGAGTACTTGCTGAAAACATAATATCGTAATATTGTTATAATATTTTTGACTTAAATAGATAAAACTGAAAAAAAGGCGTTAGCGTTATATTTATAACCCTTGTTACATTATATTTAGGATTATCAGCGCAGCAAGTTAATTTGTATGTTATAATATGTGAGGGCCACTTTTAGTAAACTTACAAAATGAAGTTTTTTACATGAAGTTCTTCACATTATTTTAAAGTTTATGTATACAGTCTGTCAAATAACAACGTGACTCGTATTCTTGAAAAAATGTGTTTCGAGAATGTAAATGTAGATTGATTTTAATAACCAGCCATTTCTCAACTGCAATTTGTAGGTTACGTGGAGATTAGATGCATGACAAAATAAGAATAAATCATTATGCAATCCAAGAGCACGATTGTATCCCTAGAATCTTTATCAAAATAATTCATTGATTATGAGTACTTTATTGACATGAAGACAAGATTTTGGGGTAAATAATATGCACAGTTCCTCATCTAGTGCAAAAATAGGAAAAACAACTGTTGGACCTCAAAATATTACAACGTTTGGTAATGCTGAATGTACTTTTCATACATCTAAGAATATTGGATAAGTTTGACTATTGTAGAGGAGAATCTCGATACTTTCTCTTTACAAGGAACCAAACGTTGTCAATAGGGTTAGCGTCCGGCGGTTGTGAGGGCCACTCCTAGTATCTTATCGTGGGACCAAGCGAGCCGCTTCACCACGTGATTTTCGTCCAGCAAAGGTCTCTTCAACGTGCTTCGGAATTTGACATCATGAGCACGAAAATGTTGTCGAATGGTGTCATGGGACACATTCAAACCCGACTTTCTTAATTTTGCAGCTCCATGACGCAGCGTCAATTGCGGGTCTCATGAAAACAAAGACACAATTCGTTTTTCGAATTTCTGAGTGACTTTGCCTACCGAGCCACGTTTTGGCAAGTCGTTGACATTTTTCGTCTCGTTAAAATGATTTACCCACTTCTTCATAAACGACACCGACTTTTTAATATATTTAGCAACCGTCGAATATGTAATTTTAGGCCCCTTTGGATGGGAACAAAAAAAGACTGCCTCGAACCGACGCGCAAAAACAAGTGGTTCATTTGGGATTTTGCGTGATTTCGACGAAAGTTTTGAATCGACTGATTATATATAGATCGGTTCAAAATGTTCTTCGTCTTCCAATTCCCAATCTCCACTTCTCTCTGTTCATCCTTCCTTCTTCCAGTTCTTTCTCCCGTATTTCCTTATCTATCCTTTCTCTCCAACTTTTTTTCGGTCTTCCGTTGTCTTGTTTTGGTAGTCTTTCTTCGGCCATCCGTTGTACATGACCGTGCCATATTAATTGTTTCATTCGTATATCTTCTATAATCGTGTGGTTAATCTCCATGATTTAGCGAATTCGTTCATTTCTGATTCTGGCTCTTCTCGATTTCCCAGCTGCTCGTCTCCAAAAATCCATCTCCGTTGCCATTAACATTTCTCAGCCCGTTCTTTCAGTTGCCACACCTCTGAGCTGCACGTTGCTATTATGAAATTATAAATTAATTTTTTATTATTTTTAGATATGTTTTTATCCCATAGGATGTTGTTTAATTGGGAGATAGCTTGTCGGACCTGCACATTCCTGTGTCTAATAGCTTCGTCTAATGTGCCCTCTCTTGTTAATTGTAATCCTAGATATTTGTATTCACTGGTGTGCTTGATTTGTTGTTCATCTTCTAACACTAGGTCTTGTTGTAACAACCTATACACATGTACTCCGTTTTCTTTGTATTAACTTCCAACCCCCATTTGCCGTACTCCTCCACTAATTTGCGTGTCATGTATTCCATGTCTTCGTAATCTTGCGCCAGTACAATCTGGTCATCCGCAAAACATAACGTGTATATGATGTTATCGTTTATGGGAATACCCATATTTTCTACATTTTTTTCCTGTTTTTAGAAACTTGCTCTAGATATATTTTAAAAAGCGTTAGTGGGAGGCAACACCCTTGTTTCGGTCCTTTGGTAACTCTAAACTATTCTGTAAATTTTCTTCCTACTTTCACTCGAGCTTCTGTGTTGTCATATAGTTTTTGTACTGCTTTAATTAGTCCTACATTGAGTTTGTTTTGTAAAGAGATTCCCAGAGTTTCATCTGCGGAATCGACTGATACTTTTACTAAAATGCGTCGTAGATAAAGATTCCCTCTACCGATGTTTTGTTGAATCGCTAGAAACGCATCTACCAGGCGTACAAGTATGAAATGCGGATTTCAGACAACAGATGGTGCACCAATGCAGTTTTTGCTATAAAGATTTGGCATTGCGCCATTTTGTTGCGTCATCAACAAGTGTCAGACGCACACGAGTGATAAATTGGAAAAATGTGTGCATAGTGTTGTGTTGTGTTGAATATATCGAAATTTATACCGAACAAAGAGCATTCGCGGACAGCATTAATTTTTTGTTTTCATTTCAAGAAAGCTGCTGTTGAATCATACCGATTACTTCGAGAAGCTTATGGTGAACATGCTCCATCTCAAGATACGTGTGAACGATGGTTTCGGCGTTTCAAAAGTGGTGACTTCGATGTTGCAGATAAGGAACGTGGAAAACCGCCAAGAAAATACGAAGATGTGGAATTGCAAGCATTGTTGGACGAAGATGATTCGCAAACACAAAAACAACTCGCCGAGCAATTGGGCGTTAGTCAACAAGCTGTTTCCAATCGGCTACGAGAGATGGGAAAGATTCAGAAGCCGGTAGATGGGTACCATATGAGTTGAATGACAGACAAATGGAAAAGCGCAAAAAACACGTGTGACATTTTGCTCGCTAGGTACAAAAGGAAGTCGTTTTTGCATCGTATAGGTATAGGGGATGAAAAGTGGATTTATTTTGAGAATCCCAAGCGCAAAAATCATGGGCAGACCCAGGCGCACCATCCACATCGACCGCAAGACCGAATCGCTTTGGCAGAAAGACGATGCTCTGTGTTTGGTGGGACCAGAGGGGCGTGGTCAATTATGAGCTGTTAAAACCTGAGGAAACAATTAATACTAAACGTTACCAACAACAATTGACCGATTTGAACCGTTCGCTGCTTGAAAAAAGACCAGAATACCGAAAGAGGCAACACAAAGTCATTTCTCTTTATGACAATGCTCCATCACATACGGCAAAACCAGTTCGCGACACGTTGGAAGCACTCAGCTGGGAAGTTCTACCCCATGCCGCTTACTCACCAGACTTGGCTCCTTCCGATTACCATTTGTTTGCATCGATGGATCACGCACTTGCTGAGCAGCGCTTTGGTTCGTACGAAGATGTGAAAAAATGGCTCGATGAATGGTTCGCAGCAAAAGTGGAAGATTTTTACTGGCGTGGTATTCACAAATTGCCCGAAAGATGGGCAAAATGTATAATAAGCGATGGAGCATACTTTGAATAAACCACTTTTTTATCATTCATCCGAATTTAAACATATTTTTTTAGAAAAAAATCCGCATTTCATACTGGTACACCTGGTACAATAAACGAACTATCGCGGACATGTTTTTACTTGACAAACTGTAAATCCCGATCTGATTCGCTTATTGCGCATACGCCACGGGCAGGGAGATAAGATGGGGGTACGTAGCGTAGTACCACTCTTTGAAAAATGAGTTGCTATGGGATGTGCCCTTTTTTGTGCAACCACGTAAAATAAGTGACTGGAGTCCGACCAATCTAAATTCAAGCGTCAAAATCCTTTCGATTTTCCTGGAGTTACAGCTTGGACCGTAATGTCGGTACTTGGAATAATCGGACCGTACTTCTATGAAAGTGTTAAAATATGAAAACATTTATTAGGAAAAGGTGTTATGAATTGCATTTTGCGGAAATGTGCAAAATTCTAGATCGATTGGACAAAAAACCCTATTTTGTCAGTTTCTGGCCGATAAAAATATGATAGCAAGGAGATTTGTATTTCTTGTCACCCCGTCTCCGTTTGATAAATCTGAATTTCAAGATAGTAATGTGAGTGGTTGTTGCACTGAGAACCTCAATCCGTCTTTAAATGCATTCTGCAAACTCTAAGTTTTATAAAAAAACTACTAAAATCTTCAGCTTACATATAAAAGCTTTATCGCAGAAAGTGCATACAAACGGCTTGACTCCAGTATGTATTCTTTTGTGGATTTCTAAGTTGGTGTTCGTGGAAAATTTTTTGCCACACGTTGTACAAATATGAGGTTTTTCGCCTAAAAAATAACAAAAAATGGAAATATTCGTTAAACTTTTTTTTATTTTCCAAGTTAAGGTCAAATTTGTGAGATCCTATCCTGTCAAGTCTATCAAAAGTCCCTAAAAATTGGAACATATTAAAATTTAATTTTGTCAGTTAAAAGAAGAATTTGCAAAGCTTATTTTGGCACGCTGCTGTCCTTATCTTTATTTGAAGCATACGCAATAGTAAAGGCAAAAAATTAAATATAACGACTCAGCTGTTATCGTTATTTGAAGCATGCGCCCACAGTTTAGAGCTTGCGCAGTATCGAAACAAAATAAAAGAAACGTTTATCAAGGATAACGATTTCCCTTATTTAGTTTAGTTATTTGAAGTTTGTTATTCTTATCTCTATCATAGTAGGACCTGTATTTTTTCCTACTTAGGTATACAAACTATAAAAAATACAATAAAACTGAAATTATAATCTCTTATTGCAAATAACACCGGCAACAGTTAATTAGTGTTCAGATTATGTTGAGATTTTGCAATCTTTGGCACAAAGACATTACAGAATAGTTATCACCACTACAACAAACACTTTATTTTTGCGCCTGATACGCGTTTCTCGAACCATGTAAGCACCATCACGAGTGAAACTAACTGTCGACTTACTAATCGCTCCTGATGATGCTAACATGGCTAGTGTAACACGTGTCGAGTGAATAATAAAGTGTTGGTGAGATGATGATAACTGTTTCGTAGTGCCAATTTCAAATAAAATTTTATTTATCGCACATTCGTATTTATCATCATCATCATCATCATCATCATCATCATCATATAGGTATCAACCCTTAGTGTCCACTGCTGGACATATGTAGGCTTTCTTTAATCTTCTCCAGTTAAACCGCTCTTGGGCTTTTTGGATCCAGTTCCCCGCTACTCTTCTTAGATCATCTGTCCATCTGGTGGGAGGTCTTCCTATATTCCTACATGCTTCTTATCTAAGTCGCCATTCCAACACCTAGTCCATCTGTTATCTTGCGTTCTGGCTAGATGACCGGTCCAATTCCATTTCAAAGATAGAACTTTCTCAACTGCATCTATCACTCTCGTTGGGTTCCTAATTTCTTTATTTGGGACTTTATCTCGAGGGGACAAACCCGACATTGATCGCTCCATTGCCGCTTAAGTTACCCTTATCTTATTTATTGACTTCTTTGTCGAAGTAATCGTGTATCGCTACTTTGGCGGCTCGTGGCTCCGTGGCGTACTATTTGCTTGCGCTGCAGAAGGTTTCGGGTTGGAATCCCGGCAGGTCGATATACTTATTTATTATTATACTTATTTAAGTATATACAGCCTTGGCCAAAAGTATTAGGCACCTCTAATAAACACGTGAAACTCATAAAATATTTAAAAAAAAAGTTTTAACAATACTATAGGCGGCGCTGTCAAAAGCTAGCTTAAAACAATAGACAATCTCTTTTACAGATCCATAAAACACCTGGCCCACAAAACTGCGATAATGAGGTTTTTTGAAAAATATTTTTAATGTTTTATCAGTTTCTTTTTACTACTTGTAATGTCAAGAAGCCTCCGTGTGTGTTTTATTTATGAACTGGACATTCTTATATTTGAGAAATGCCTAAGAAAAGTGAGCTTGGTATCGAAAAACTAATTAAAATTCAAACCCTACATGAACAAGGCAAGTCCCAATTAGAAATAGCCAAGTTAGTAAAATGTTCTCGGTACGCAGTGCAATGTGCTATTAAAAGGTTTGTGGAGACCGGCTCCCATGCCAACAAAATGAGAACGGGCAGAAAACGTAAGACTAATGAGCGACAGGACAGAAAACTCATCCGCGTGTCTATTAAAAATCGAAAAAAAAAAACATCATCTGAGCTCGCTGCAACTCTGTCGGAAGAGACTGGGATGCCGATTAGTTCTCGAACGGCAAGGAGAAGACTGACAGAAGCTGGATTAAGAGGGTGCAAAGCTAGAAAGAAGTCTTGGCTTTCACAGATCAATAGGAAGAATCGCTTAGGGTGGCTCTGAAGCACCAACATTTAGCGAAGAGGATTTAATGTTGTATGGTCCGACGAATCCAACTTTGAGGTAAGTTTTTATATGATTTATTTTAACAAATAACTACATACAATTACTTTGGTTTTAATCCGTTTTAGTCAAAATAATAACTAATTTTTTAATTAAGTATTTTTACTATTCTTACAGCTATTCGGAACGTCAGGTGTGACATTCGTGAGGCGGCGTGTCGGCGATGAATACCATCCAGATTTCATGGTACCTACTGTAAAACACGGAGGAGGCAGCATTATGATCTGGGGCTGCATGGCTGCTAAAGGTATCGGCGAAATGTTCGTTTGTAAAGGCCGCATGAACAGCCAAAAGTACATAAATGTACTAGAAACTGTACTGATGCCTTCGCTAACGCGCATTTTTGGCGACACTAATTTAGACGACATCAAATTCCAGCAAGATTAATGCAGCTTGTCATAAATCAGCGGCTACGATGCGCTGGTTTAGAGACGATAACATTGTCTTGTTGGATTGGCCAGCGCAGTCTCCAGATCTAAACCCTAGAGAGCATCTTTGGGGTATTCTGAAGCGCAAGATACGGGAGCATACTATAACATCAAAAGCAGCGTCAAAAAGCGCTTTGATGGTACAACTGAACGTACTAGGTTTGTACGCAGCACGCCCCAAAGAATTGCTGCTGTAATTAAAGCTAAGGGCGGACATACCATATATTAATTTATTTCATAATTTTACCTCAATATATGATTTTATAAAACATACGAATTTAATTTTTTACCCTGAAACACAAGAAATGAAGTAAATTGTAGGGTGCCTAATACTTTTGGCCAAGGTTGTATAGCCAGGCCACATACACAGGTAGTAGTTTGGACAACGTTAGCGGGTATTATGACATCCTCGCCGGTATCCTCAGGATATGAAAAATTGTAAAAATTCCTACTCAGACAGAGAAATGAACGATAAAAAAAAAACTTCCGCATACAGGCCGCTCTTGTGATTTAACGGTTTCTCTGCAGCGCGTGTGATATATGCACTAAATTAGGGAAAAAATCACTAACAACTACATAAACCGAAGAGTAACTTCTTACCAGAATGTACTAAAATATGAGAATTCAAATTAGATTGCTGGTTAAACTTCTTCCTACATATATTGCACTCATACTGCCTCTCTTTATGAATCTTTTTATGTTTTTGTAGACTACTCGGTAGAGCGAAAGTGCGGGAGCAAATTTCACATCTCAAAGGTCGCTCCCCTGTATGAGTACGCATATGAATGTTCAACACATTCTTGGATTTATATCTGAAAATTTAACACGACATCTGAGCTATTTTGTTACTGACTTGTTGAAAGAAAATTAAAATCATAATTGAGAGTTTACAAGATCTGTGAAAAAAAACCAATACATATCTAGAGATGTAAGGGGTAGTACTTTTTAGGATTCAGCAAAACCGGGTTCCCGGGCGGGTAGAATCCGGCAATATTATATTAAGCTTATTCTTTTACGTTTTATTGACATTTTCTGCCAATACTGCCCAATGCCAAGTGATACTAACTTTAGAACACTTTTCGCTTCACTTGCAGACACCATCGATCATTTACAAATTAACTATCCAAATGCTGAAATTGCCATCCTAGGCGACTTCAATGTCCACAACATCAACTGGCTTAAATATTCAAATACTACCGACGAACACGGTCGTGAAGCCGAATCATTTTCAATCAGTTCTGGCCTTACTCAGCTTATTGGCGAACCAACACGGATCCCTGATCGAGAAGGGGAGTTCGCCAGTCTTCTTGATCTGTTTTTAACCACCAATCCGGAGATTTACACGGTCAGCGTAAATCCGCCGTTAGGTTCTTCCGACCATAAACTACTTTCGACATCGAGTATTCTACCAATCAGTGACAAAGAGGCACCTAAACCGCGCAAGATTTGGCACTACAAATCTGCTAAATGGGAAGATTTCATGGAATATTTTCGAACTTTTTCCTTGGTTAAACTGTTGTTTTCGATCCGACGACCCAGCTGACTGCGCCAGGGAGGTTTCTGATGTTATCTTAGCTGGTATGGAAACTTACATTCCATTTTCGAAGAAATGTCCTTCTAACGGCAAGCCTTGGTTTGACCGAAAATGCAAAGAAGCTGTTGCTTCTAAACATCTTGCCTACCGACAATGGCATGAAAATCCTCACACCATAAATTGTAACACCTTTGTTCGTGCCAGGAACAGCTGCAAAGAAATTATCGACGAAACCAAGGAAGCACACAATCAACAGATTAGAAACAAACTTCTCGCTTGTCCCAACAATTCCAGGTCTTTTTGGTCAGTCGCTAAGGCGGTTAGTCACAATTTCAGCAAATCCACCATACCACCACTCACACGGCCAGATAATTCTATTGCAACGACACCTGTTGAAAAAGCGAACTTGTTGGCTGAACTCTTTGCTTCACATTCTACTGTCGATTTCCAAGGAAAAATACCACCTACTATTCCCATAGTGCAGTCAAGGATGCCCGATATTGTCTTCAGACACCGTATCATAAAACGTAATTTGATGAAGGTAGACACCAAAAAGGCTTCTGGCGCTGACGGAATACCTGCCATAGTTCTCAAAAACTGTGCGAGGAAACTAACACCAGTTTTCTGTAGACTTTTCAACCTATCCTACAGAAAGAGAATCTTTCCTTCCTTCTGGAAATGTGCCACAGTTCAGCCGATACCTAAAAGAGGCAAGAAGACCTTGCCAAATAACTACCCACCAATCGCACTGCTTCCAATAATATCGAAAGTCATGGAAAAGGCTATCAATCAGCATCTTCTAAAATATGAGGATTTAACATTATTAGCGATTACCAATATGGCTTTCGTAAAAATAGATATTCTGGCTTATGTAACACATGTCTGGAACAACGCAATTGAACACTTTGGAGAATATCGAGAGGTTGCTCTCGACATATCCAAGGCATTCGACCGTGTTTGGCACGATGGGCTGTTGGCTAAGCTACGTTCTTATGTGGCTCTCATGTGTCCTCAGAGAGCGTCTTTTACGAGTGGCAGTCGACGGATTCCTTTCTAACACCTTCACTATCAACGCCGGTGTATGCCAAGGCTCCATACTGTCTCCTACTCTCTTTCTCATTTATATTAACGATCTGCTGGAAAAGACCCGAGAATCCAATCTACAGCTTTGCAGACGAATATCCGCAGACAGCAGGAAGTCATTCAACTTAACAAAGACCTGGAAGAAATTCTATCTTGGGGTGACAGTAACCAAAGCGTAATTTAATGCTACAAAAACCCAGGAGGCAGTTTTTTTCTAAAAAAGTTAACGTTGCTGAACCCGACATAGTTATGTCGGGGCACTCCATTCCTCTAACAACGTCACTCAATTTGTTGGGCGTTAATTTGGGAGCAAATATGTCCTGGCATGAACATGTTGCAAGCATAGCAAGAAGAGCTTCTCAAAAGTTGAGAATATAATTTCGAACCAGAAAGCTTTACGCTCCCACAACAACTGTTAATTCTTTACAAAGCTCAAATTCGGCCAACTATGGAATACTGCTACCATGTTTGGGGCTTCGCTCCCAAACATACACTGCATTTGTTGGATTCTATTCAGAGAAACGCTGTTCGTCTGATTGGAGACCCGGAACTGACCGGCGGCCTTGATTCGCTGGAACATCGAAGAACGGTTGGCGACTTGAGCCTGTTCTACAAGTATTTTCATGGAAAGTGTTCAAGGGATGTGGCTCGCTTAATTCCTCCCAGAGCAGTACATCTTAGAAGTACACGTCGCGCTAATACTTCACATCCGTATGAGGTTCAGCTTGTTACTCCTCGTACAACGCTTTTCAAGCAGTCTTTTATATGGAGAACATCATCCCTTTGGAATAATTTGCCCAGGACTGTGTTTTCCACCGAGTACAATCTGTAGCACGTGTGCTAGACCCATAAAAAAGAAAAAAAAAAAATACTGCCAACTTTAGGGAATTTCTTACCATTTGGCAATATTATTAAGACGCGATAAATTAGCGCTAGGCAACTACGCGTCTTGTTGCTTAGTGTGAAATCCCATATTTAGTGGTAATATGATGAATCCCCGAGCGAAATAACAATCTTATGCCGATATTTTCTACGGTGGGAGATCTTTTTAACGATTGTTGAGTTTGAAAAATAAACAAAATCTGGAACTACTTTTTTACTTGATGAGGAAGATGAATGAAAAGCAGTATGTGGGTTGTGTAGCGTCAAAATCACACGAGGTTTGGGAAAAAAATCAGTACTTCATTTTTATGAGAGCATTTAAAATTTAAACATCCCGCTAGTTTAGGCAATGAAGACAGGGACGACGCAGAACTATCAACCACTTCTGGGAATTTTGAACAAGTTAATATTACAGAATATTTTAGGACAACAGTGCAATATACGAGGCTGGTTTGAAAAGTCCGTGCAAAAAATAAAAACTACTTATGTGTTTGGGGTAAACCTTTTTTATTTTTCGACGTAGTCTCGTTTTAGGCTTATACACTTCGTCCAACGATGTTCTAGTTTGTTGATTCCTTCCGAATAATAGGATTTGTCCAAGTCTGCAAAATATCCATTAATGTCTGCAATCACCTCCTCGTTTGAATAAAATCTTTGTCCCGCCAGCCATTTCTTCAAATTGGGGAACAAATAGTAGTCCGAGGGAGCCAAGTCTGGAGAATAGGGGGGATATGAAACGAGTTGGAATCCTGTTTCCATTAATTTTGCGACACAACTGCTGAGGTGTGTGCTGGTGCGTTGTCGTGATGGAAAAGGACTTTCTTGTGGGTCAATCGCGGGCGTTTTATTGCAGCTCGGTTTTCAAACGGTCCAATAACGATGAATAATTTTCACCTGTAATAGTTTTACCCTTTTCCAGATAGTCGATGAGGATTATCCCTTGCGAATCCCAAAAGACAGTCGTCATAACCTTTCCGGCCGAAGGAACGGTCTTCGCCTTTTTTGGTGCAGATTCCCCCTTGGTAACCCATTGTTTAGATTGTTGTTTGGTCTCAGGAGTATAGTAATGTATCCATGTTTCATCCACAGTGACGAAACGACGCTTAAAGTCCTCCGGATTTTTCTGGAACAGTTGCAAACCATCCTTGCAACACTTCACACGATTCCGTTTTTGGTCAAGCGTGAGCAATCGCGGCACCCATCTTGCGGATAGCTTTCTCATGTCCAAATGTTTATGCAAAATATTATGTACCCGTTCAGTCGAGATGCCCACAGCACTAGCAATCTCACGCACCTTAACTCTTCTGTCATCCATCACCATATCATGGATTTGATCAATGATTTCTGGAGTCGTAACCTCCACAGGCCGTCCAGAACGTTCAGCGTCACTTGTGCCCATATGGCCAGTCCGAAAATTTTGAAACCACTTATAAACTGTTTCTAATCGAAGGTGCAGAGTCACCATAATGTTTATCAAGCTTCTATTTAGTCTCCTGAGGCGTTTTGCCTTTCATAAAGTAATGTTTAATCACCACACGAAATTCTTTTTCGTCCATTTCTTGAAAATCACTCGACTTCCTTGATTCACACGAATGCCAAACACAAACAAATAGACCAATATGGCTGAAACTTGGTGTGCGTTCATTCAAGAGATGCTACCAACTAAACATGACCTCGATACGCGCCGGTGGTGCCATCTCTCGGACTTTGCACGGACCTTTCAAACCAGCCTCGTACATGAGTTTAAAGCAACATTTGTGCACACACAGATGATAGCCTTGAACAATCAGCCTTTTTCGTTTGTAGAAAATATAGGTAAGCGTAAAAATGAATTATTATTATATTGAGATTATTGTTGGTATTTACTTTTGTACAGGGTGAGTCAACGATAGAGTAAAGTTCATTATCTCATTTGTTTCGGGAATGGCGAAAAAAATGTTAAAGACAATAGTTTTAGGGAATGCTAAGGTGCACAGTTTAAAATTATTTTTGAGTATACAGGGTACTTCAAAAAAGTGTGGCCGATATAACTATGTTATTTTTAAATGAAACATCCTATTTTCTAATTTATTTTTAAATTCTAACTTTGTTTTAATAATGTTATATACCTAAACCTAGTAGTTTTTCAAATCTTTCAATTTTTTTTAAAAAAATACTAGTTTTTCAGTTTTGTAAAAAATTGCCAGTAGCGCCATTGGTTCTGAAAATATAGGGTGTTTTTTATAGAGGTATAGAACTTTGAAATGGAATAAAACAAAGATGAATTTTTTAAATTGACATGAAATTTACTTTATTCGAAAGATAATCTTCTGGCATTATAATTTAAATATGACTTCTGGCATATGACCGCCACGGCTGGCTCGGACGTAGTCTAATCTGGAGGTCCAATTTTCGATGACTTTTTCCAACATTTGTGGCCGTATATCGGCAATAACGCGGCGAATGTTGTCTTCCAAGTGGTCAATCGTTTCGGGCTTATCGGCGTAGACTAGTGACTTCACATATTCCCACAGAAAATAGTCTAGCGGCGTTAAATCGCACGATCTTGGAGGCCAATTCACGGGTTCGAAGCGTGAAACTATGCGGTTACCAAACGTTTCCTTCAATAAATCAATTGTGGCACGAGCTGTGTAACATGTTGCGCCATCTTGTTGAAACCACAGCTCCTGCACATCATGGTTGTTCAATTGATGAACGAAAAAGTCAGTAATCATGGCTCTATAGCGGTCACCATTGAGTGTAACGTTCTGACCAGCATCGTTTTTAAAGAAGTACGGACCAATGATTCCACCAGCCCATAAAGCACACCAAACAGTCAGTTTTTCTGGATGTAACGGTGTCTCAACATACACTTGAGGATTATCATCACTCCAAATACGGCAGTTTTGTTTATTGACGTATCCATTCCCACAAAAGTGAGCTTGATCGCTAAACAAAATTCGCTTATGAAAATCGGGATCAACGGCAATCTTGTTTTGGGCCCATTCACCGAACTTACGCCTTGCTAGGTGATCGTGTGGCTTCAATTGTTGCACGAGTTGGATTTTGTAAGCACGCAAACCAAGATCTTTCCGCAAAATCTTCCATAAAGTGGATGGACACATATCCAATTCCTGTGCACGATGGCGGATAGACTGATTCGGGTCGTCCTCTACGCTACGCTCTACAGCAGCAGTGACTTCTTCTGTACGCACTGTGGATGCGTATTATCATTTAGAGTAAACGTGGTGCGAAAACGTTCCATAGTTAATCGAATTAATTGCTCTGATGGACGATTATGTTGACCGTAAAACGGACGTAGTGCGCGATACGTATTTCGAACAGAACCATGATTTTCAAAATAAATTTGCACAATTTGGAAGCGTTGTTCAGGCGTCAGTCTATTCATGTTGAAATGCCAAACCAAACTAAACATAAATCACTTGACAGCTAACAAAATGGCCGCCAGTTAAAAAAGTGTTGCCAACTTAAAGTTTTATACCTCTATAAAAAACACCCTTTAGAATACTCATAATTGGTACGAGTGTTCTATAGAGATGAAAAAAAGATATATGTAAAGAAATCTGAGTTAGATGCTATAGGGTGTGCAAAATAAATTTACGCATTTTGACTAATTTAAATTGAAAAATCTCAAATTTTTTTAAATGGCACACCCAGTATATTATTATTTTTTCTGATAGATTTTGCAAAACCCTCCAACTTTTATAAAGTATGTCATAAACCTATTTCTAATAGTTTTCCATTTATTTTCAATTTTTCAATTTTTACCCTTGTTTTTAATACACTTATGTTATTGTGAAAACATAAACAAATAGTTAATAATAATTTTAATATAGTTTAATTTATCTAATGATTAATTATTATGACGTAATTAATGTTCAAAAATATGCCCGTCTATTTGAATACACATGTTTAGTCGTTTTATTATGTTTTCCTTCACCTTCCTTAGTATAAAGGGCGTTATTCTCCTGCACGCATCCCGTATCCCATTTTTCATATCTACTGGTGTTGTAGGGGGATTCACATAAACACGATCTTTAATGTAGCCCCACAAAAAGAAGTCTAAAGGTGTTA
The DNA here is from genome assembly GCA_019049505.1 of Pachyrhynchus sulphureomaculatus. Lineage (NCBI taxonomy): Eukaryota > Metazoa > Arthropoda > Insecta > Coleoptera > Curculionidae > Pachyrhynchus > Pachyrhynchus sulphureomaculatus. Next base: position 63,133,844 of record CM032452.1, on the reverse strand, counting down.
AGTCACATGATCGAGGGGGCCACTGAATGAATCCATTCCTAACGATCCATTTTTGTGGGTAACGATCGTTTAAAAATTCCCGAACTTCCCGGTTGTAATGAGTAGGAGCTCCGTCTTGTTGAATCCACATTTGCTCCCTTTCAAAGTTATCAACTTCTTCAAGAAGCTGAGGGAATTCGTTCTGCAAAAAATTTAGATATCTAGGCCCGTTAAGCGGTTCGCGGAAAAAATATTGACCAATAATTCGAAAATTTAATATTCCACACCATATGGTACATTAAGCGACCAATGGTTTTGGTTTTGAACTTCCCGGACTCAAAATGGATTAACTGTCGAATAATAATGCATGTTATGGCTGGTAACTGCTCCATTACTGCGAAAAGTACCTTTATTTTGGATAAAAAATTTGGATCGGCCTCTATTGCTCCATTCATGGTGGTACAAAAGTTTTCTCGTCGTTCAAAATCATGATCTTGAAGTTCTTGGTGTAGTTCCATATGAAAGGGATGATACTTGTATTTTCTCGTGGTGCGATTAGCCGTAGATTGGGATGTGTCAGATAAGTCAGCTAGTTGATGGCTGCTGACCTGGGGATTATCTTCAACATGAAGTAAAATCTCCATTTCTTTTTTCTCATCGGTAGCATTCCGGTTTACTACTTTCCGTTTCGTATTCTCAACGCTACCACTACCATCAGACCGTTCCATTAAGCACTGAAAAGATTTTCTAGATGGTATACGTCTATTAGGGTACTTCGCTCCGTAAAAAAACCTTACCGCCAAAAGACAATTTTTTCCCGCCTCGCCCAGTATATAAACCATATCAATTAATTCATTTTTAGGAAAATCCATAACTATTACCTTTATACGACATTTACAACAAATTAAACTATTTTTATATATCCATATATATATATATATATATATATATATATATATATATATATATATATATATATATATATATATATATATATATATAATTATATATATATATATATATATATATATATATATATATATAATTATATATATAATTATATATATAATTATATATATATATATATATATATATATATATATATATATATATATATATATATACATGTATGTATCTACTAGAGCTACTACTTACACCTCCTTAATTTCCGTTCAACTTTGGTCGAAATTAGATTATAAAATAACCGGCCAAGTGCAAGTCTGACTTGCGCAATTAGTGTTATGTACGTTGATTGCTTTTGAAATAAAAATTTTTGTTAAGGAGATAAAATGACTTCATAAAACACACCCCAAATGAGTTTTTAACAAAGTTTGTTTGCGATCTTTTTTGAAAACGGATGAGCCTTGAATTTTTTTTATTTTTTTTTTTATATACCAGATAAATTATTAAAGGTAATGCACTCGTGATAATTTTCGTTCAATCTACACTCTGTGAAGAATATTCCAGATTTTTTTCAAAATTTTTTGATCAGTACTTTTCAAGATAAGGTGGGGGGACAGAGATTTTTACCGATTTTTCACAATTTTTTAAAAATAATACAAAGAAAAGTGTGCGCAGGTATTACATTATATATATTTTTGAATTCGTGTTTTTCACAAGCTTTCATTTGACACCTCACTCGATGACCTGGTAAATTTTTTTTCACTTCTTATTTCATCCCCCCAAAACTGACCCTTTAAGTCAAAACTCAAGGGGATATTAGCGTTTAAATTTTGATATCGGTCAATGAAAAACAAGTTTTTTATACATTTTTCTTTTTCCATTCTAATTTGATATTAAATTAGTTAAACAGTGAAAAGGTACTAGCATATAAATCATGACAGCTGTCATTGTTAAAAAAATTTCCGACAGCTGTCAATATTTGTTTTTTTTTTGACGAATTAGTTTCCAAAATTTTTGTGTCTCGAGGTGTTATTTTCTGATATCTTGGGTAAAAATTTATGGGGGTCAAAAATAGTATTTCATCAAGCTTCAATTGTTATGCAAAGGACAATTTTGTGAAAAATTAAAAATAGAAATATTTCTTGAGATATTCATTTTATCGAGAACTAAAGTTTTTGGACGAATTTTATATATATATATATATATATATATATATATATATATATATATATATATATATATATATATATATATATATAACAAGTAAGTACATTCTTTTTACAAAATTCGACTTCGTTCATCAACATAGTCTCTTTCAAGAGCGATAAAATTAGTCCAACGCTCTTCTGACATTTCTATACCTTTCTTGTAGAAGTCTTTGGCTTCAAAATAGGCTTCAGTTTCGGTGAAATCTTCTTATTTGGAGCCAAATCTCTTTCCCGCGTGCATTTTTTGAGGTCAGCGAATAGATAATAGTCGTTGGAGAATACGGTGAATGAGGAAGCAATTCGAACTTCAGTTCATGCAATTTTGCCATCGTAACCATTGACTTGTGAAATGGTGCATTGTCATGATGAAAGAGCACTTTTTTCTTTTTCATTTGGGGCTGTTTCTTTGCGATTTCTGCCTTCAACCGCACCAATAACTTTATATAATATTCGCTATTGATAGTTTTTTCCTTTCTCAGCATGGTCGATATTATATATATATATATATATATATATATATATATATATATATATATATATGCTTTTAATAGACATGTCAAAATTTGACAATGCCTACATTTTTGTATTGTCTTGGCAACTATGATAGCGTAAGTGTATTAAAAACAAGGGTAAAAATTGAAAATTTCAAAATAAATCGAAAACTATTACAAATAGGTATATAACATACTTAATAAAAGTTGGAGGGTTTTGTAAAATTTATCAGAAAAAAAAAATAATAATATACAGGGTGTGCATTTAAAAATTTGAGATTTTTCAATTTAAAATAGTCGAAATGCATAAATTTATTTTGAATACCTTGTAGCATCTAACTCAAATTTCTCTACATATATCTTTTTTTCATCTCTACGGAACGCTCGTACCAATTATGAGTATTCCACCTTCAGACAACTGTACACCTTAACATACCTTAAAACTATTGAATTTAACATTTTTTCGCCATTCCCGATACAAATGAGATAATGAACTTTACTCTATCGTTGACCCACCCTGTACATACATACAAGTTTATTGTGTGATAAAAATTTGATAAACCATAAACAAACAACAACAAATGCAAAGTAACCAAAATACTAAGGTATTTTGGTTGGTTTGAGGGATTTCTTACCTTTTACCACACAAGGTACAAATATGCTTTTTCTCATCCTGTACACATGTTGTATCAATAAAATGTATATCTTTCAAAGTGTGTTTTTTCAGATACTTTTGATCAGTAAATGTTCTATCACAGATCTAAAAGAGAATTCATTTTGTATCATTTTTATCATTAAATGAGAAAAACACAATTATATAGTTCGGCTCAAAGACAACCCATTCGTTTCGAACCAAATTAAGAAAATTCAGCATAACACCTTAAAAAATCGCATTTTAAAATTTTATTCAAATTCCCCGGGTGTAGTCCGGTAGTTTTATGAAATCAACAATGTATGTTTGTTTTTACCGTTTTAAACCTATTTCATTTCTTTGTAAAAGTGATATTGGTGCTAACGTGTATATTTATCGCATTGTTGAGAGTTATTGTTTGAGTTTTGGGCCAAAATTACTTTACTTTCTTAACAGGAAAAAATGTTACTTTGCCGGGACTATACCGGAAGTTCCTCCTTTTGGATTTTATCGCCTAGTGACGAATGAATTATCGGTAAAGCAAAGTATATATATATATATATATATATATATATATATATATATATATATATATATATATATATATATATATATGTATTTAAAAAATCTTACATCACAGAGTAAATTTTGATTCGTAGGTTCAATATTTTCAAACATAAAATTGTCCTTTGAATTTGTATCAAAACTGTATTCCAACAACATACTCTTGGTCAACTCATTGGTTATATTTGTACTAAAATATTTTTCTTGACAGACTTGGCTTTTAGTGTGTTCGTCGAGTGACCAACCATCTAAAAAGTGTATTTATAATTTAGTATGCTAGGTTAGAGTACTAAGCAGAGTTTATAAATAATAACCAAATTGTCTAAAACACACACACAAACACAGTTCAGCCGATACCTAAAAAAGGCAAGAAGACCTTGCCAAATAACTACCGACCAGTCGCACTGCTTTCAATAGTACCGAAAGTCGTGGAAAAGGTTATCAATCAGCATCTTCTAAAATATCTTGAACGATTCAATATGGCTTTCGTAAACATACATCATCAGGAGATCTTCTGAGTTATGTAACACATGTTTGGAAAACGCAATTGAACACTTCGGAGAATCTCGAGCGGTTGCTCTTGACATATCCAAGGCATTCGACCGTATTTGGCACGATGGACTGTTGGCTAAGCTACGCTCTTGTGGTATGTCTGAAAAATTCTATTTGTGGCTCTCATGTTTCCTAAGAGAGCGTTCTTTACGAGTGGCGGTACACGGATTTCTTTCTAACACCTTCATTATCAACGCCGGTGTGCCCCAAGGCGCCTTACTATCTCCTACTCTCTTTCTCATTTACATTAACGATCTGCTGGAAAAGACCGGCTATCCAATTTACAGCTTTGCAGATGACAGTGCGCTTGTCTCTTCATTCACTTTGAACGCTCGGACATGGGCTGCTCAGGCGAATATCCGCAAACAGCAGAAAGTCGTTCAACTTAACAAAGACCTGGAAGAAATTATATCTTGGGGTGACAGTAACCAAGTGAAATTTAACGCTACAAAAACTCAGGTGGCAGTTTTTTCTAAAAAAGTTAACGTTGCTGAACCCGACATAGTTATGTCGGGGCACTCCATTCCCCTAACATCGTCGCTCAATTTGTTGGGCGTTAATTTGGGAGCAAATATGTCCTAGCATGAACATGTTGCAGGCATAGCAAGGAGTGGGAATATTATTTCGAACCAAAAAGCTTTACCCTCTACAACTGTTAATTCTTTACAAAGGTCAAATTCGACCAACTATGGAATACTGCTCCCATGTTTGGGGTTCCGCTCCCAAACATATACTACATTTGTTGGATTCTGTTCAGAGAAGAGATGTTCGTCTGATTGGAGACCCGGAACTAACCGGCGGCCTTAATTCGCTGGAACATCGAAGAACGGTTGGCGACTTGAGTCTGTTCTACAAATATTTTCATGGAAAGTGTTCGAAGGATGTAGCCCGCTTAATTCCTCCCAGAGCGGTGCATGTTAGAAATACAAGTCGCGCTAATACTTCACATCTGTATGAGGTTCAGCTTGTTACTCCGCGTACAACGCTTTTCAAGCAGTCTTTTATATGGAGAACATCAACCCTTTAGAATAATCTGCCAGGGCTGTGTTTCCTACCGAGTACAATTTACAGCGATTCATCAACAACGTGAATCGCTTTTTTTTTTTTTTTTTTTTTTTTTTTTTTCCCTTTTCCTGTCTACTTTTTAGTAGCCTATATAAATACGCACACGCACACCAAGTTTCAGCCATATTGGTATATTTCTTTGTGTTTGGCATTCGTGTGAATCAAGGAAGTCGAGTGATTTTCAAGAAATGGACGAAAAAGAATTTCGTGTGGTGATTAAACATTACTTTATGAAAGGCAAAACGCCTCAGGAGACTAAAGAGAAGCTTGATAAACATTATGGTGACTCTGCACCTTCGATTAGAACAGTTTATAAGTGGTTTCAAAATTTTCGGACTGGCCATATGGACACAAGTGACGCTGAACGTTCTGGACGGCCTGTGGAGGTTACGACTCCAGAAATCATTGATCAAATCCATGATATGGTGATGGATGACAGAAGAGTTAAGGTGCGTGAGATTGCTAGTGCTGTGGGCATCTCGACTGAACGGGTACATAATATTTTGCATAAACATTTGGACATGAGAAAGCTATCCGCAAGATGGGTGCCGCGATTGCTCACGCTTGACCAAAAACGGAATCGTGTGAAGTGTTGCAAGGATGGTTTGCAGCTGTTCCAGAAGAATCCGGAGGACCTTAAGCGTCGTTTCGTCACTGTGGATGAAACATGGATACATTACTATACTCCTGAGACCAAACAACAATCTAAACAATGGGTTACCAAGGGGGAATCTGCACCAAAAAAGGCGAAGACCGTTCCTTCGGCCGGAAAGGTTATGGCGACTGTCTTTTGGGATTCGCAAGGGATAATCCTCATTGACTATCTGGAAAAGGGTAAAACTATTACAGGTGAATATTATTCATCGTTATTGGACCGTTTGAAAACCGAACTGCAAGAAAAACGCCCGCGATTGGCCCACAAGAAAGTCCTTTTCCATCACGACAACGCACCAGCACACACCTCGCAAAATTAATGGAAATAGGATTCCAACTCGTTTCACATCCCCCTATTCTCCAGACTTGGCTCCCTCGGACTACTATTTGTTCCCCAATTTGGAGAAATGGCTGGCGGGACAAAGATTTTATTCAAACGAGGAGGTGATTGCAGACACTAATGGATATTTTGCAGACTTGGACAAATCCTATTATTCGGAAGGGATCAACAAACTAGAACATCGTTGGACGAAGTGTATAAGCCTAAAAGGAGATTATGTCGAAAAATAAAAAAGGTTTACCCCAAACACATAAGTAGTTTTTATTTTTGCACGGACTTTTCAAACCAGCCTCGTATAATATAAAAAGATAAATATTTTTAAATTTTAGCATATTTTTAAATTTTATACGTCTTTTAATTGATCATAACTTAACTTTACTTGGTCACTCATGTCTGCACGTGGTATAAATTGGTTCATAAATATCAGTCCTGTATATCTACGCAATTTATACCTCAAAAAAATAAGGTGAGCAACAAAAAGTAACCATTAAAATATAAAATTTGACCTATTTTGTGCATTTCATACATCTTTAAACTGCTCATAACTAAAGTTTACGTGGTCGAGCATGGTCTTATATGATCTAAGATTGTTCAAAAATATCTATGCAATTTATACGTCAGAAAATTAGGTGCACAGCAAAAAGTAACCATTAAATATAAAATTTTGCTTATTTTTGAATTTTATTGCTCATAACTTGACTTTACTTGGTAATCCATAGTTGCACGTGCTCTGAATTTATTCATAATTGTCAGTCCTGAATATCTATGGGTGCTAGATCCATAAAAAAAAATTCTTAATTTTTTTTTTTGAATAAAGAATAAATATTCGTAAAAAAATCAAATTTTCGAAAATTCGAAGTGTATGTAACCCCTTAAAATGTTATTATAAGTATAATTTAAGTTTTTGTAAATGTTGACAGTAAATATGAGAAGAATGTCTAAGGATACTAGTGATATTTTAATGATTAACCTTGGCGACATTAATAACTCATGCAAACAAACTGTAACGGTAGTAACTATTTAGGTGGTTTTAAATAAGATACAATAATAGCGAACAGACATTATATTAACAAAAAAAATCAAATAACCGCATATAAAGTACATTTCTAATTATTAAATCTGGATAATTTTAGTTTAATACACATTTTAGAAAACTAAATTACACCATCTATTAGTTTCATAGAATCCAATGTTCTTTAATTTTTCAATAAAGTAATTTAAAAATAACCGGCCAAGTGTAAGTCGGACTTGCGCAATCAGTGTTCCGTACGTTGATCACTTTTAAAAGAAAAATTTTTGATAAGGAGGTATAAAATGATCAATGACTACACAAAACACCCCAAATCAGTTTTTAATAAAATTTGTTTCCGATCTTCCTCGATTTATTTTTTTTTATACGAGGCTGGTTTGAAAAGTCCGTGCAAAGTCCGAGAGATGGCACCACCGGCGCGTATCGAGGTCATGTTTAGTTAGTAGCATCTCTTGAATGAACGCACACCAAGTTTCAGCCATATTGGTCTATTTCTTTGTGTTTGGCATTCGTGTGAATCAAGGAAGTCGAGTGATTTTCAAGAAATGGACGAAAAAGAATTTCGTGTGGTGATTAAACATTACTTTATGAAAGGCCAAACGCCTCAGGAGACTAAAGAGAAGCTTGATAAACATTATGGTGACTCTGCACCTTCGATTAGAACAGTTTATAAGTGGTTTCAAAATTTTCGGACTGGCCATATGGGCACAAGTGACGCTGAACGTTCTGGACGACCTGTGGAGGTTACGACTCCAGAAATCATTGATCAAATCCATGATATGGTGATGGATGATAGAAGAGTTAAGGTGCGTGAGATTGCCAGTGCTGTGGGCATCTCGACTGAACGGGTACATAATATTTTGCATAAACATTTGGACATGAGAAAGCTATCCGCAAAATGGGTGCCGCGATTGCTCACGCTTGACCAAAAACGGAATCGTGTGAAGTGTTGCAAGGATGGTTTGCAGCTGTTCCAGAAGAATCCGGAGGACTTTAAGCGTCGTTTCGTCACTGTGGATGAAACATGGATACATTACTATACTCCTGAACATGGATACATTACTATACTCCTGAGACCAAACAACAATCTAAACAATGAGTTACCAAGGGGGAATCTGCACCAAAAAAGGCGAAGACCGTTCCTTCGGCCGGAAAGGTTATGGCGACTGTCTTTTGGGATTCGCAAGGGATAATCCTCATCGACTATCTGGAAAAGGGTAAAACTATTACAGGTGAATATTATTCATCGTTATTGGACCGTTTGAAAACCGAGCTGCAAGAAAAACGCCCGCGATTGGCCCACAAGAAAGTCCTTTTCCATCACGACAACGCACCAGCACACACCTCAGCAGTTGTGGTCGCAAAATTAATGGAAATAGGATTCCAACTCGTTTCACATCCCCCCTATTCTCCAGACTTGGCTCCCTCGGACTACTATTTGTTCCCTAATTTGAAGAAATGGCTGGCGGGACAAAGATTTTATTCAAACGAGGAGGTGATTGCAGACACTAATGGATATTTTGCAGACTTGGACAAATCCTATTATTCGGAAGGGATCAACAAACTAGAACATCGTTGGACGAAGTGTATAAGCCTAAAAGGAGACTATGTAAAAAAATAAAAAAGGTTTACCCCAAACACATTAGTAGTTTTTATTTTTGCACGGACTTTTCAAGCCAGCCTCGTATATACTAGATAAATTATTAAAGGTGCGATCATTTTCGTTCAATTTACAACCTGTGGAGAATATTCTAGAATTTTTTCAAAATTTTTTGATCAGTACTTTTCGAGATGAGGAGGGAACAGCGATTTTTGGCAATTTTTTAAAAATAATACAAAGAAAAGTGTGCGCAAGTATTACATTATATATATTTTTGAACTCGTGTTTTCACAAGCTTTCATTTAACACCCCACTCGATGACCTGTTTTTTTTTTCACTTCCGATTTCACCCCCTAAAACTAACCCTTTAAGTAGGAATAAAAATTTAAACAACTGTTTAAAATCACCACTTATATTTATTATATTATTGCTGATAATTGTTTCGACACACTGTGTCTTCTTCTGGAGCACGATGTAAATTAACTAACAAAGTAGGTTACAGAATATATAGTTTACCTAATTATAAATAAATAAATGGCCTGGAAACACCCCTCTTGGGGTAGGGCCACCCTTTGGGTTCTCTAGATCTAGTTTATGGGTCGATCAGACCCCTTTTCCTTGTTGTTATATTTCTCTCCTTAGATGTCTTCTCCTTCCAGTTCGTAATCCCTGCCACCTCCATGTCTTCCTTGACTTGCTGCAGCCATCCTATTCTCGGCCTGCCTCTCCTTCTACGTCCCGGTTCCCATTGAAGTATTTCATATATTGGTGCTCCTGGGCCTGCTCTTCATGTGTGCCCTAGCCAATTAAATCTCTTCTGTTTTATTTTTTTGACTATATCCTCCTCCACTTCTTCCAAAATTTCTTGATTAGTCCTCCTTCTGTAGACTCCTTTACATATTCTTATCGGCCCTAGGATCGCTCTTAATATCTGTCGTTCAATTCTTCTCATGTCTTCCTCTTGTTTCTTTGTCATTCTCATAACTTCGGTAGCATACATTAGTTTTGGGAGTATTAGTGTCTTGTATATCCTCATTTTACTGTGTCTTCCTATTATCTTACTACTTAACAATTTCTTATTGCTATGGAAACACTTATTTGCTATTAATCTTTCTTTTACTTCCATTTCCTTGTTCCCATCCCAATACAGCGTCACTCCCAAATATTTTATCTTCTCTACTCTTTCGAAGGTATATTCGTTTATTCTAATCCTTTCCATTTCCTGAACATTTTGTTTTCAGTTGTTCATTATTTTGGTTTTCTCTTCATTTATCTTCAACCCCCTTCTACGCTTATTTCTTTCACCATTTCCTTCATTATTTTCTGGTTCTTTGCAATAATTACTACATCGTCCGCATATGCCACTACCTGGCTGCCTCTTGTTCGTATTGAACCCTGATTTATATTCCTTAGTACATATTGTAGTGTTAGGTTGAATAACGTGGCCGATAATGCATCTCCCTGTCTAACTCCTTTGTTAATTTCGAAATCTTTTGTTCTTCCTTTCTGTGTTTTGACATTGGCGAATGTCTCTTTCAGCGTCATCATACATAGTCGTCTTATGTTGCTCGGTACTCCCCGTTCTTTTAGCACTATATTTAATCCAGTTCTCTTAACCGAGTCAAATGTTTGCTTAAAGTCAAAGAACAACAATTCCAAGTTTAGTGCATGTTGTTGTGCTCTTTCCAATGCTTGTTTGACCACATGTATTGCAATTACCGTAGATTTTCCTTGTGTAAATCCACATTGGTATTGTCTCATTACATTTTTTATTACATATTTTAGTTTTTCGTGTATCATCGTTGTCAAAATCTTGTAGGCGGTGTTGAGCAGGGTAATTCCTTGATAATTTTCGCATACTTGTTGGTCGCCTTTCTTGTATATTATTACAATTTCACCTCCTTTCCAATCATGTGGCGTTCTTCTTTCCATAGCTGTTTAATTAGTACGTACATGCTTTCACAGAGTTCTTCTCCGCCGTATTTGAACAATTCCATGTTTATCCCGTCTTTGCCTGGCTTTTTTCCGTTCTTACTTCTTAGTATTATTTCTTTTATTTCATCTCTTGTTGGTTCTAGAATCATTTCCATTTCATTTTCTTCTTGCTCCTTTTCTTCGGTTATGTATTCTTCCTGTATTTGTTCATTTAAGAGGTGCTAAAAAGGTTCCTCCCATATAATAATATACTGTTTTACTTCTTCTATTATTTTTCCCTCTCTGTCTTTCACTCCTCTGACTTTTCCTTTATAAGTTCTGTTCTGTATTTTAATCTTATTGTAAAACTGTTTTGTGTTAACATTCCGACCTTCTGTTTCTATTTCCCCAATTTGTTCATCTATCCATTCTCTTTTTGTTCTTCTAATTACTTTATTACATTCCTTTCTAATGCTTTCATATTTCCGTCTGTCCTCAATATTATTTGTTTCCAACCATTTCATCCTGGCATTTATTTTTTTGTATGTCATTCTTTTACATGTTTCATTAAACCACTCTTTCAATTTGTGGTTTCTTTCTATCCCTGTGCTTTCTTGCGTTGCGTTTATCTAATTACAAGTACTAAATTCATTAACAATATTTACCTTAATACCTAGAACAAGTTCAATAAAGGAGACCCTTCCCCATCTAATTGATCGTTGAGTAGTAAACCTTTAATTTCTACCTGTTCTAAACAATTCAGTGATTTTCCTTTCTTTCCATTATGCAAAATTTTGAAATCTTCATTGAACGTATGATTTTCATCTGTTAAATGTTTAGCGTAATGAGATTTGTTATTTTTCATTCTATAGCTTTGTTTATGTTCCTTTATTCTTTTATAAAAATTTTATTAGTCAATTTTCCGGTATAAGTGAGTGTATGAAATTTTTCTTTGTTTAGTTGTTTGTACGGGTACACCAGTCCTATTGCTTTTTTAAATTGTTTTTTCATTAAAATATTATCTACGAAATCGCTCCTGTACCCATTGTTTATACTAATTTGTTTTATAATATTTAATTCTTTCTGAAAATTTTCTTCCGTTAATGGTGTATTTATTAGTCTATGGATGAAACTATTATAATCCGAGATTTTATGTGTGAACGGGTGGTTAGAATTACCGTGTATAGTTATATCTGAGTATGTTGGTTTATGGAAGATTTCAAAATCGGGTTTATTCATTTTGTTTGATACTTTTAAATCTAGGAAATTAATCGATTTATTTGTTTCTATTTCTGTTGTAAAAGTAATATTATTATGAAGTTGGTTATTATAATCTAGAAATAGTTTTAATTGTTGATTAACCATTTAAGTCAAAATTTACTTTTCAAAACTATACGGCTTTGATGGGGCCGTCAATTTCAACTCTCTATGTCAAATAGACAGACGCAGAGACAGGCAGACAGACAGGCGGACAGACACCGAAGTTATAAGTGTTCCGTGTGAAACCTAAAAAACACACCAAATCTACTACAAGAACTCTGTAAAGGATATATAATACGACATATGCTAAGTAACACCTAGAACCTCTTTTTATACCTCGTTAACCTCTTACATGTTTGATCAATTGCAAATCATGAAAAAGCAAACGGACGTATAACATAATATACTCGAAGCAACCCCCTATCCTACCTTATTAACCTCATATACGGTCGATCGATTGAAAATAGTAAAAAAATAACATACTTTTTAAATTCCTTGACTTCGAGAACCCTGAAAAGGACTTATAACAAAATATATTCGAAACAACCTCTCGCCTTACCTCAATAGCTCCCGTACATATTCTATTAAAAATAATGAAACAGTAACAACATTTTCAGAATTATTGAAACCTTAAAAAGGACGTGTTTTTTTTTATGGGTCTAGCACATCTGTTTTTTTTTTTTTTTTTTATTGGTCTAGCACACGTGCTGCAGGGAAGTCCCTAAAGCGCTCCAGGAGCGGCACGAGTGCGGAAAAAAGCGATTCACGTTGTTCTTGAATCGCTGTAAATTGTACTCGGTGGGAAACACAGCGCTGGGCAAATTATTCCAAAGGGATGATGTTCTCCATATAAAAGATTGCTTGAAAAGCGTCGTACGCGGAGTAACAAGCTGAACCTCATACGGATGCGAAGCATGTATTTCTAACATGCACCGCTTTGGGAGGAATTAAGCGGGCTACATCCTTCGAACACTTTCCATGAAAATACTTGTAGAACAGACTCAAGTGACATGATATATTCGAAACATCCCCCTCTAACGCTCTCTCTCACCCCGATTTTCGATTACATGTTTGATTATAAATAATTATATCCAATATTTGTTCATTACACCAACAAAAAAACATAAAGAAACAAAAATCTCGGATTGTGATTTTTTCACGAATGCAATACTACGTAATAATACAGTTTTCAGATTCATCGACTCTAGAAACCTTCACCAGTTCAATTTACACCCTGTGGAGAATATTCCAGAATTTTTTCAAAATTTTTTGATCAGTATTTTTCGAGATAAGAGGGGGACGGTAGCGATCTTTAGCAATTTTCTAAAAATACTACAAAGAAAAATGTGCGCAAGTATTACATTATATAAATTTTTAAACTTGAGTTTTCACAAGCTTTCATTTGGCAACCCACTCGATGACCTGGTAAATTTTTTTTATTATTTCCAATTTCATCCCCCAAAACTAATCCTTTAAGTCAAAATTTAACTTTAAAAACTACACGGCTCTGATGGGTTCATCAATTCCTATATTAGTGTAAAATTTCAACTTTCTATGTCAAATAGTTTCGGAGAAAATCGGGTGTGACAGACAGACGGACAAACGAACACCGAAGTGATCTTATAAGTATTCCGTACGAAACACTAAAAAAAAGAATAGTATCCATATTGGTACCCTGGATATAGTCACTCGTTTCTTAGGAAAAACATAAACATAAACACAATGATTGGGACACCGCCGGTACTTTTCTGAGTTTGCAGTATAAAACAACTACTGACTCTAACCTCAGCGAAATTAGTTAAATATCTATTGCAGTACTTTACACTATAAATTATACTTCCTCATGTACTTCCCACTCGTATTACTAATAAAATTATCGTTAATTTTTATGAACAAATAAAAGACGGTTTTTACCCAATCGCGATACGTTTAGTCAATAAATACTACGAAAATATAATATATTTGCAGCAGAATTACAGTATTTCGAAAGTTTAACGTTTTTTATATAGCTCAATGACAATTAAAGACTTAACATACACCAATAATACGCCATGATGGTGGATATAGGATAATGGTGGGATTCATTGTCATAACAGGGGAACATTGATACCTAGTAAATGGTGGGGCTATGTTTATCTTGCCATAATGAAAAAAACATATAAACAAAAAACGGTTTATTTGTCATAAAGAGCAAACTCTCATAAGCAATATCTTATTTCAGTCGAGAGTTATCGTTACCAACAGACAAATAGCGTGCAATACAATGCATGTACATTAAAACCGTTAAATAATGGATTTAGAGACTTCGACCTAACATTCATAATTAAAGCAGCCTCCGCTACAGTAGCCACAGAAACTGGAAAATAAAAGGACAAAATAGGTGACAACACAAAACAACTCATGGAAAGAAGAGAAAATATGAACAGAGATAAACACAAGGTAGAGTGAGCTTAACAAGTTGGTCAGATCAGAAAAGATATAAGAACGAACGAGCATAAAGTGATTTTGAAAACCATTTAAGGAAATAAAGGCCCGAAAGTAAGAAGGAAAAAATTGAATAAGTGAAGAAAAGATTATTAAATTGCAATATAGTGAAGGACAACTAATAACAAGCAGGGACAAAATAATTTCAGAAATACACACCTACTATAAGAGCAAAGAAAACAGACTGCAAAGAAAATACAAAATATAGGTTCTGAAGAACTACTAGAAGTGTAGAGGAGATCACCAACGCACAGAAGGAAATGAAGCGTAACAAACCAGCAGGCCCTGATGGTATTCTATCGGAACTGGTACTGGAAACAGGAGACGACTTAAAACAAGAATTGGCCAAGCTTTTCAACATATGTCTACAAACTGACAAAATACCAACATTATGCTATATATCAGAAGTAATACTTCTACACAAAAAGGGAGATCTCAGAAGGTTAGACAATTATCGCCCTATATGTTTACTGTCACACGTTTATAAACTGTGAACTAAAATTAACGCTAATAGATTAAAAAATAAGCTATGCTCCTTCTAGCCATGCAAACAGGCTAATTCTAGATCCGGCTATAGCACATGTGGCTACTTACAGACAATGAGAAAATACCCTAGAGAAGAGTAATGAATCCAAATTTGAACTCTACATAGCCTTAATAGACTATAAGAAGGCGTTTAATTCTGTCGAAACGTGGGCAAACATCAACGGCTTGAACAACTCTAGAATTGACTCCAGATATACTACCCTAATCAAAAATATACATGAAAACTCAAAGATGTACATAAAACCTAGTACAGAACAAATATCTACAAAAAAGGTGTAAGTAAGGGAGATACAATCTCTCCAAAGCTAGTAACGAGTATTACGGCTCTAGAACTAGATGAGACAAAGAAGGACCTTAAGGTAGATGGTCTGTATCTGAGTCATTTAGGATTCGCAGACGATATCGTAGTCATCAGAGGGAATCCACATGAGTGGCAATGATAAATAAGTTAAATTACCACTCAAACACAATTGGTCTTAAATGAAAAAAAAAAAAATAAGACAAAAATATTAACCAATATTAATAACAACGAAGTTCTAAATTTGGAAGGAACAGCTCTCGAAATTGCTGAGAAGTATATGTATCAGACCAAAAAATACTACGATGGATGAAATTTCAAGAAGAATTAGGAAAATTAAGTTATCCAGTCAAAGATTAAAACATCTCAAATACGTTTAATGTCAAAGATAATCACGGCATCCTACCCGTGATTACGTAGGGCGCTGAGACTTGAACACACGAAAGACGGATGATCGGGATAAAACTTAAAGGTAGAAAAAGAAAGAAGTGGATACGTGAACAAACGAAGGTAAAGGATCTTATAGGGCATGTAGTAGAAAAAAAAGAGGTAATGGGTTGAACATGTGGCACACACAATTAAGCGATGGATCAAGCGAATAATAGAATGGAGACCACGGTAACAGAAGACGAGTGAAGGACGTTCCAAAATAAGATGATGGGACGATATACAGAGGGTTACGGGTATTGGAGGACAACAGCTGCAAATAGATTAAGATGGAAGTTCAAGAGGAAGACCTACATCCAGCACTGGGTAGAACTAGGCTTATACTAGTATAGTAGTAGTTCTATTCAATGATTTACCATATACTATTTTGTCTCGACCAATAATCTTCATACTTATTCCCTAAATAGGCACAAATTATTAAAAATGATGCGTTAAAAATGAATTTCGTACCTTTAAAAGTTTCCCCACAAAACTGACATTTGTATACATGATCAATTAAAGGGAAATGATTGGATGTTTCTTCACTATTTATTGGACACATTTGATTATCGTTTTCCCAGGATTCTGGTAAACATTGCTCTGCAATGGTCTGTAGACTTTGCATGGTCTCAGCTAAGTCTGATACAACTAAAATATCAAATATACAGAATCATATTAATTTACTTATTATATAGCTTCACCATGTTTCTTTCTTGAAAGCTTTAAAACAAATCTAGTTGTGATCAAACACTTACTTTCGCTGTATTACATTAGTTTAAAAGTATCGCAAGATATCCTAAATAATTATGTTTTATATAAACTCTACTAAAAAGAATAGAAAGCAGTTGAAATTCTTTTAAAAAATTTAAAAACAACAAAATTTTATTATGCTATCTCTACCAAATACCTCAATACCAAAGCTTTACTAAACTTAGTAGAACTGATGTTCATGGATACTTTCGACATAATAAACCCAATATAGTAGCGAAACTGAGGGGTAACCGTATAAGAAAATCAGGTCTCAGTTTTCAAGAGGTCACGTGGCAGTTCGCCATATTAAAAAGGGGACCAACGGGACATTTTAGGTAGAAATAATGTTACTGGGCAAAGTTTTATCATTCAAAATCATAGATATTATACCAATTTTTTATTTAATAAAATGTCAAGTTAATGCAGCATAAGTATAGCTTGTCCCAAAATATAAGATCCTGATTTTTGCCGTTTTAAGTAGGCAATATAAAAATTCTGACCTTTTGTTTATGATAGGTTGCACTGATAGACTTAAGAATTTTATTCATTAATGCAAATAAATAAAATTATAAGTGTTTTTGGAGATGTTTATTTATAGATGCATGTAAAAACAAATGGATAAGAAGTACAAATATACAGTTTGAACGAATAGAATTTACAAGAGGGGACATACTGTATAAATAAAAATATATTTTAACTTAAGCCTAATTCGGTTTCGCTACCACTGTCATCAGCTGAGGTAATTATTAGTGGTTTTATATTATTTATATAAATATATGAATCTTCTACTTTAACAACGTGCTGAATGGAATTCTTCCAGCTTTTACAAGATATATCATTTATAACTTTTTTTTACTAATTCAACTACTGACACGCTTAAAGTAGGAGAAACATTTTGTGCCCTTATTTTTGATTTAACTTGATGCCAGATATGTTCAATTGGATTAAACACACAATAATACGGAAGAAGCCGCAAAACAGTGTGTCCCATTTTCTCAGCCATACTACCACAAACATATTTCTTTTTCAATTTATAGTCTTTCAAAACTTCCAAAAGATCACTTTTTTATAACTAAAGTCAAAATAAATGTCATTTTCTAACATATATTCCTGTATTTTCGATTTAGTGTTGGCTGCATTAGGACCCTTATTTAGTAGGCGACTATGGTAACTCGCATTGTCCATAACTATAACACTCTTTTCGGGAACATTTGGCAAAAAGAAATTTGGAAACCAATTATCAAAAAGTTCGGCGGCCGTGTTTTCATGATAGTCCAAACTAGAATCTTTTATGTTTTTTGCAGATAATAGTAGACAATGAATGAAACCCAGCCCTTTTCAGATCCAGCATGCAAAATACTTATTCGTTTACCTTTATTTGAAGGTGTGTTAGTCTGACATTTTGTACTGTTGTCAACCCACCCTTTTTGCACAGTGTCATGGGTATCGAACCATGTTTCGTCAAGGTAAATTACTGGCCAATTCTCTGATCGATACTTTTTAATTTCTTGCAAATAAGTATGTCGCAAGATTCGTAATCTTCGTGACTCCATCACTACTTGCCTGTTGTTGATTTTTCGGAACGTGAATCCCATTCTTAAGAGAATTCTGTGAAGGGTTGATCGGCCACAATGTATATTGTTCCCGTCCTGCACCAGTCTTAATTTTATTTTGTCTAGTGTCAGCACCAACTCTTCATACATAGAATATATTTTTCTCCTAATGACGTCTTTTTCACAATCGATTACATGATGCATTTAAAAATCTTTCCGTTTTTTCCTGTTCCTGAGTGATGATTTTCCTACAATACCCTTAATCGTAGAAATTGGGGTTTTTATTAGTTCACTGGTTTCTTGCTTATTCAAATTTCTTTTTACCAAACTGTCGTAAACATTTTTCACTATTTGTTTAGCGTCAAGTGATAAATGTTTTCTCTTGCGATAGCCACTATTGCAATTTTCCCACGGACGCCACATAATTAAAATAGAATCGTTACGTTGTCAGTTGCAAGTAAAACTAAAAACAAAAATAACAAAAAGTATCTTTCGAATCCTAATGGAGACCTGTGGTCATTAGTTAGGCCTATACTATCAAATACTTAAAGGGCTCCAAACCAGGTTGCCAAGTAGTAAATATACAGGTAAAAATAGATCCAATATGATTGCAGGTGCAAGTGAGGGCGGTATACAAAGCAGATAAAATAAAAATACGTTTATCTTAATACCTGGCAACTATGCACAAAACCCTAATAGGGTCGTTTATTGCCCCATTGAAAAAGTAGAAAGACAGGATCTTATATCTTGGGATTTACTATAATATAAAAAAAAAATTGTTTTTTTTATATTACTTTGTTAGAAAAGACATGAATATAAGCGAAAAACTTGACAGGAAGGCATTTTCAGGAAATATGTTTAGTATTTTCTCCAGGGAACTGAATAGGCATATCAGATTTTGGACCCAACGGTTTGTTAGGATTCTATAAGGCCCAAAAATGAAAACTGAAACCCGAATTTTTAAATACATATTTGATTTTAGCAAGGAATTTTATGTCCGAATACAAATTGAATCTTTCTGGGCCGGATTGGGCCTCATTGTAACTACAATAGAATCTGACGCTATAAGGATCATTAGCTGTGTTATTACCCTTTGACAGACGGAGTATTTTTTTTTCACAGGTAGAATTATATTCAAGCTAAGCCCGACCAATTTAAAAAAAAAAATTTTGATCGGTCTAATAAATATGCCTTGAAATGTGACTTTATTAGTGCGATTTAAATACCCTTTCTAATCTAGAAGCCTATGTAATGTACACATTTTAGATAAAAATATGTTCGATTTAAAATTTACACAAATAGTTTTTAAATAAAAAGTAACTGAATACTCCTAGTTTATACAAAAATAAATCTTTCTAAAAACCAGAATTTGGAGGATTGTTTATTAATCATAAAAAAATTACACAGGCACACAAAAAATACAGTTTTGCACTACTGAACAGACCGCTATACCTATGGTATTTTTAAATAGTTTCTCAGAATTATTCAATTATTTTTACAATTGTCAACGGCACAATATCCTCCTTTCTCCATGGTTATATAAATTGTTTGTCAACCTTTTCGATTCTCTTTACTTACAAACGTTTTTAATTCTCTTTTTATACAAACTCTTTCTTCCTTCTGTCTTCTAATTCATATAAAGTGCAGTCAGATCAAGAAACGATAGACAACACATTTCAAAAGACGCATCCTGAGACCAGATGTTATCATTGAGCTGCCATTTTAAAAGAGGGATCCGTCGACGCATGCGCCGGTTAAATTTCGTCACCAACTTGGAGCTCACTTTCGCTACTGTATTGAATTTACTGTGCTTGAGTTCTTCCAATAAAGGACAAACAACTGTACCTTAATACTTTTAAACAGAAATGTTATTGAATGAAATTCTCTATGTTTCTGAAGGCTGTCATAATTAAACTGCTGTAATAATAATGCATTCTCTATCCCCTATGTTGCTTTTGAAGAGGGAATATTCATAAAATATATATTCACTATATCTCTTACCTGTATTGGCTGGATTATTAGCAAAATTATCAACCAGAGACTGGTTTGATGGATCACTGAAAATATCTTGGAAAAAAGAACTTTGTTGTAATACCTCATTATTACTAAATAGATCATTTCTTACTTCATTTATACTGTTTATAACATTGCTGTCTATATCAATTAGGTTATTTTGGTTTATCGTATTATTTTCCAGTGCATCTAAAGATGTATTAATGGCATTAGCTAAGGCACCCATCTCGGTACCTATAGAGGAACCCATATTGTTGATACTAGACATCATATTCATACTATTGCCGGGGATTAGGTTATTATTTGCCATAACACTACAACTATTCATAAAATTTTCACCATTACAATTTGAAATAATATTATCTATGGGCATAATATTGTTGCTGTTGGTCATTTGTGATGATATATCACATATTTGGCTAATTTCCGTGTTAAAGTTAATGTTGTCAATGTAATTTCGTAATGTTGCATCGGATCTTTCACAGGTTTGTTTAAAGGAATATGCTTTGTTCACGTCTCTGATACACTGTGTGCAGATCTGCTGAGGTAAGCCATCACCTTCTACAATCTGAAATTAAATTAAATTATTATTACGGTTTTTTTATAGATGTAGCACACGGACTGCAGGAACATTCTTAAGATGCTACTGTAGCGACGCGTATGCGGCAAAAGCATTGAATCGCTGTTTTACTCGATGGGAAACACAGTCCTGAGTAAATTATTCCAAAGGGATGATGTTCTCCCTATAAAGGATTGCTTGAAAAGTTTTGTACGAGGAGTAACAAGCTGATACGGATGTGATGTACTAGCGCGACGTGTATTAATAGCACGCGCACTCTAGGAGAAATTCAGCGGGTTGCATCCATCTAACACTTTTCATGACAAACCTACTATTGCTTACCCATTTAGCAATTTTAACAAATTATTTGTTTTAACTCCAATAATACTCTCTAAATCGTCATGGGCTCATGCCTTAAGTGTAGCACGTCCGACCTATTCTTATTTAATAATTATATTATCAAACAATTATCTATTTATTTATAACTGAGCCCAATACACAGTAATTAATAGGGCCGTATAAAGCAATAGGTATATACTTAACAATGTAGCTAAAAACCGCACAACAAACACACGTGCATTTGGCCCTTGCGCTCGAAACAAGGCAGTGTAAGTTCATAAAACTATAACGAATCCGCGACGTCACGAACGGATTATTTAGAGAGTACACCAAGATCATATTGATATGCTATTCGTTTATAAACTGAACATATTTTGTACACGGGTGATCCTAACATAATTTTTGGGAGCTCTCGGCAGATAGAAATAGGGCCTTAATCTACTAGGACCTTTGGGTACAACAAACTTGAGTTGTTCCAACAAAGAAGGACAAACAACACTACCATTAACGCTTTTAAACAGAAATGTTATTGAATGAAATTCTCTGTGTTTCTGAAGGGTGTCATAATTAAACCGCTGCAATCTGCATTCTCTATCCCTCCCTGTGGGTACAGTCCATCCTCTATTAAAGAAAGGTATCTTTAAAAAAATTGACATTTGCTCCAATGTTAATATATATTTATTATAAATTGGTAACCATATCAAGGTATAGGTTTTGTATTATTAAACGACTTACAGTTTCTCAAGATAAATCCCAATTATGCTTCTGCTATTATTTTGTATATGTGAGTACTAAAACTTAGCTTAGAGTCAAATAGAATCCCTAAATCACGAGTATTTTCGACTTTAACTGACATAGAACCATCAGCACAATAATCATACAGCAAAGGGCACAATTTTTTAGTAAATGATATTACTGAAGACTTACTAGCGTTGACCCTTAGTTTATTGATAGTACACTAATTCACTATGAACTCTGTTGAGAGCATTTTGTAATATTTTGCAATCCTCAAGTCTCTCCACCGCACATAGGGGTACTTCAGCATTTTAGGCGGCTATAAATTGATTTGCTAAAACTAGTCCTCGGTAGAAAAAATTTGCTACCTAACAATAGGCACAAAACAATAGGCGACTCCTCCCGCTACCCATTTGACAGCGCGCGCGCCGGAGCCTCAGTCAGAATTTGATCGTCGCTCTGAATGTTCGTTTCTCTTCTCGGCATTCGTTACAAAACAGTTATTTAAAAAAGTGATTTTTCTTTCTTGAAGAAAACTGTGATGGATTTGAATATTGCAGGTGATTTTGTTGATTTTAACAGAAAAAAAGGGTATTTGCACTAATTAAATATATTAATATTAGCCGTGATTTCCCGTAAAATCGAGGTTTTCATGGTCTTTAAATCTCACGTTGAAAACCACGTGATATTTTGTATTTATTAATTTACTTTTAATTTAAACGGTTTTTTTTTTTCTAGGCTTCAAGGGTACTTCAGGTGCTCGAGTAATAGCGCGTAGACTACTTTTTGACAAAATGCAGGAACAAAATTTACCAAACTTGCAAACTTATATATCTTCAGAGTTATATTTTATCGCAAGATGAATATTGTGATGAGTAAAGAAGGAAAGTGAAGCATAAGTTCGTCTATTTGAAGTCACAATTCATAAAAAAACAGAAGTTTTTCTTAAAGAGAATGAAGAATGGTTACAAGGAATATTTGAAATACCTAGGGTAAAAGGCCGTTCTTCTGGTCGACCACCAAAGTCATTTAAAGAATCAAGTGGGAGGAACAAACGTAGGAAAACAGAGGAAGTACGCAGTGCTGTAGTTAAATAAGTAATAATGCGTGCTGCTCAAACATCCCTTCAACGTTCTGTAGAGAGAATTGCGTCCACTATTCTAAAAGACGTAACTAACTCTCCCCAGACTGCCCCAGCATGCCAAAAAGCATACAAAATGTCAAAGCAGCATGAAAAACAGTCACAACTAAATTTTATAGCCGCCCTCTCAATGTTTGTAGAAGCTGACCTCTCAAGTAATAATAGTAATAAGTATTATCCTAGTTAAACCGTGTTATAGCAAACAAAAAGGACTTGTTATTCGGCGAAAGAGGCTTATCGGGTAACTCAAACATGTGCTGAAATTGACTTACGACATTTATTGGATCACACGGCTAAACGTTTGGCCACATATTTGGAGGACGTACTAAAATAATTAGATCTAGAGGAGCGTCAATCATTGCCATTCATTTCGAAATGGGGATGTGACGGATCGCAATTAACACAATATAAGCAAAAAATCTAAGAAGAAGATGCAATGGACAAAAACATTTTTCAAAGATGCTTTGTTCTACTACAATTGATTTGTGGGACAAACAAGAAAGTTATTTGGGAGACTCTAACTCCCTCTTCGACACGATGCTACCGGCCAATGATTAGATTTTTTAAAGAAACAGTGCGTATATAGACAAACAACAAATTATGTTAGAGTGAGACATGAAAAGTCAAAGAGTTTCGAAGCATCTAAAAGCCTTAGGCAGGGGTGTATATTGAGTCCACTGCTGTTCTCAGTAGTAATAGACGAGGCAATAAAAACAGCAAAAAGACAAACAAAGAAATACCGGGTAGGGTTCCGGAACATGGAGAGAGTTGGAATAACAGAGATAACATACGCTGACGATACGGTACTGAACGCAAAAAACGAGAAAAATTTGAACGAAAGCCTAAAGCTGTATAATGAAAGCTTAGAACGCATGAATATGAGCATAACCGTGAAAAACACGAAGACAATGATCATAAGCGTGGAGAACAAAACGCATGAAATGTATCTAAGAGAAGAAAAGATACAGCAGGTGAAGAGTTTTAAATATTTGGGTGCAATGGTGACGAGGGATGGAGGGCTAGATGAGGAGATTAGAGCGAGGATAGAGGCAACGGGGAAACTCTTTAATAGCATCAAGAACACATTCCTACCAAAATCAACAAAACTACAAATCTTCAAAAAGGTGGCGACACCAATAATTACATACGGATCCGAAGTGTGGACAACAACACAAAGCCACAGAACTAAGATAGAAAGCATCGAAATGAAATTTCTCAGAAAGATTGAAGGAAAGACAAGACTCGATAGGAAAAGAAACGTTAATATACGGGAAACACTGGAGATAAAGTCGAACATGAGAAAATAAAAGAAAATCAGTTGAGGTGGTTTGGATATATGCAAAGAACGGGACAGGAAAAACTGGTAAGAAGAGTACGAGGCTGGTTTGAAAAGTCCGTGCAAAAATAAAAACTACTTATGTGTTTGGGGTAAACCTTTTTATTTTTCGGCATAGTCTCCTTTTAGGCTTATACACTTCGTCCAACGATGTTCTAGTTTGTTGATCCCTTCCGAATAATAGGATTTGTCCAAGTCTGCAAAATATCCATTAGTGTCTGCAATCACCTCCTCGTTTGAATAAAATCTTTGTCCCGCCAGCCATTTCTACAAATTGGGGAACAAATAGTAGTCCGAGGGAGCGAAGTCTGGAGAATAGGGGGAATGTGAAACGAGTTAAAATCCTATTTCCAATAATTTTGCGACCACAACTGCTGAGGTGTGTGCTGGTGCGTTGTCGTGATGGAAAAGGACTTTCTTGTGGGCCAATCGCGGGCGTTTTTCTTGCAGCTCGGTTTTCAAACGGTCCAATAACGATGAATAATATTCACCTGTAATAGTTTTACCCTTTTCCAGATAGTCAATGAGGATTATCTCTTGCGAAATCCCAAAAGACAGTCGCCATAACCTTTCCGGCCGAAGGAACGGTCTTCGCCTTTTTTGGTGCAGATTCCCCCTTGGTAACTCATTGTTTAGATTGTTGTTTGGTCTCAGGAGTATAGTAATGTATCCATGTTTCATCCACAGTGACGAAACGACGCTTAAAGTCCTCCGGATTCTTCTGGAACAGCTGCAAACCATCCTTGCAACACTTCACACGATTCCGTTTTTGGTCAAGCGTGAGCAATCGCGGCACCCATCTTGCGGATAGCTTTCTCATGCCCAAATGTTTATGCAAAATATTTTGTACCCGTTCAGTCGAGATGCCCACAGCACTAGCAATCTCACGCACCTTAACTCTTCTGTCACCCATCACCATATCATGGATTTGATCAATGATTTCTGGAGTCGTAACCTCCACAGGCCGTCCAGAACGTTCAGCGTCACTTGTGCCCATATGGCCAGAATGAAAATTTTGAAACCACTTATAAACTGTTCTAATCGAAAGTGCAGAGTCACCATAATGTTTATCAAGCTTCTCTTTAGTCTCCTGAGGCGTTTTGCCTTTCATAAAGTAATGTTTAATCACCATACGAAATTCTTTTTCGTCCATTTCTTGAAAATCACTCGACCTCCTTGATTCACACGAATGCCAAACACAAAGAAATAGACCAATATGGCTGAAACTTGGTGTGCGTTCATTCAAGAGATGCTACTAACTAAACATGACCTCGATACGCGCCGGTGGTGCCATCTCTCGGATTTTGCATTGACTTTTCAAACCAGCCTCGTATATGAAGCAAGAGAGGATACAAAACGAAGTCGAGGAAGATCACGAAGAACACGGAGAGAGGAAGTAAGGACTAGCTCGAAACAGAGAAGGTTGGAGAGAAATATGGAAGACATCTCTGTTTCCATGAAATATATAATGACGCTAACTATGGTCGATGCAAAAGTGTGCAATGCTGCTACTTTAACTACTTCAACGATGAGATGCTACATTTATGGTGTTTGTTCAAAGCAGTTTAACGGCCTCAATGTAAAAAAATAACGTCGACACAGATGCATTACAGTTTGGCCAGTCTGTATTGCATGCTAGGATCCGATTATTTGAAAGTATTCTGCATTTGTCATACAAGCTTCCTGTGCAAAAGTGTGCAAAAGATCGAATAGTGACAAAAAAATTGCCAAACAAAAAAAAAGCACAAATACAGGTAAAATTCAGAGAGCAAACGAGCTTAATCATAGATGTGCCAAAAGCTAGATTTAGTAAACCCAATGATGGCAATACAAGTAGGAGATTTTTTGCCAATCCAAAGGTGGCCGCTGAAATTAACGGTGTCCACTTCAACCTCATAAATCACTTGAAAGTAATTTTGGAAGTAATATCGAGTGGTCATAGAGTCAACTTGAAAAAATTTACAGACTATGGATACGAGGCCGCCAAAATTGATGTGGAGTTATATTCCTGCATCCCATGACTCCTGCCATGTACAAAAGATTATTTCAGGGTGAAAAATAATGGAAAAGGCACTTTTACCCATTGGATTACTGTTCGAAGAAGCAGCAGAGGCGCGAAACAAGCACTTTCGCCTGTACCGGCAAAATTTTGCTAGAAAATTCTTAAGAGAGAAGAATGCAATTTAGATGTCCTCACCCGATTATTGCTCAGCTCAGAACCCTTAATATCTAGTATAAGGCCAAAACCCCAAAAAAATCTCTGACGTTTAGTAAAGAAGCAATACAAATGCTTGTTTCTGCTGAATCCAATATTAACGACGAAGGTTCCAAAGAAGAAGAAGAGAAATCCGCGGAATCTGCCAAGGAATGGAGCTCCAGCGGGGACGAAGAGACAGGATTAATAATTATTTTTGTAATTTTTGTTTAAGTCTAGATGTTTTTTTCTTAATATACTGTTTTTTTTTTAATATATTAAAACGTATTTATTATTTAAAAATAAAACCCGATTTCAAATAGCTAAAAACCAAAAAAAATAATTTTGGCCGCGTAAAACGCTGAAATACAAATATTTAATAATCGACATCTATAACTTCAGAGATATCCTTTATAAACAATAAAAAGAAGTAAAGGCCCTAGGTTGGAACCCTGGAACATGCCAGATAAGACGCCAAAAGAATTCATTATAATGAACATATTGAGATCGATGAATTAGATACGACTGGAACTAATGCATAAATCTGTCAAATAAACGCTATGAGCTTGGCTAGGATGATTTTGTGATCTACTTTGTCGGAGGTTTTAAAGAAATCTGTAAAAACCACAACAACTTGGCTATTATTATCAACAATTCTTGATAAAAATTAAGCAAAACATGCTAGATTGGTCGTATTTGACCGTCCTCTCAAAAAACCGTGTCGTTTTAAAGTAAGAAGAGGTTCAGTTCTACTTATTTAGTGGTCATAAAGGGTGTCTCAAAATGACCTGACATTTTAAATTGCGCGCCATAGAGTACTAATCTTTGACAACTGGCATCAGGAGGTATTGAGGCTCAGTTATGGAGAATTACACGATCGAGCGACGGAAAGAAATTGAGAAATGATGAAAATTTTACAGAGACTGTTCGAACTGCACGACTTTTGGTCATCATAACGTACCATCTCGCAACACTGTGGTGCAGTTAATCAAAAAAATTAAGGTTAGTGGTTCAATTCTGACCGCGAAAAGCAGTCATTATTCTTGTACTAGCCGCAGTGATTGCGAGTGTTAACAAAAGTCCTTCCACCACGTGCTCAGCAAATGAACATTTCAAGATGCTCTGTGCAACGAATTTTGACGAAAGATCTACATTTGCCAATTGGATATTCGAGCATCAACAAATCGATGGTGATTTTTCGAAGAAAATTATCTTCAACAATGAGTCGCATTTTCAACTTAGTGGCTACGTAAATAAACAAAACTGTCGAATTTGGGGGACTGAAAACCCACAAGTGAGCCAACAGCCTCCCATGCATCCACCATGAGTCACTGTTTAGTGCGGATTTTATAACAGCATCTTAAAAATTTTGGAAAAACCACAAATTAACATAACAGGTCTATAATTACCTATGACAGGCTTATCCCCCTTTTTAATTATTGGATATATTTTACTAATCTTCTCACACTTCTCACTCAGTGATAAGTCCAAAAACTGCTACACGCACAACACCACAAGTCATTCAACAAGTCCATGATATGGTGTTAGATGATCGATGAGTGAAAGAGCATGAAATAGCTGACGCCATAGGCATCTCAAAAGAACGAATTGGAAATATTTTTCATGAAGAATTACGTATGAAAAAGCTTTGTGTAAGATGAGTGGGAATAGACGAAAAACGCACTTAAATGCGTATTTCTCAAGAGTGTTTGGATCGTTTTAAGCAAAATAAAATGGATTTCAAGCGTCGTCTCATAACTCTTGATGAAACTTAGATTCACCACTGTACACCAGAGTGAAAAGAATAGTCGAAACAGTAGATTGAAGCCAGTGGAAGTGCACCAAAGAAGGCAAAGACGATTCCATCAGCAAGGAAGGTTATGGCAACAGTTTTTTGAGATTACAAGTGTCTTGTTGGTCGATTATCTATAGAAAGAGAAAACAATTAACTCCGAATATTATTGTAACCTTTTGGAACAGTTGGATGCAAAGATTCGTGAGAAAAGACCTACTTTAAAGAAGAAAAGAATTATTTTTAATCAAGACAATGCACGTGTTCACACAAGTGTTTTGTCAATGGCAAAATTCAAAGAATTAAAGTACGAATTGCTTGACCATCTAGCGTATTCACCAGATTTTGCTCCCTTTGACTATTATCTGTTTCTAAATCTGAAAAAATTCCTGACCGAAAAGCGCTTTACATCAAATGATGAAGCTATTGCAGCTGTAGATGGATATTTTGCAGACCTCCCGGAATTACGCTTTAATGATGGTATTGAATTATTGGAAAAACGTTAGAATAACTGGAGATTATATTGAAAAATAAAACATATTTCACGTCAAAAAAAAATTCTTTCATTGTTAGACCGAGAACTACTACCTCCAAAAAGACTTGAGATCATGCGCAACATCATTTTCGATATCAGAAATATATCCATAATAAGCAATCTTAATCATTACAACCGCCTCCCTTCTTAATTCCTTAAATCTATTTAGATAAACGACTGCCAGACCTCTGCCATTTTTAGACGCTCTTAGATATATTTCTCGTGCATACTATCATTTTTAAAACAAAAAATTCTAACTATGTTTAGTTTATTTATGTTGAAAACGGTATGCCTCACACATCACAAAATTATAAACTTACCATTTCTTAAACATTTATTACCATTTCCTATAATAGAAGCACGGCAGAAAAGTTAGACCATTCTAAGTGTTCTTTTTACAATTATCAATTTTATAAATGAAAAACTCTTTCTTTGACATATTTTTATCAGAATTCTGTTTGTATACAATTGTAATGAGATGGTTAAAAAATAAACTAATTAATATTAACAATGAAAAAATCTTTAGATTAAGATGGCGTTCTGCTCCCAACCAAAATGACAAGAAGAACTTGTAGCATGTTGTTTACCATTAAAACTATTAGCTATGGTCAGGTAGTTTCTGTCATTACTGTCATTTCTGAGAATGTCTATTAGTTGCTTCCATGAAAATGCTATTACATCCAACTTCTCAATTACTTCTATTTAGAAGTTAAGACAGACTAAGCATAAAAACTATTAAAAATTCCTCAAAGTCTATTAAGCAACAATAAAATTACAGCCATAAAAGCTAAAAAACACATTGCCTCAGGGCACTCGGGTGAGCTCCAAGGGCTCTGAATCCCTTTTGGGAGTTCCTTGCAATATAGGTAGTTCAGCAATCATAGATCTGCTGAATGATAAGTTCATATAAGACTGAAACGGGGCCCCAAGAATGGGACAGACTAAGAATCTCATAAGGGGCCAAGTCTCTGTTGAATTTATACAGGAAAGACCTGAAGACAGTGGTAGAAATTCGTACAGAACACTGCCACCTGAATAAGTAGCTAACTCGCAGGGTCAAGGATGATCTATACTTCAGATGGTGCTTGAAGAAAAAGGAAGAGACACTTCTTCATTTAATTAGGTCATACCTGGCAATCACACAAGCAAAGAGTCATCTAGTATTGTCAATAATTTTTGGACCAGGAGTGTATTTAGAATATTCAAGTAACCTATAAGCCAGATCTATCTTTCTAACACAATGCCTACATCTCTATTTATTCATGGGCATATATGATCCTATTTATTTCTGGGTCCCTTAGTGGCACTGTGTTTATGAGCACTGTACTCTAGGGCTCCACTAAAAGCCATATAAATACTACCAGTTTAGTTTAAAGCTATAAAATATAATAAAAAATTCAGGAAAGAGTTTAAAAAAGGTGTCTGTATAAGACATATTATTAAAGGTGTCTTATTTCCAATAAGAATTTGTAACTCTGTGTTTTTAGATAACCAGATAGAGGGAAGCATGAGGTTCGCCAGAGTAGGATCAGACCACAGGAGTGACGCTTAGATTAGGAGGTACCCCGAATCTCAGTAGTATGCAAATTTCCAGAACATGTGTTAAAGTGATGTTTAAATTTCTTTTGTATTTAAGGTTTTTTTAATTCTAGTTGGGTACCATGTATTTGGGTTTTAAGTCTATATCAGTTCATGCATCTATGATATTAATTACTGGATGAATTTTTGATGATACATACTAAATATATTCTTATTTAAATGGTCCTAGAGTAATGTTTAATATAGCCAGTCTAATTTTATATTTTTCCTATTTCTTTTTAAGTACTAACAATTTTAATTTAATCTTAACACATTTTAAAGGCTTTTACATATTTATCTCTGTTCCTTAGTTATATTTATGTTGTCTATTGAATGATTCTTAGTTTTCCATATTTAGTAATATGTAACAATGTACTAATAAAAATATTTTCGGAATGCTCAAGATTAAAAATACTTTGTAGGTGATAACAATAAACATGCTTCTTAAAACAACAGCAAACGGCCATCTATCCGATACTTTAGTGCTTTCTCTTGGAGTTCCTCAGGGTTCGGTACTTAGTCCTACTCTGTTCAACATTGCGATGCTGTCTCTCACCAATGTGATTGCTCATCATATAAAGTACAAATTATTTGCCGATGATATCATATTATATTATTCCTCACCCTCGTTCTCAAACATCACAGACAATCTCCAAAGAACTTTAAACGTTCTATACAAATGGTCCAACACCTATGGTTACTCTTTCTCCCCAAGAAAATCTGTTTTTATACATTTCTGTAAAAAAAGAAACTGCCCTAGACTCAATCCTCTCAATATCAATGGATCTCCTATATCTATTCACAACTCTCATAATATCCTAGGGCTAATTTTCGATTCGGGTTTGACTTGGAACTCACACATTAATTACTTAAGACCACGCACAGTCCAAGATATTAATCTACTGCGCTTACTTGCTCATTCAAAATGGGGTTCTGATCTTAGCTCAATCATAATCATTTATAAATCCCTTATCCTATCCAAACTAAACTATGGAGATTTCATATACGACTCAGCGAGTCACTCAATCAAAAAAAAGCTAGACACCATTCAGAATCAGGCTTTGCGGTTAGGTACCGGAGGTTTTAGAACTTCACCTATCTCCAGTTTACAGTGTGTTTCCTCCATTCCACCCCTCTATCTTAACAGACAATTCTCTCTCATGAAATTTTATGCTCTTTCAATGAACCGTCCTCACTTTAAATCTTCATTAAATCTAACTTATCTTTATCTTTCTCGTACTATATCGCTATCATCCAACTACCTTCCAGGCTCAAACACCTTTTGACTCTACACAATTTCACCCCTCCCCGATTTGAATACCCTCTTACCACATCTTTTCCTCCTTGGCAATCTTCAAGCCCCCATATAGACTTCTCCATGTGCACACTGGATAGAGAGATTACTCCGAATAAAATTATCAACTCCATATTCAATGATAAATTAAAAAACCAATATTCTGATTATTTCGCTATCTATACAGATGGCTCCAAGTCATGCTCAGGGGTTGGCGCCGCCTTTATCGCTCAAAATATTCAGAAAACTTTCAAATTACCTCTTCACTCATCTATTTTCTCAGCTGAGCTTCTTGGCATCAGGGAGAGCATAAGATATGCGATTACTACTCTTCCTAATTTCAAATTCCTAGTTGCTTCGGATTCTCAGAGCGCTCTTAAATCCATTCAACATGCGAACCTTGATGACGCATACTACGCAACTACCTTCCAGGCTCAAACACCTTTTGACTCTACACAATTTCACCCCTCCCCGATTTGAATACCCTCTTACCACATCTTTTCCTCCTTGGCAATCTTCAAACCCCCATATAGACTTCTCCATGTGCACACTGGATAGAGAGATTACTCCGAATAAAATGATCAACTCCATATTCAATGATAAATTAAAAAACCAATATTCTGATTATTTCGCTATCTATACAGATGGCTCCAAGTCATGCTCAGGGGTTGGCGCCGCCTTTATCGCTCAAAATATTCAGAAAACTTTCAAATTACCTCTTCACTCATCTATTTTCTCAGCTGAGCTTCTTGGCATCAGGGAGAGCATAAGCTATGCGATTACTACTCTTCCTAATTTCAAATTCCTAGTTGCTTCGGATTCTCAGAGCGCTCTTAAATCCATTCAACATGCGAACCTTGATGACGCATACATCAGACAAATAAAGGATTTATTATATGTTGCTAGACTAAAAATCAAATCCTTTACACTCATTTGGATACCAGGAAACTGTGACATTGAGGGAAATGACAAAGCTGATACTTTTGCGAAGGAGGCCTCTCTCTCTGGTGCTCCTGTTCTGGGCGAAAATCATCCCAGAGATTACATAAAACATCTATCTCAGGAATTTAGGAAATTATTCCAATTACAGTGAGATCTTGAGGACACCACTAACAAACTCTGGGACCTCAAAACTGACGTCTATCCTCCATTACATCATCAAACACTGAATAGAAAGAAAAACACCATTGTCAGAAGACTAGCCATTGGACATACCTATCAGACCCATTCTTTCCTTTTGAACAAAGAGGATCCCCCAATTGTCCATCATGTCATCTACCACTTACTGTCAAACACATATTTGAATCACAACATTTATCTGATATCCGTGAAAAGTTTCACATTCCTCCCAACCTAAAATCTGTCATCCAATCCTACAACATCATTCACAGACAAATTGGTGAATACTTAAAGGAAATAAATTTTAAAGTATAAAATTCCAATACATTTGGACGCTAAATGACCGTTGCAGTCGACGCGCCTTAACCCCTTAAATCCTCTCTCTCTCTCAATGACTTCTATTTACCAGTTAAGACAGACTAAGCATAAAAACTATTAAAAATTCCTCAAAGTCTATTAAGTGACATTAAAATTACAGCCATAAAAGTTTAGCTAAAATCACATTGCCTCAGGGCACTCTGGTGAGCTCCAAGGGCTCTGAATCCCTTTTGGGAGTTCCTTGCAATATAGGTAGTTCAGCAATCATAGATCTGCTGAATGATAAGACTGAAACGGGGCCTCAAGAATGGGACAGACTAAGAATCTCATAAGGGGCCAAGTCTCTGTTGAATTTATACAGGAAAGACCTGAAGACAGTGGTAGAAATTCATACAAAACACTGCCACCTGAATAAGTAGCTAACTCGCAGGGTCAAGGATGATCTATACTTCAGATGGTGCTTGAAGAAAAAGGAAGAGACACTTCTTCATTTAATTAGGTCATACCTGGCAATCACACGAGCAAAGAGTCACCTAGTATTGTCAATAATTTTTGGACCAGGAGTGTACTTAGAATATTCAGATCTATCTTTCTAACACAATGCCTACATCTCTCTTTATTCATGGGCATATATGATCCTATTTATTTCTGGGTCCCTTAGTGGCACTGTGTTTATGAGCACTGTACTCTAGGACTCCACTAAAAGCCATATAAATACTACCAGTTTAGTTTAAAGCT
The DNA here is from genome assembly GCA_019049505.1 of Pachyrhynchus sulphureomaculatus. NCBI lineage: Eukaryota > Metazoa > Arthropoda > Insecta > Coleoptera > Curculionidae > Pachyrhynchus > Pachyrhynchus sulphureomaculatus. The sequence goes on along the minus strand of CM032452.1, from coordinate 63,099,905 downwards.
ATAAAATATAATAAAAAATTCAGGAAAGAGTTTAAAAAAGGTGTCTGTATAAGACATATTATTAAAGGTGTCTTATTTCCAATAAGAATTTGTAACTCTGTGTTTTTAGATAACCAGATAGAGGGAAGCATGAGGTTCACCAGAGTAGGATCAGACCACAGAAGTGGCGCTTAGATTAGGAGGTACCCCGAATCTCAGTAGTATGCAAATTTCCAGAACATGTGTTAAAGTGATGTTTAAATTTCTTTTGTATTTTAGGTTTTTTTAATTCTAGTTGGGTACCATGTATTTGGGTTTTAAGTCTATATCAGTTTATGCATCTATGATATTAATTACTGGATGAATTTTTGATGATACATACTAAATATATTCTTATTTAAATGGTCCTAGAGTAATGTTTAATATAACCAGTCTAATTTTATATTTTTCCTATTTCTTTTTAAGTACTAACAATTTTAATTTAATCTTTACACATTTTAAAGGCTTTTACATATTTATCTCTGTTCCTTAGTTATATTTATGTTGTCTATTGAATGATTCTTAGTTTTCCATATTTACTATTATGTTTTTTATCTGATGATACAACAATGTACTAATAAAAATATTTTCGGAATGCTCAAGATTAAAAATACTTTGTAGGTGATAAACATGCTTCATAAAACAATTATTTAAAATTATATCAAAGAATTCAGAATGTGGTGAATTTAATTGGATAGAGACATAAAAATACTTCCACATCTTCTTAGTTGTCATGTGCTTAGGAAAAAGCATATATACAAACTGGCACAACTTATAAATCTCTTTTGGCCACACACATCATAATATGTGATGAATTTTATATTGGTTTAGACCGAAACTTAGTATCGTTAGATAAAGGCTTATAGATAAAATCAACACAATGGAATATATAGGTATTCAAATTTGCAGTTTTTATTATTTTTTTAGTGGATTTTGGTATATTTGATAGCTTCAATTTTGTGTTAAAAATTTAATAATCTTGGAATTGTTGCTAGTGAAAGTCACTCAGAGATTTGAGCCCTGCCATTGACATAGATTTACAAATGGGAGACATTACTGTGTCCTACTCTATATCTTATTTTAAGGTCTATTTTAAGTAATATTCTATTTTTATGCGACTTATTACATCTCCCAATACATTAAAAATGATGTTGTTACCTACATAACCAAGTTTAACTACTTAGAAATTATAATGAGAAGGGAATAAACTATGAGAAATTAGAGCTATTTTATGTGAGAGACTTTACACCTCTTCATTATAACAAGGTAACCTTTGTGTACATTTTATGTAAAGAATTTATACAAACCATTGTATTGATTAAATTTCTTGTTTTGTTAGTAAACTTCTTTTTAGGCTCTTTCTATCGCTCTTATTTTCAAATTAAAAAAAAAAATTCTTAAAAAAATCCCATGAAATACTCACTTGTACAGAAGCGAAAGACATGATCATATTAGGAACGCAAGCATCAAATAGTGGTTTTAAGTTTGCCTTCTCAAACAAGCAAGTCCTACATATCTTATTTAGTTTCATTATAGCCTTTTTTTACTAGAACATTAAAAATATACTTAAAAATTCCTTTTAGCACACCGAGCATTGCTTATTTTGACATATTTACAAACACTGAAAAGTTGGGTTATGTATATTAATATCAAATTCTTTTCTTCCAAGGCGTCAACGTGAGGGTGACTCCAGATAAGAAATGGAAGATTACTGATTATTTTTATTGACCTACTAGCTAATTTCTAGGGCCTACGGTATTATACAGTGATTCGATTAGAACAAGATTTACAATTTGGGTATTAAGATATATACATGACAGTGACTTAACTAACTTAGCCTAAGTAAGGAGTTTATATAAATATATTGAGAGAACTTCAGATATTTCAACTTAAGATATTTCATGAACAGAACACTTAATATTAATTAACATTAACTTAATCTAATCGGGTAGTAGGGAGTCGCTAGGTCTTAGGAAACGGCAGCGGGCTTGGCGTAGAGGGGACGGTAGGTGGTCCTGACTGTAAGGTTGGGATGGTGAGTGGCTTTGTCTTGGAATTTGGGCTGGGCACAGCTGATGAGGGCATCTGGAAATGTCTGTGAAGCTGAGTATTGCGGACGAACCATAAGGCGATGATGCAGAAGGCCTTATTCGAGGAGTTAGTTTGCTTGCTAGGCGGAGGCGGTAACCTTCCATACTAGCGGCTTGTCGTAGGAGAGACAAGGTACGTGATGCTATTCGACCATTGGAGTCTGGTACTTTAGAGGGTGAGGCTTGTCGGCGTGGAGATGCGAACCTTGGTGAACGTGGTGGCTTGGGTCTTCGTTGGGTTGATCTGGATTCTCCAATATGCAAACCAGGAGACTAGCATGTTGAGATGGCGTTAAAGGTGGCTGTTGTTGATCCTGGTCGACTTGGTGGTGGTGATGATGGCGGTATCATTAGCTTACATGAAAAGGAAAGTCTACTCTGACTTGGGAATATCGACTGTGTAGATGTTAAATAAATGCGGGGGAGAGGATGGAGCCTTGGGGGATTTTGCCTCGAATGGGCCTGATCGACTCGAATCGGGAATGTACGGTCCGAGAGGAAAGAGAGGACGGATAAACTTCAGGATAAGTTCTTCGTGCCAGACTCGGTCGAAGGCTTTAGAAACGTCAAAGCATACAGCTTCAACCTGTTGTTTGCGATTAAAGCTATCGATGATGTGTAGGAAAAAAAAGCTGTGATACAGTGGACGGTACTGTGAGAGGGTCAAAACCCAAACTCTTCGTTTGAGATGACTCTGAGCTCTAGAGTTTTAGCTCGAATGATTTCGAGGATAACTTTCTCCGCGACTTTGCCTAGACAAGGGAGTAGGCTAATTGGCCGATGGCCCTCGTGAGAGGCTGTGCCGGGTTTCCTGATAGCAGCAAAAACGGAATCGTGTGAAGTGTTGCAAGGATGGTTTGCAGCTGTTCCAGAAGAATCCGGAGGACTTTAAGCGTCGTTTCGTCACTGTGGATGAAACATGGATACATTACTATACTCCTGAGACCAAACAACAATCTAAACAATGGCTTACCAAGGGGGAATCTGCACCAAAAAAGGCGAAGACCGTTCCTTCAGCCGGAAAGGTTATGGCGACTGTCTTTTGGGATTCGCAAGGGATAATCCTCATCGACTATCTGAAACATGGTAAAACTATTCCAGGTGAATATTATTCATCGTTATTGGACCGTTTGAAAACCGAGCTGCAAGAAAAACGCCCGCGATTGGCCCACAAGTAAGACCTTTTCCATCACGACAACGCACCAGCACACACCTCAGCAGTTGTGGTCGCAAAATTAATGGAAATAGGATTCCAACTCGTTTTCACATCCCCCTATTCTCCAGACTTGGCTCCCTCGGACTACTATTTGTTCCCCAATTTGAAGAAATGGCTGGCAGGACAAAGATTTTATTCAAACGAGGAGGTGATTGCAGACACTAATGGATATTTTGCAGACTTGGACAAATCCTATTATTCGGAAGGGATCAACAAACTAGAACATCGTTGGACGAAGTGTATAAGCCTAAAAGGAGACTGTAGAAAAATAAAAAAGGTTTACCCCAAACACATAAGTAGTTTTTATTTTTGCACGGACTTTTCAAACCAGCCTCGTACTAGTATGCCGTAATTCTGAACCACCCTTAGAAAATACATCGTGGTAATGCTATTCCCAATAATTTTTCGAGTCATTTTTATTTATAGTGAGTACTTCCCTCGCAAACACTCAGTTCTAACATAAGTACTGAATTTGACTTTCTTAGGCTCAAGAAATAATTTATGATAGGTACTTTAAGGAGGGATATTAATCAAAAAAGAAGGTTAAGCAGGGAAAGAGATTCTGTTCTTTTGTTTGAAATAATGACAAAATGGCGTAATTATCAGCTCTGGGCTGAAGCAATCCTGTGACGGACGTATACCAGGGTATATATACGAAACCACTTCCGAAACACTCTCCCCCAACTCCTTTGACTACAACTATAAACAAAATTGTTCATTATAACAACCAACCAGGACAAATTTTTATCGTGGAATTGAAACGACACAAAATATATCGCTCCTCCTTTCTGTAAAGCGATATTGCTGAAAAACTTTTCTACTGAAAGTTCTTTATATGCACTTAATATAAAATCGATATCTTCTTTCGTTCAAGAGTTATCGTGCCAAACAGCAGACAGACTAACAAACAGACAGGCCAACGGAAATCTAAAACTATGTTTTTCGTGATTTAAGAGTAGAGATCACGAAACGTGAAGAAATCTTGGAAGGTGATTTTTAACGAATGCTTCGCTAAACAAGGGAAATAAAAAAAATGTTTTGCTACAATTTGTAACAATTTAATGTTAATCATCTTAAAATATACTTGTTACGAAATAATGTGGAATCCGGTAGGGAGTATTTAGTGAGTTTAGATTTTACCCCGATGTAACTCGTCTCGTTTATGCAATTCACTCAACAAAGAAATTTAATTAGTTTCTAACATGAGGTCGAAGCTTTTACTATCGTCCCTAGACAACAAATTGTAGTTTTTGAGATTAGACCATGCCAATTGAGAGTAATTTTATGATGTTTCGTTTACGATTTCCTGAGGCGTCTTCAATGATCTTTACGTTTCGAAATTAAATTAATATATTAGTCTGAAGAAGTACAAATTAAGTATCTATATGATTGAAGTTCACCCAACAGTAGCCTTGTGTAAGGATCGTTTTTTACGTGTGATGCAAAGAGTTAAGTCGAATCGCTATTAATGTTAGGGTAGGGTAAATATTTGTTGATTCCCTAAGCTTTATTGAAATTCAAGAGAGGAGCAAGAACTTTGGTTACTTTGCATACTTTGCATTGATTGTATGACTTGTAGTGTTGGTGTTCATCTATACAATTTGTTTATTTTCGATAAATCTTTCATTTTCTGTATTTCTAGGGGATATTGATCTTTCATTTTCTCCAATTTTCTTACAAATGATATTGAAGATTGTACGAATGAAGTCTCCTAAGTAATTTGGCTACTTTATCTGTAGTATCACGTATGTACCTGGTGGATCTTTATTATTGTATTGTTTTCGATGAGATAGAATGTCCAAAAAAAATCTATCACCAGAATCCCTCGAAATTAGAGATAAGACCCTAGAACAGGTCTCCTCATTTAAAAATTTGGAAATCAATATAAATGACAAGTGGACCCAAGAAAGGAAATATATCCCCGACTTGAACAGGCCTGAATAACATACATGAATAGGAATAAATTTTTCCATAGCACAAGTCTCAGTCTCGAACTCCGAATAAGAATGATGAGAGCGTATGCATTCTCCGTGCTACTGTATGGATGTAAGTGCTGGATCCTTGACCCTGGCTCAGAGAAACCATTGGACTCTTTTGAAATGTACATTTATAGATGCCTTCTTCGCATCTCCTGGGTACAGAAAATAAAAAAACACAGAAGTACTGAAAAGAATGAACAAAATGAAGGAATTACTAACAACCATAAAAATAAGAAAAACTCAGTACTTTGGACATATAATGAGGGCGAATTGCTACGTCTAATTATTGAAGACAAAATAAAGGACAAACAATCGATCGGAAGACGACAGAATTATTAGCAGAAGGTGGTTTGGATGTGCTTCGAGTAATATTTTTCGAGCAGTAGTTTCTAAAGTTCTAGGTATATGGATCACCAACCTTCGTAAGAAGATGGTGTCGTAAGAAGAAGAAGAATATCCATCTCATGTTAATTAAGCTTTAAAGTTTAGTGAGTTGATAACTGATGGATTTTAAGAAGGAGGATTATGTAAATCATCAGTCAAAAATCTATTATTATGAGTAGGCTTTCTGTAGACCTTTTCCATTGTACCCGTACATTTAGAAAAGAAAAGGGAACCATGTGATTCAGTTTTTGTTGTAAATTTTATATTTGAATGTTATTGATTGAGGTGATTCAAAAAGGCCTTCGGACTTTCTTCATCATCTGATAAGATTACAAATGAGTGGTCAGCATACCTGCACCAAAACTTTGGTTTTAGAGGAGCTGAGCTCAAGCCACTTTGTTCAAAGGATTCAAAAAAAAAATTCGCCACTACAGGAGATAGGGGATAACCTATGGCTGCTTCTGTAGTTTGTTTATAAAATGTTTCTTGGAAAATAAGATATGTAGACGACAGACATGTTTCTATTAAATCTATCAAAGATGAATCAAGACTATATAAAATATGTCTGATACTATAAAAAGTGAATCGTTAATTGGAACATTTGTACATAGTGATCTAATGTCAAATCTAACTAGAATATTTTCAGGGTTCAACTATATAGTTTTCAACCTGCCAACGAAATGTGAATTTTCAATAAATGATAAATATAAACCTATTTTATGTACTAGAGGCCCCATGGCACTAAGAATTGAACGTAAATTGGCATTATGAATTTTTTGAAGTGCTATAAAATAAAAGAATCTTCGATTTGCACGGCTTGAAATTTTTTTTTCTTCAGAAGTAAAACTAGAGGAGTTATTTATGATTGTATCTTATCTTCCGATTTTACCAGTTGGGTACCTTTGAATCATCCAAGACAGTAATAGGGATTCACCTGTAAATACTGCAGTTTAACTTAACATACACGATATTTTTTACGGACGTAGCACGTGTGCTGCAGGGAAATACCTAAAGTGCTGCAGGAGCGATGCGTGTGCGGAAAAAACGATTCACGTTGGCTTTGAATAGCTGTAAGTTATAATCGGAAAACACAGTCCTGGGCAAATTATTCCAAAGGGATGAGATTCTCCATATAAAGGACTGCTTGAAAAATGTTATACCAGGAGTAACAAGCTGAACCTCATACGAATGTGATGTATTAGCGCGACCTGTTTTAATAGCATGCCCCGCTCTGGGGGGAATTAAGCGGGCTACACCCATGGAACACTTCCTATGAAAATACTTGGAGAATATACTCAAGACACGAACTGTTCTTTGATATTCCAAGATATCAAGTTTTGGGTCTCCAATCAGGCGAACAGGCCTCTTCTGATTAAAATCTAATAAATACAGTGTACATTTGGAACTAGTTGTTGTGGAGTATAAAGCTTTCTAGTTCAAAACAGTAGGGGGACAAGAATTCAGAAGAGTTACCGGAGATAATACTGGAAGAAGTAAGGCTTTTTCTTAAAGAAATGAAAAATAATAAAGCTCCCGTAGAAGATCTGATCGCAATTGAAGCTGTAAAAATGGGTGACGAAGGCTTGTTGAGAGTTGTAGTTTCTTTTTTTCATCTCTACTTGAAAACTAACATAATTCCAAGCAAATGGAATAACTTAGTGACGGTCCTCAAAAGGAGACATAACCTATCTTGAAAATTATAGGCCGATCAGTTTTCTCTCTCATTTGCATAAGTTGTTCACCAAAATCAGAACAAAACACCTACAGCGAAAACTAGATTTTTATCAACCACGCGAATAGGCTGGCTTTAGATGTGGATACGGTGCTAACGATCCTTTACGTACAATCAAAATCCTTATAGAGAAATCTATAAAATACAACAAATTACTCGTATTAGTATTTGTGGATTTGAAAAAAAAATTTGACACTATGGAGTTGCCGGCAATACTGTCTGCCCTGCAACAAATGAGAATACACTACAGATATGCTCGGCTAATTAAATTCATTTATAATAACGCAACAGCAAGTGTAAGACCCCATGAATCCACAAATTAATACCGAGTGGAATGTGGAATCAGATAAGGTGATACGATCTCTTCTAAACTTTTTACGGCGGTGTTTGAATATACTTTTGAGGAACTTAATTGGGATGGAAAAGACATAAATATCAATGGCGAATACATAAATCACCTGCGCTTTGCTGATGATATTGTCATAATAGCCGACAATCTAGATGATGCCCAACAAATGTTTACTGAATTGTAAAATACGAACAGTATTATGAAATTTATCGAAAGCGAAGTGGAGCCTGTCTAAAATTTCAAGTATTTGGGCCATAAATTACAAGATGACAAATAACCAAACTCGTGAGATATACCGTCGTGTGGGTTCTGGGAAGCTGAGAGATATGCTGCAAGGTAATTTGCGAATGTGCTTAAAACACAGTCAGCTAACAAACTGAGAGTATCGCAACGTGGAATGGAGAGAGCTATGCTGGGTATCAAAAGGAAGGATAGAATAACAAGCATAACAATCAGACAACGAACAAAAGTAAGAGATATTATCCAAAAAATCCAATCTAAATGGAGATGGGCGGGCCATATGGCCCGAAAGGGTGATAACCGATGAGGCAGAAGACTAATAGAATGAAAACCCAGACAAAATAAAAGGAGCAGAGGTAGACCACCAACAAGCTAGAGCGATGACATCAAAAAAGTGGCAGGAATTGGATTAACACCGCTCAGGACAAAAATCAGTGGAAGTTCTTAGAGGAGGCCTATATTCAGCAGTGGATGAGGACGGCTGATGGATGATGATGATGAGCCGATGTTCGAGAGTTCAAAGTGAATAAAGAAATAAGCGAACTGTCTCTGCAAAGCTGTAGATTCGATTTCTGGTCCTTTCCAGCAGATCGTTAATGTAAGTGAAAAAGAGAGTAGGAAACAGTATGGAGCCTTGAAGCACACCGGCGTTCACAGCGAAGATATTAGACAGAACCGTTCAAGATTTTCCAAAATATTCAATTGCGTTGTTCCAAACATGTATTACATAACTTAAAAGATCTCCTGTTGTTCTTTGCTTACAAAGGCCATATTGATGATCGTTAATAAATTTAAAGCCTTCTAGATATTTTAAAAGATGCCTTTACTATAACTTTCGATATTATTGAAAGCCGCGCGACAGGTCGGTAGTTTTTTGGCAAGGTCTTTTTACCTTTTTTGAGCATCGGCGCCTTAAGCTTTTTTTGGTGTCTAGCTTCATTAATATACGTTTTATGGTACGCTATCTGAAGACGATATCGGGCATCTTTGACTGGACTATGAGAAGAGTATTATCTGGCCGCGTGAGTGGTGGTATAGCGGATTTGGTGAAATTTTGACTAATGGCCTAGAATTGTTGGAACAGGCAAGAAGTTTGGTTCTAGTTTGTTCTGGGCATAAATAAAGATGTTACGATTTATGACGTTATGATTTTCACGACATTGTCACTGGCGAACATGTTTAGAAGCAACAGCTTCTTTGCAGTTATGGTCGAACCAGGGCTTGCGGTCGGAGGGCATTTCTTCGAAAAAGAGTAAATTTCCATACCGGCCAAAACGACACCGGAATCTTCCTTAGCGCAGTCAGATGTGTCATAGGATCCAGAGCAAACGTCTATCCAAGGGAAAATATTCCATTTAGCAGATTTGTAGTGCCAAATCTTGTGCGATTTAGACGCTTCTCTGTCACTAATCAGTAGGATACTCGGTGTCGAAAGCAGTTTGTGGTCGGAAGAATCTAACGACGGATTTACGGTGATAGAATAAATCTTTGGATTGGCAGTTAAAAATAGATCAGAAAACTGGAGAGAGAACAGACAAAATAATCAAATTATTTAAGAGAGCCAATATTCGTAAAATTTTGGACATTTGCAAGAAAATTGGATAATGCTTTAGACACAATTCGTTTACAAACAGAAGGTGTCCAGAAAAAATCCCAGATCAGTATCAACTAGAATTAAGGATCATGAAAGAAAAACCTATCAAAAAGAAATAAATTGTAGAATAAGCTGTAGTTGGACATCAATACTCATATGTCAATGTAAGAGGCACTACAGTTCTTGCTTCTCTCTCCAGTTTGTATAAACGCAAGTTTACGCAATTAATCGAGATTTATAAACACTCTAACAACATTAATAGAGACTCGGGCTATGGTCTGCATAACACGTGTGAAAGGATGATTTCACTGGGTCACGCTTCGGACAGATATGCATACTTAACTAGTGCTTCTTCGAGTTCTTTCAGTATTCTAATTCTATAATTTTAGTCTCACTTAAAGATGTCTAGTGCAATCGTAGGCGAACGTCAGAAAGTTACTCCGAATGGACACGGTCTAATGCCGAGAACCACGATTTCTAATTTAATTAGTTCAGGTTTTTTGTAAAATAATAAAAAACAATCGAATAATAAGATCTAATTATTTATTTCCAGCTTCTCCTATTTTTACAGAATTTACTATTTTTATGACTTTCTAACTTATCTTTTCTATTAAAACACTTATCACAATGTTGACATCTAAAAGGCCTATCGCCACTGTGAATTCTTTGATGTCTATGTGTAAATTTGATGTATGCGAAAACGTTTTCTCGCAAAACGCGCATTTATAAGGCTTCTCTTTAGTATGTTTTCGTAAATGTTTGTTGAAATCGCCTTTGTGAGTAAAATTTTTATTACAATGTTCACAAGTTAAAACTCTTTTGGATTTACTTTCTTCTGGGGAATGACCTTGTTCTTGTATTCCGCTAGAAGTTGAAGGTTGACTTGCTAACTCGGCTTCATATTTATCTTCCAGTTCTTTGAGCAGCGTTGGAAAATGTTCCTTTTGCACATTCTCAACTGGCTCCGGTATGCTACCTACGTTCATATGGGAACTGTAATATTGAGACGGTCCTTGAAAACTGGCGTCAAATTGACTTTGATCTTGAATGTTCAGTCTCTGCTCACTAAAATCGCCTTCGGTTTGACCTAAGTATAATTCAGTCTTATTTGGTCCTTGGTAATTTACTTCTATATGACTTGGTGTCATTTGAAAATGACTATAGTCTTGATAAGGTACTGATACTTGAGGCTGGATATCTGATTCATATTTAATGGGAAATTGTTGATAATTGACTAGTTCTGGATCTTGACATGTTGTAGGAACACTAACTGGTGGTTGAAAATCTGCTAAAGTTTGTGTTTGAGGTATATTAACTACGTTATGTTCAGGTTGATACCTAACTTCTGTATGACTACTTTGAATTGTACTTATATGTTGTTCAAGTTGAAAATCAACTTGCACTTGACTACTCTGCATCTTGTTTTGTTCTTCTATACCTTTAAGTAGAACAGGTAGGGATCCGTATTGATTTTGACAGGTCAAACATTGACAATGATATCCGTGAGATGTCCGGTCCATGATCTGCTCGGTTTCTTGTTTTATTTTCCTTTGAGTGTATCTGTGCTTATGGCGGTTGTAGAAAAGGATGATTTTTTTGAAGCAACGACCGCAAGATTGTTCGGGAATCTTTGTTGGGAAAATCTGAAATAGACAAAAATAAATATTAATCTATTAAAATAAAAGATTTTCAAATATTAATAGATATATTTTTTTCACGGATTGTGGAATGTAATACATTAAAATCCCGGGTTTCAACCAAAATCTCATTTGGCATTTTCAAGTGCTCTTGCTGCTGCTGCTACTCGATATTGTGATCTTGCTGCTGCTGCCGCTCGAAGCTAACTCAGATTTTTAATGTATTATATATATGTATATATATATATATATATATATATATATATATATATATATATATATATATATATATATATATATATATTTTATATATATATATATATATATATATATATATATATATATATTTGAAAAATATTATGTTAAGCAACAGTGCACGTTCACATAAAGTGGCACCCTTTGTTTATAGTTAAAAACCTTAGTATTTTTTAGTCAATTTTAATAACATTTTGAAATAGTTGTTACGTAAACAAAAGGTTATGAAAACTGTAAAAGTATTTATATTTTTTATTACTATCTTCATTCCAACGCTCTTTTTAGTTTGCACTTATGCCGCATTTATTTTATGATATTAAAATCGAGTTATTTCAATACTAGTATTTTCCCACATAAGAAGATAACGTATTTCCATGTCAATGTATTGGGTTGTCGAAAACGTATTGAACGTTTTTCTGATTGGATAGCTTTAACGCCACAAACCTCAGGTAATATAAGTCGCTTCTGGCTATATTTAGGCTCAGGAAGGTTCAGGTCACCACTTCCACCACCGAAGCCTATCAGCTCCTCGGGAAGCTGACCCTCTTCTAAACAAGTCCAGTAAATTAGCAACAGGCAAAAAGTTTAGAATTTATAAAAGGATCATCAGATCCAGCCTCACCTCTTTCAGTCTAGCATTGTGTCGAATATCACGCACATACTGATCCACCCTCCAGTTCGTTCAAAACAAGGCCCTCCGAATAATTGCTAAAGCCCCAACGTTCGTCCATACCATCGCAAATCATAAACACCTCCAAATGCCCACAATCCGGAAATTCATGAGCAACGCTCAGCTCAAATGTCTGGATAAAGCCACTCACCACCCCAACGCCAGGCGTCACTACTCAAGACTTTCCTACCCCCTGCTCCAGAATTAGCTTTAAGTTAATCTTAAATTATTTTAGCTTTAATTTTAAGTTTATTCTCATGAAATATCTTAAGTTACGATATCTTAAGTAAAACCCATTACCTAGGATAAGTTATTTATACAGATATGTTAAGGCACAAATGAATAATCAGGATTAGTCCACCTCAATGTATAATAGTTATAGGTTTCACCATCTAATTGTCAATAAAGGTTTCTAGATTCTAGACTTATCCTCAGCTGACAGTACCAGACATGCGAAACTGTTGGAATTCGATTATTCAGACTTAATTTAGAGCGCCTTGAAGATAAGTGAAATTTATGCTATATAGGCACAAATGCTGCGCAGGCCTACGGAGAAATGTGTGCTGTTTATGGTCCAGATACGCTAGCAAAAGTAACAGCCAAAAGATGGTTCAGTCGCTTTAGTTCTGGAAACTTCGATGTCAAACATGCTTCTCGCACTGGTCGACTAATGACAGAAAAAGTTGAATTTTGGGAAAAGTTGAGCAAGACCGGCATATAAATAGCCGTACCATCTGCGAGGAACTAAATATCTATCATCAAAGAGTTTTAATCCAATCGGAGAAAGCTGGCTACAAAAAGAAGCTTGATATTTGGCTGGCATACACTAAAACATTTACACGATCGAATTTTCATATGCAAATCTCTACAGAAACGTAACAAAATTGAACCGTTTTTGAAGCAGTTGATCACGGGCTATAAAAACTGGATTAAGTATGACATTAATGTACGAAAAAGATCGAGGATAGCACTCTACAAACGATGTCAAAGCCCGGATTGCCGTCAAAAAAGGTGATGCTATGTGTTTTGGCGGGAACGAGAATTATGAGCTGCTACAACCTAGCCAAACTATTGATTCTGTTCTCTACTGTCAGCAATTGACAAGATTAAACAAGCGATTAAAAAAGTCAACTGGAACTAGTTTATAGAAAGGGTGTCATCTTCCATCGTGTTAAAGCTAGACTGCACCTATTTCTGATTACTCGGGGTACATTGAGAGAGCGTGACTGCGAAGTTATAATGCATCCATCGTATAGCCTAGACCTTGCAATGTTCGACTGCCATTTGTTTCGGTCTTTTGCAGAATTTTCTTGTTGTGTTAAGTTAGTTTCAAGAGAGAAACCACAAAAGCTCTACATTAAAGGGTTTATAGTTTGGCTAGAAAAATGGCTGAAGATCATCGAACAAAATGTCACAAGTTCTTTCAAAATGTAAAAAAAAACAATTGTCTAAGGGTTAGCGAAGAGTATGGTCTCCACCTGAATATATCTAAAACCAAATGGACGGTAATAAGCAAATCTCAACAAGCAGTAAGACAGCTTTAGTTAAATAGCCAAATATCATGCCTGTGGGATCCTATATATACTTACAGATATTGGTTAATGCAAAGTGAGGCCAATCTGTTAAAATAAAGTCAAGGATTGGAAAAGCCCGAGCATTTTTTAATGATATGAGAAGACTATTTACATGCAATGATTTGCTACTCCGACTAAAAGTTAGATCAGCCAAATGCTACATATTTCCTGTTTTAAGGTCTAAAAAAAGTTGAATCCTTTGAGATGTGGGGGTACCAGCGGATTTTGAAGATTTCGTGGACCGAACATATCACCAACTTAGAAGCTCTGTGCCGAATAGGCAAGGACAAAGAAATTGCATTCAGGGGAAAGCTTGAATATCTTGGCCACGTCATGAGACATAATAAATACTGTCTCGTGCAGCTAATAATACAGGGAAAGATAAATAGCAAACGAGATCCAGGGCGAAGAAGACATTCTTGCCTCTATAACTTAAGACAATGGGACGACTTACGTCTGTTCAGCGCCGTCAATAAGGTCATTATTGCCATGTTAATACCCAATATCCGAAACGGATAGGGCCCCCTGAAGAAGGAGAATAATACTTTTTCACACCTTATAAGTAATATGTCTCCAGGAATGGATTGAGGAGGGAGAAGTAGAGGGTGCATCCCTAGGCAAAGTATAGTGTAGGCAAGGATGTGTATTAATATACTTTCTTGTGATTTTTTTTCTTGATTATTCCTAATTTTGTTATTTTCAAATTCCCAAATGTCTGTATAAGTTGTGTTTTTAATCACAAATTTCTTACTTCGTTAAGTTTTATAGCTGCACTTAGTTTTTCATTTACTATATAGTAATTAAACAATTATATTTGTATTTCTCAGTAGTAAACTAGATTTACCTTTTTTTTTAATATGTAGCATTTATATCTCTCCTCACATATTAGAAGTCACAGAGAAATGTCAAGTTAATACCAATAAATACCAAGATAATAATAGGAAATGTCAATATAAAGTTTGAAAAAATCAAAACCATGCCATTATGCACATAAATATTACTTAAATGATATTGAATTTTTAAATTTTTTTGGACAATTCTTCTTCTTATTAAAGTGCCTATTCCGTTCGAATTCATTCTGGCTATTATTACTTTATTCCCAGCAGCTCTGAAAAGACCGGTAGTATTTCTTGAGAAACAATTTCGCAGATTGTTTATCCAGGAGATATGTTACGTCTGCGTCCTAGTCCCCTTTTTGCCAAAAATCTTCTTTTGGAGTATTTGCTGCAGTAATCCATATCTGAGGGAATTTCTCATTATGTGTCCTAAATATTCCAATTTTTCTACTTTAATAGTTTCCATAATTTCCATTTTCTTGTTCATGCGAAGTAATTTTCAAAATTTTGCGGTGTAGCCATAATTCAAATGCTTCAAGTTTCTTAGAAGTGGCTTCAATCAGCATTCAAAATTCCACACCGTAAAGAAGGACACTGAAGACTTAAGATTTTAGGAATCTTATTTTTGTGCTTAATTTTATTGCTGAGCTTTTGAAAAGTGATGTCATTTTGAGGAACACTGCTCTAGCTTTTTCGATACGGCAACGAATTCGTTTATCATGGTATCTAGATATGAATATTGTGGACTTCTTTGTATTTATTGATTGTTAACAATCAACAAGGTAGTAGGAACCGGAGACTTGCTGATTACCATGTACTTTGTTTTACTGAAATTAAGTTCGAGGCCCCATGATGACTTCATGTATTTGTATTATAAAATGTTGGAGACTCTTTAAGTTAACAGCAATAAACGCCGTATCGTCAGCTTAACGAATATTATGTATTCCCACCCCATTAAGTAGTATTGCTTCATCAGCTTCTTCCAGTGTCTCTCTAAAGATTTGCTCAGAGTATATATTAAACAATAGTGGAGACAAGATACAACCCTGCCTTATTTCACGCTCAATTGATATTGCTCCTGAATGCTTCCCTTCTGCCTTAAATAAATGCCATCTGGTTCCAGCAGAGGTTGCTAATAATCCGTAGATTCTTCCTATCTAGTCCAAGGTCTTGCAGAATTCCGACCATTTTTTGATATTTAATAACTAAGATTTTTAAATTTTTAATTTCCTTTTAGCAACTTCCCAGAAGTCACTCTTTGCTCCCCAGGTTAAAAAAAATACTTTTTGCACAAAATTGTTACTTGTGATGAAAGAAGAAGAGAAGAAGAGAGAAGAGTCATGGGTCTAAGTGAGCCATGCCAGCGCAAAATCGAACATCCTTGCAAGAAAAGTATCACTGTGTATTTGGTGGGATCCAAGGAGTCTGATCTATTATAAGATTGTCGAATCTAGTAACTTCTGAACTCTACCAATAACAGGTGATCAGTGTGAGTGACACAGTTGAAGAAAAAATATCGTTTAGTGATATTGAAAGAAGGGCGGTGATACTGTTGACAGCTGCAGGATAACGCCCCACTCCACACGTCAAAAATGACCCTGTAAATCTTCTCACATTTGAGCTGAGAAATTTTCTTTCATGGCCTGCTTATTCTTTAAACTTGGCGCCTTATTAGATCCACACCACCAACAGCAATGTTCGATTCAAGTCAGTTAAAAAATAAGATTACTTTGAAGATTGAGTTTGTATATTTTTTTTAAATAAACGTAAAATTCGGACTATAAAGGAATAAAAATTAATTTGTAATACAAAATATAAAAATTGTTAGTAGAAATTAGTTTCGTATTTTAAGAACAGCTTGGTGTTGACTTAAATTAAAATTTACCAATAGTAGAGTTAGGCCGTTCCCTGATTTGTCGGTGCGGTATCGTTTTTTTTCGGTGTGCTCAGTACCGATTCGAAATGCCGAACGCCTGTATTTCAATGAGACCCACCTGACTTGCTCCGCACCCACGCATCCCGCGCAAATCAGGCGTACCGAGAAAAACGATTCCGCACCGACAGATCAGGGAGCCGCCTTACTCAAGAAATGAATCTATGTTGTATCTTGAGCCATTCTGCAAGAAAATAAATCGAAATATTTAAAAATAAACCAGCCAAGTACAAGTCGGACTTGCGCAAATAGTGTTCCGTACATTGATTGCTTATGAAATAATAATTTTTGTTACGTAGGAATAAAATGATCAGTGACTCCACAAAACACACCTCAAATGAGTTTTCAACAAGGTTTTTTTCCGATCTTTACTGAAAACTGATGACCTTGAAATTTTTTTATATATATCTGATAAATTTTTAAAGGTAATACACTCGTGATAATTTTCGTTCAATCTACATCCTGTGGAGAATATTTTAGAATTTTTCAAAATTTTTTAATCAGTACTTTTCGAGATAACGCGGGAAGAGGGGGGGCAACGATTTTACATTATAAATATTTTTGAACTCGTATTTTTACAAGGTTTCATTTGACACCCCACTCGATGACCTGCTCAACAATTTTTTATACTTCCGATATCACCCCCCAAAACTAACCCCTTAAGTCAAAATTTAACTTTCAAAACTATACGGCTCTGATTGGGCCATCAGTTCCTGTATTTGTGTCAAATTTCAACTTTTTATGTTAAATAGTTTCGGAGATAATTAGATGTGACAGATGGACACACGAACAGACGAACATCGAAGTAATCCCATAAGTGTTCCGTACGGTACATTAAAAAATGGCTAAGGTAGTCTAATTTTCATTTCCATTATACATCTCGTAATAAATTGTTAGTATAACTGACATGAAGACAAAAATTGTATGTAAATTTAGCAGAAACAGCAAGTAAATGAACTCTACAACATATATTTTTTTTCATTTGTATATATATTTACGTAATTTATCGTAAATTACATTTGTTTCCTAACCATATTTCCCAGAAAAATTTCTTTATTAAACCAATTATTAAATTTAAATAACCCACAAATTTTGCGAGTTTCATGGACGGCTACACCAATTTTGATTGACGGTTAACAAAAAATGCGACAATTTTTAAACGGCTGGGTTTTCCAAATACAAGAAGTGATTGGTAAAAATCCAACGAGTCTCACAAAATTTATTAGTCCATCCACTTTTACAAGTCAGTGCTCTAATATATCTTTTGTTTTTTTTTTCGCTTGGGATTCCCCGTAATTCCATTTATTTCACTGCCTTAACCTAGCAATTACATAGTAATTTAATAAAAATAATATTGTTCTTTTTTTTAATATTCTAATAATATTGTAGGAAGGAACTAACACTTTCTTTTATATTCTGTCTTTAAAATAAGATAAAAATCGTAAAGTAATTTCTGCAGTATTTCCCTTGCGAACGCGTAGTTCTAAAACAGTTACTAAATCTGACCTTCTAGGGCTAAAGAGTAACTTAATATTTTAAATAATAACGGCATATTGATAATATATTGAGCACAAAAAAAAAGATAAGGAGAGCGAGGGCCTCAGATATTTGCATAGGAAACTTAACATTTTCCTCTACACATTGTTTCTGTTAAAATTTACAATAATCAGAAAGTAAGGTAAGACCGAAAAGTACCTACAGTACAATATATACGAAAAAACCCCTCGTCTTTTAACCTCCTATGTGTTTGATTGTAAGTACTAATGCTTAAATTAAATTTGTTTATTATTCCAGTTAAAGGCCAAGAGAAATTCGCTTCTTCTAAAATAATATAGCTCAAAAGCTCAAAACTATAGATTCCACTCTTACTTCAACTGTACGTATACCAAAGAGAGAGAGAGAGAGAGAGAGAGAGAGAGAGAGACAACAGATAGACAGACCAACAGGCAGACTTTTAAATGTGAAAAAATCTCGGAGGGTGAATTCTTTTCAAATATAATACTTCACTTTAGCAAGGACGGTAAAAACTTAAACGAAACAGATACGAAAAATAAAAATACAACTTTAGGATTTGTCTCTAGTTAAGTAAAAATGTATGGAATCAGCGATTTTTAGTTCTTTTATAGTTAGGGACAGACCAAATTCGCAGCAGTAACTTCATGGCTTCAGTCATTGGCGACAAATGAGTATCATATCTGCACTGAACAACTTAGTGTTGTTTTGTTTTGATATCTTTTGTTTTTGTTGAGATATACCCAATCGTTTTTTACTTTCTGGACGACCCTCGTATATATATATATATATATATATACATATATATATATATATATATATATATATACATATGTATATTGTACCTTATGTCTATAATTAATAAGATATGTTGTAATACCACCAAATCTGTTCTGAGAAACAGAACTATTACACAAAAATAAATTTTGGGATCTCGTTTATTTATAAATTTATTTTTGAATAAATTTTAACGACATTGACAGTTGTTACAATTATAGCGTTTTCGTTTATTTTATTTATGGACCGATTCTGATTCATTTTGAAGGATAGATGATAGATAAAATCTGTAAAAATTATTATCAAATGAAGTTCAAATATGCATTCTAAAGTTACGAGGGTGGATTGAAAAGTTCGCGGTTTCACCAAAAAAATAATTATAATATTTTTATTATAGTACCCTCAATAAATTCATACTTTCTTTGGTTATCACAGTGTAAAATTTTGTTGCTGTAGAATTTTTGGTTTTTAGGTCAGAACGAGTTTAATAAGACCAAGTGTAGCGTTTTTGGTAAAATGGAAAAAATTGAACGACGTGAGGTCACCAAGTACCTGTTTAAAAAAAGACTAACACCAAAGGAGATCCACGATGATGTGAAAACAACACTAGGGGAATCTGCTACGTCATATACCACTGTGAAAAAATGAGTTGCAGAATTTAAACGTAGACGAGAGAGCATCGAAGATGACCCTCGCTCCGGCCGGCCTACGACTGAAGAAAACATCGGCAAAATGTGTGATCTCATATTGAAAGATCATAGATTAACTATCGGGGAGATTGCAAATACTATAGGCATCTCATATGAACGAAACCAAAACGTCATTGCCTACGAACTAGGATTTTCCGCTAGGTGGGTCCCCAGATTGCTTTTAGTTAAACAAAAACTAATTCGACTCACGATTTCTCGCGACTGTTTGGAGATGTTTGAGGCTGATCCACAAGATTTTCTTAACAGATTTGTGACAATGGACGAAACCTGGGTTCACCACTATCCTTCAGAGTCCAAATAACAATCCAAGCAGTAGAAAAAATCTGGCGAATCGACCCCAAAGAAAGCGAAGCTCAGCTGGAAAAGTGATGGCATCAGTTTTTTGGAATACTAAAGGTATTATTATGGTGGACTACTTTCCGAAAGGCGAAACAGTAAACTCGACTTACTATTGCACCCTTTTGCGTCGTTTACGTCAAAAAATTAAAGAGAAACGCCCAGGATTAATGAGAAAGAAAGTTTTGTTCCATCAGGACAACGCTCGCGTTCACACGTCTGTTGAGTCTATGGCTCAAATTCGTGATTGTGGTTTCGAATTGCTGCCCACCCGGCTTACTTTCCTGATTTGGCACCATCGGACTTTCATCTGTTTCCAAACCTAAAAAAACACCCTGGTGGCCAGAAATTTTCATCAAATGAAGAAGTCGAAGCTGCAGTTAACCAGTATTTTGAAGACCTTGAGGAATCTTTTTTTCAAACAGGTGTGGAAGCTTTGGAAAGTAGGTGGAAGAAGTGCATAGAGGTAGGTAGAGATTACGTCGAAAAATAAAAATAGTTTTGTATGTATTTTATTTTGTTTTTTTGACTAGGCCGCGAACTTATCAATCCATCCTCGTAGTTTGATTATTTTTAGTTACATGTTATCTTAGACAAAGCATTCATCTGCAGTCGAAGATAACATGTAACTGAAAATAATCAAAATAATTGTAGAATGCATATTTGAATTTCAGTTAATAATAAATTAATAAACGTAATTTAGATAAAGAACAATATCGAAAAGCGAAGATAATTGGTATGATAACTGGTTGACAATAATCATATAATAATTCAAGTTTTAGCAATATAAGTCGAGGGAATTTTGTGTATCAAATTGTAAGGCAGTTATAGTAACATAAATATAATATAAAACATAGACATTTTTATTTATATTATTTATTTATGTGTTGCAGAAAGTTTAATGCTCAGTCAAATCTCTCTTTCTTCTTCCTCAGCCCGCGTTCATCCACTCCTGAATGTAGGCCTTTTCCAAAACCTTCCATGCCCTTCTGTCCATTGCAACTTTTGTTCAGTTCTTTCCTGAAATCTTCTAGATGTTGTTTCCCCATCGCTTTTGTGGTCTTCCCACGCGTCTCTTGGACTCCCTTGGCCTCCATGTTAACAATTTATTAGTCCGTCTATTCGGATCTTGTCTCGCAATGTGGCTCGTTTCCATTTTAGCCGTGCTATTTTTTTCCATTGCATCTGGTACTTTTGTTTTTTTCTCAGATATCTTGGTTTCTAATTCGGCCTCTAAGACTGATTCCAAGCATGGCTCTTTCCATTGCTCTTTGAGTGGTTTGGAGCTTTTTAGCTGACTTATGAGTTAGTACCGTAGTTTTTAGATCATAAGTGACAACAGGCTTTATGCAACTATTGAAGACTTCCCTTTTAAGATTTATTGAGATAACCGGTGGCTTCGTTTATATGTCCAAGTTTACCGAATGCTGCCCATCCAAGGCTTGTTCGTTTAGTGAGTTCCGCATCTTGGTTCCTTTTTCTTAATTAGATCTTGTGTCCCAAATATATGTACGGGGACATACCCGTTTTCGAGCAATTGGTCAACAGTTGCATCTAACATGTAGGCTGAATAGTTTTTGGTCTAGCTACTTAAAACACATCTTTTTGGCAAAATTCGACTTTATTCATCAACATAGTCTCCCTCAAAAGTGATACAATCAGTCCAACGCTTTTCTAACATTTCTATACCTTTCTTGTAGAAGGATTTATCTTTGCCTTCAACATAGGCCCAAGTTTAGGCGATAACTGCTTGCATTCCTGCAAGCATTTTTTGAGGTCTACGAATAGATAATAGTCGCTGGGGGCCAAATCTGGAGAGTACGGTGGATGAGAAAGCAATTCGAATTTCAATTCATGCAATTTTGCCATCGTACCATTGACTTGTGACACGGTGCATTGTCTTGATAAAGAGCACTTATTTCTTGTTCATTTGGGGCCATTTTTTTACGATTTCTGCCCTCAAATGCACCAATAACTTTATATAATATTCGCTATTGATGGTTTTTCTCTTCACAGCATAGTCGATAAAAATTATTCCATGCACATCCCAAAATACAGAGGCCTTCCCAGTCGACTGTTGTGTCTTTGGTTGTTTCGGGCGGCTTTCACTGGCTGTTGTCCACTCAGCTGACTGCCGATTTGATTCCGGTGTGTAGTGGTGGATCCATGTTTCATTCATTGTCACATATTGCATGAAAAAATGCTTTTTATTGCCTTTAAACGGGTCCAAACAGCGCTCAGAATCATCACTACGTTGTTGTTTTTGGTCCATTGTGAACAAACGCGGTACCCAGTTCAGAATTTTGTCGTGCCCAAACGTTTATGCAAAATATGACCAACACGTTCTTTTGATATTTTTAGGGTGTCAGCTCACGCAATTTCACTTTACGGTCATCCAAAACAATTTTGTTGATTTTTTTTTATGTTTTTTTCGGTGTAACCATCTCATTTGGGAGGCCAGAGCGTTCAACATCATTTGTATCTGTACGACCGCGTTTAAATTCAGCATACCAATAAATGTTGAAGGGGCAGAAACCCAGTAACACTTGTCAAGCTATTGCTTTGCTTGAACGGTATTTGCTTCATTCAAAAACAGTGTTTAATCAACACATGAAATCGATTTTTTCCATTGTTTTGAAAATATCAAGAATAGAGTCACTAAAACCATTATAACTTGTAAACTAATCATCAAAAATGTTATGACATTTTGACACGTATCGTTTGAAGGTTGGCATTTCCTAAAAATCGTATGGATTTTTTGAAAAGGGCGACATCTATGTGTCAGACCAAAAACTTTTCAGCCTACATGCTATGTCTCGAGGACTTATTATTTTGGATTTATTTGCGTTAATTTCTAGTCCAACCTTTAAGAAAGCCTAATGGAGTTCTTGCAACATTATTCGGAGTTGCTCTGCTGTCTCGCTTATAATGACAATGTCGTCTGCGAATCTTAAGTGATTGAGTCGTACGCCATCTATGTTAATTCCTTTGTCATGCCAGTTCAGGGTTTTAGCCAGTCAGAATGTTTTGTCATGATGGAGAAAACTTTGTTGCGTCACTGTTACTTACAGAATTATTATGATTAAATGTAACGAAAAGATCTAAGAAAGTATAAGGAATAAGGTATTATGACTAACGTTAAAAATCTGGCGGCTATAAAAGTAGTTGGTAAGAGCGGGATAGAAAGATCAAGAAAGGACTGGATAAATTAATAGAGTTAAAAAAGTGGTGTTAGGCAGGGAGTGTTTATGAGGTACAAACATTCAAAACAATAAGTAGCAAGCTGTGAGTTACAGCAGTTGTAACGTCTTCATAAAGTTTAAAACACAAATGAAATAGAGAGTGAAACGACTGCTATAATTAATAACAGACTAATAAAATAGCAGACTGATTCCCTATCAATTCGTTTTACTTATTTGAACAGTAAACGGTCAGCTGTGTTCTTTAAATCTTGTTAATAATATCAATCGTGTAAAACACGACATTGAAAAAATTAAGAATCCGATACAAGAAGCTCCGAATATTTAAAGTAAACCGCAAAGCTTTTTCCGTGTCTGCATTTTTTTTCAGTTATATAATGAAGTCTCTGCTCGTGAATAGTTATGCTCTTGAATTTGGTTTGGATATAGGTCAGACTAACCAAAAATCGAATTGGAAATTTATAATGTAATGCTCAGATCAAAACATGTAATGATTCTATCAATAATTTTTATTAAACCAGAACCATTTTAATAAAGTTTTTGCACGAACAAATTTGTTTTAAATACAAATATTAGTCATAGGAGTATTTGAAGCAATTTCCATATAAGTATGCACAATATTTAATTCTATCTTTTCATTGTTTTCTGTATCAAACCTAAAACTTTTCATTGTTTTCTGTCAGTGCTTGAGTCGTACTGATGTAGAATATACGAAGGTTGTATGATAAGTACCTAACCTTGACAAAAAAAAATTAACTGTAAAACTTATTTTATTTTTCAACATCTCCTCTATAAAATACGATTTCTCAACCCTTCAAAACAGGCGTTTGTTTCAGTAATCACCATCGTTTGAGCCAAATTTTTTCCGCCGAGATATTTTTTCACATTCGGAAATAGGAAATAATCGCTGGACGCTAAATCTGGCGAATATGGTAGATGCGGAAGCAATTCGTATCCTAACTCATGGAATTTTGCCATGGCAATGACACAAATGTGGACACGTGCTTTGTCCTAATGAAAGAAAATTTTTTTCCTCCCCAAATGCGGACGCTTTTCTTTCACAGCGTGATTGAAATCCAATAAGTTGACATAATACTCTCCCTTAATCGTTTTGCCCTTTTCAAGGTAATCGAAGTGGATTATTTCGCATGCATCCTAAAACACTGTGGCCATGACTTTGCTGGCCGATAAAGTCACCTTAAACTTTTTTGGCGCCAATTCGCCACGGAAAAAACCTACTGTTTTCTGCTCTCTGTTGTACTGTGAGGAATCCATGTTTTGTCAACAGTTATGAATCAACGCCAAAAATCATTCCGACATTCTTTTGAAGTTGACACACGTGCGTGTTATGTGTTGTGAGCAATCGCGGCACCCATCTTGCGGAAAGCTTTCCCATATCCAAATGAGTTATTAAAATGTTCTGCACCCATTTAATTGAGATGTCTACCGTCCCAGCAATCTCACGCACTTTCACTCTTCGATTGTTTATCACCATATCATGGATTGTTTTGATCATTTCTGATGTGGTGACATCATTTGAATATGAATATGAATAAATTTTTCCATCGCTAAATAAGGGAAATTAAAAGAAAATCATTTGCTCAACTACTAATGTTAATTATGTTAAAATATACTTGTTACGAAATAATCTGGGATCCTGTAGGGGGTGTTTAGTAAGTATAGATGTTGTTACCCTGATCTAACCCATCTCGTTCTCATTCACTGGTCAATAAAGAAATTTAATTAGTTTCAATATGAGGCCGAAGCTTTTTTACGATTGTCCTTAGATGACAAATGTGGTTTTTGAGATTAGACCATGCCACTTGAGGGTAATTTTCTGACGTTTCGTTTACAACTTCCCGAGGTGACTTTAATGATCTTTAAGTTTCGAAATTAGAATAATCAGTTAGTCTGAAGAAGTACAAATTAAGTATCTATATGATTGAGGTTCACCCAACAGTAGCATCGTGTAAGGATCGTTTTTTTAGGTGTGATGCAAACAGTAAGTCGAATCTCTATTAATGTTAAGGTATTTGTAAATTTCGATTGATTCTCTAAGCTTTATTGGAATTCAAGACAGAAACAAGAACTTTGGTTACTGTTTCATTGATAGTATGACCTGTAGTGTTGCTATTAATCTATAGCTGTTTGTACAATTTGTTTCTTTTCGATAAATTTTTCATTTTCTGGGCACAAAAAATAAAAAACACAAAAGTACTAGAAAAAGTGAACAAAACGAAGAAATTACTCTTCTTCTTAAAGTGCCGTACGGTGCATCTGTACTAAACTTCTCTCATCAGATGAGTCTGTTTAAAGCTGCATTTTGAAACCGAAAACCACTTATTCCTGTCTAGTGACGAATATTGGGCAGCCATGATAGTCTTTTTCGTTCCATTCCCTTTTGCCTTGAATTTTACCCTGCAGTATCAGAGGTTGAAAGCTATAACATTCCCCACGAATCATACGACCCAAGTATGAAAAGTTTCTCCTTTCTATGTTTGCGAATAATTAGCAATATTCTAGGATGGCTCTCTCGATCATCTCCTCATTCCTCACTCTATCAACCTAAGATACTCTCAGTATTCTTCTGACTATCCACATTTCAAATGCCTCCAGTTTGTTAATAAATGACACTTTCAATGTCCATGTTTTCAACACCGTACAGCAAAACGAACCAAACATGGCTCTTAACCTGATGATCATGAATTTTGTTTTGTTTATGTTGATGCTGAATCCAATGTTTTCTCCTGCTTTGTGTACAGCCTTCAATAACCGTTGAAGAGCATCTGCGCTATGTACTAGAACGGCAGTGTCATCTGCATATGTGTTGTTATTTATCCGTTTACTTTGATGCCCAGATCACTCTCCGACACTGCCTCAACAGAGGCCTTTTCAACATATAAATTAAAGAGCATGGTTGAGAAAACACAACCCTGTCTAACTTCCTTTCTTATTTCAAAATCTTCCGTTGTATAACCATTCTGAAGTCTTACGTCTGCTGATTGATTCCAATATAAGTTGGCAATGATTTTTATATCTAGCCGTAGTTCTTGTAGATATTTCATGAGGAGGTCATGTTTAACGTTGTCGAATGCCTTCTCATAGTCTATGGAGCACATGAATACATCCTATCTCTGATCCAGACAATTCTGACCCAGCATTTGGAGACTGAAGATGGCTTCTCTCGTCCCAAAACGCCCTTTAAATCTAAACTGACTATATTCACTAACTTCTTCGCATTTCTTGTATAGTCTCGTATGAATGATGAAGAGTTTGATAAATTGGCTCATGACACTAATTAAGCGATAGTTCTTATTATAGGAATTACTAACAACCGTAAAAATAAGAAAAACTCAATACTTCGGACATATAATAAGGAGCCCAAAGTACGAATTTCTACGTCTAATTATTGAAGGTAAAATAAAGGGCAAAACAATCGATCGGAAGACGACAGAATTCTTTGCTGAAGGACATGAGAAGGTAGTTTGGATATGCTTCGAGTGATGTTTTTCTTTCGAGCAGCAGTTTCTAAAGTTCGTTTAGTTATATGGATCGCCAAGCTTCGTGATGGGGAGACAGCGTCGTAAGAAGAAGACCTCATTTGCACGACATGGACGTTCTTCATCAACAATGCTTATACGTTCGCGTTTGAATTCAACTGTCCAACATTTTATGGTCGATAACGAAGGTACAGAGTTGCCATAAACTTTGCTGAGTTTTGCTTTATCTCATAATTCGTTTTCTTTTTCAAAAAACATATATTTTATCACTCACTCAATTTTTTCCATTGTTGTAAACTCACAAAACTTGTTCTATTTAAATGGCTGCTGCTGACAAACTAAAACACGCAGCGATTTGAAAATTTGACAGGATTCTTGGGATAGGTTATATTTACGAAAAATATAATTTTCGAAATAATAGTAGCGCCATCTCTGGCCAAGGCCAGGTACTTACCATACAACCCTCGTAATTAAAATGTAACATTTCCATTACGAGATAATAGTAGGAGAGATAATAAAAGTTTTTTAAATATGCATAGTACACGTACTGCGGGGAAATCTCTAAAGCGCTACAGGAGCGACGCGTGTGCGGAAAAAGCGATTCGCGTTGGTCTTGAATCATTGTAAATTGTACTTGGTGGGAAACACAGTCCTGAACAAATCGTTCCAAAGGGATGAGATTCTCCATATAATAGACTGCTTGAAAAAGGTTGTACAAGTAGTAACAAGGTGAACCTCATGCAGATGTGAAGTATTAGCGCGACTTGTATTCCTAGTATGCACCGCTTTAGTAGGAATTAAGCAGACTACATGCATCGAATTCATTTCCACTTTTTTTGAAAACAACTGCCGCCTGGGTTTTTGTAAGTTTTAAATTCTACTTGGTTGCTGTCCCAACGGGAACAGATAAAGCGTTGAAATGGGTCTAAAGATAAACACGGAAAAAAACAAAATTTGTGGTCGTTTCAAAACATCAAACCAAAAATTGCCAATTATTTCTCGAAGAAAAACAAATACGACGAGTAGAAAAGTATAAATATTTAGGCACCTATATCATATTCGACATTGACTAAGACACTGAAATGGAGGCCAGAATAGAGGTTGCAAAAAAATATTTTGTGAAATTGAGGACCTTGTTCTGCAACAGAAACTTACCCCCCGCTCTCAAATTATGTTTCTTGGAATGTTACTTATGGTCTTTACTTTTGTATAGAATCGAGACATGAACGTTGAAGCAATACACCACTAAAACATAGCATCATGTGAAATGTGCCTCTATCCAAGAATACTATAAATCCCATGAACAGCCAAAATCACTAATGAGGAAGTTCTACGAAGGATAGGACAAGGTGGAACACTCTAGACGCTCATAAAAAAAAATACAAAAAGCATCTTACTTAAGTCATGAACTCAGAAAGACAAATATTAACTATTGCAAACTATCAATGCAAGGAACAGTTGACGGTAGAAAGAGTGTCGGAAGTAAGAAAAAGTCTTTGCTGAGTAACATCAGAGAATGGATTGGCATGAATGTGGGGGAGTTGTTTCATGTTGCGAGGGACCGAGAAACATTTGGAGAAGTGGTCGCCAATCTCCATTAAGAGAAGACATGACAAGAAGAAGAAAACTGTCACCACAAGATAGAATTTGTTCCAGGGCGAAATACGTTATGTTAACCGTTCTATAATTACCAAAAATATTATTGTTATCTTAGTCTGTGACTTTTTACCAAAATCAGTATAAAACATGTCAAATTTTTAAGCTTTAAGGTTGAAACACGCCTTAAAAATTTTTAAATATTTTATTATTATTTGTGATTGCAGTTTAATTTCGTTTTTAAAAACAAAAAATCTTTTTACCTACTCTTTCCTTCCTTCATCCCAGTAGTAAAAACTAACACTTCACCATTTTTTACTGATACTACACCTATATTATTGTTATATTTACTAAAATAAATAATTATTTTCTTAATAATGATAAGGAAGTAAATAAGGCGTAGCTAAATTGAGATAAGCAGCAGATTGAGAGACTTGATTGGATAATAAAAAAGATAAAAATTATCAGAAATTGGCAAGTCACATCGGGCTTCGATAAAATAACTCACCCTTTCCGACATCACTTCAGAATAAATTTTTTTGTCGAAATTAAATTGAGTAGGTTTTCATTTGGAAGGCCATAATCATTTTGCTTATGTATAATTGAATTTGTTTTTAAATAGAATTATCGTTCACGCTAAAAAAATCTCTTCTTCCGATAAGGGGGCGATAATAAATATATTTTAAGGTAATTGTGTCCGCATCTCAAACTGCGAGAATGACTGAAACGTAAAATTATGGATAAAAATCAAGCTTTGTGGCAGTAGTTTAACTATAGAACAAAAAAAATCTTCGACCAAAATTCCCTTACTCTGAGCCAATTTTTGAGGTTAGAAAAAAAAACAAAGTCACTTGGAGTCAAATCTGGAGAATAGGGTGAGAGTGCAACTATTTTGAAGGCTTGTGCACTATTGCCATTGCAACGGCCGATACGTAAGCAGGCACATTATCCTGGTGAAGGATCGTTTTTTTTGCGAGTTCATGTTGGTCGCTTCTGCTTTAACTCACTATGCAAATGGTTCAATAATGTTGCGTAATAAGAGCCAGTTAGTGTTTTATTATGATGATATCCTGTCCCAAAAAATAGTTGCCATCACTTTTCCCACCGATAAAACTGTTTTCGCTTTTTTCAGTGCACTTTCCCCTTTGTCAACCCACCCTTTTGACTGCCGTTTTGTCTTCGAGGTGTAATGGTGGATCCACGTTTCGTCTACAATCACAAAACGACGCCAGAAGTCCTCAACTTTTCCAGATACGACTTTGAAATGTCTTTCCTAGTGCGTGTGTGATCTGGAAACAGCAAAAGCGGCACCCAATGGGCACTCAGCTTTGTCATTTTTATAACTTCACGCAGCATATTATGTACCCGTTGATAAGAGATGTCTACTATTTCAGCAATCTCACGAAGCTTAATGCGACGATTTTTCATCACGATATCATAAATTTTATCGACCATTTCTTTAGAAGAAACTTCAACTAGGCGTCTTGAACGTGCAGCATCTGCAGGCCACATTTAAATTCATTTATCCGCTAATAAATGGTCTTGAGTACTGATGTAGAGTCCCCATGAACTTCCTTCAGTTTGGGCCGCAGTCAGCTTTTTTAAATGTACCTGTTTTATGGCTGGACGATATTCAGCTTTATCCATTTCTAGAAAACGTGTAACACCGATCACTTACGATAGCTCCCAACAAACAACTAGGCGATGTATCTGTTTGAAACTCTTCACACAACCTTTATAAGAACCACGCTTATAAACAGTCATATCCCGCGATTTTGCAGCAGTTTCCCAGACTTATCATGTCTGTCTTATGTTTCGATTAAATTATTTGTAATTATATTAAATTCAAGATAGTACAATCTGTCAAGTAAGGACGTGTCCGCGATAATTCATTTTTGGTAGATGCGATTCTAGCGATTCAAAAAAAATCGGTAGAGGGAACCTTTGTCTGCGACGCATTTTAGTAAAAATATTAGTCGATTCTGAACTTTCGTTGAAATCACGTAAAATCCAAAATCAGCCACTGGTTTGCGCCTCGGTTCGAGGCAGTATTTTTTTGTTCCCATCCACAGGGGCCTAATATGACACATTCCGCGGCCCCTAAAAATATTAAAAAGTCGGTATCGTTTGTGAAGAAGTGGGTAAATCATTTTAACGAGACGAAAAATGTCGACAACTTGCCAAAACGTGGCTCGGCAGGCAAAGTCACTCCGAAAGTCGAAAAACGAATAGTGTCTTCGTATTCACGGGACTCGAAATTGAGGCTAGGTGAAGGAGCGGCAAAATTAAGAAAATCGGGTTTGAATGTGTTCCATGAGACCATTCAACAACATCTTGATGTTCATGATGTCAAATTCCGAAGCACGTTGAAGAAACCTTTGCTGGGCGAAAATGACGTTGCGAAGCAGCTCGCTTGGGCGCACGATAAGATACTAGAGTGGCTCTTACAATCGCCGGACGTCCTATTCAAAAAGGGTGGTCTCTTGTAAAGAGAAAGCTTAGGGGAAAGACTTTGAAGACTTAGACCTAGTTGTCTCGCGAGATTCGAAAAATTTGCAGAGTATACAGAAAATCTCGTCGTCAGCAGGCCTCGAAGGTGCTAGGAGATTATTGATGCAGGAAGCGATTGGAGAACTTACTAAGGTAATTGCGCCATTGTTAGCACACCAAAGAATACATTGATGGCAAAAAATGTTCTCGAAATACATTTTTTCAAGAATACGAGCCAGACAGGGATTAAAAAATGCTTGATGTTGCTATAAAAATGGAATTACTTCAAAATGTAAAATGTGTAGATTGGCTTTTAAGAATTAAAACAACACAGTATGAACCTACTATCGTAACGGAAATATTGATGAAAACTTTGCTGCCCAGTTTTATCTACAAATGTGACGTTAAATAACGATACACGAATGAACACTAACAAGAAATAAATATCTTATAAATAAAAAAATTCATAATTATAGCTTACAGTATGCTTTTTGCAACTATTCAATACAAATGGTCATCCCCTGTATGAGCAATTAAATAAAAATCCCCATAAATCCTGAAAGATATATTCCCGAAAGCAACATTATACTATATGCATATAGTACACACGTGATAATTTTAGGAGTCGTCATGATAAAACTAAAGTATTATAAAATATATAACAAGCAAGACTTATATAAATAGTACATATAAATGTAAACTTAGTGTTTTATTACAAAATACAAAGCTAATATTTTAATAATGAACCAACTCCTTACCAGTCTTAGGGCGTAGTATGGCCAAATAAATAGATAATCCTTAAGTTTTCTATTGAAACCTGTCACTGCCTTCATTGCCTTGATTTTTTCAGAAAGGAAATTTTAATTCACATAGCTTCTGGACCGTTTAAAGTGTTGCTTAAGCGACATTAAGAAAAGTTGCTCAGCTATTTATACAAAAAAATAATAAAAATCTGGTGTTCACGTTACCTACATGCATCAGCACTATCAATCAACAATGTATATTACTAAATAAATACTGATTTTATTAAAATATGGAGAAAAGATTTGCCAAGATTCAAAGAAACACTACTAGGATTAGTTGAGAAAATTAATTACAACAAACGTAAGCTCTCAATATCAGTCAACGGCGAAAGATTTTCTTTTGATTGGATCCCCACTTAAAATCTTAAAAAGTCCGCCTATTTACAACACAAGATGTGTTTAAAAACTTTGGCCACCGGAGGCTCTCCCGACTGGGCGTACTGTTATCATTTTTTTTACGATTCATAACCAAACACCAAATGACGTTTGGGTTTTACCGGATATAATAGCAGAATTATGTTTCATAGAATTTGCTTTAAAAACGTTAAACTTAATAATTCGATCGTCGACCCAAAGGTCGTGATCAAAAAAATAATACCATAACTAGGATACACCGCACATTGTGGAAATACATCCTTAAAAATTCTGTAGTTTTGACGGTAATCTTCAAAGAACATAATCATTCAGCATTCCCAAAAAAAAAAAAATCACCGTCTTTCAATCTCAAGTTTTGAATTAAGAAAATCTTTGCATTAGTATTCTAGTTAGTAAAATGGTACTTAAGTTCACAACTTAACAGATTTTAAATAAAATTTAATAATAATAATTTTTATATTTTCTATTTTTATCTTATCAAGCATTAAAAAAAAGAAAACTTGTAAGTTTTTTTTGACTTAGTCAAATAAGAATATTCTATGTTTAACCAACACTATATGATAGAACTAAGATAAGAACCGCAAATAAAGCAGATAAGCGGACTTTTTTGGGGTTTAATTATTTTTTCAGAAATTGCAAAATAACGTAAACTACACAGGTTTTTTACGTTGTATGGTGGCTTTCTTAAACTCAAATTATTATAGTAGTTATTTACCTAGTAATACCCTGTCAAATACAATTTGATTCTTTCACATTAAAAAGTAGATTAAAATAATAATATTGATGACAGTATTAACCATCTAGTAAAGAACGTAAATAATGTAATAGAAAAATCTGAGAAAGCATTAGTTCATAGGATCAGAAAAGATAAGGTTAGGAAACCATGGACAACTGGTCCGATTATTGAGTCAATACCAAAAGTATTTTGTATAAAAATTGGCAAAAGCATCCAAATGATGATAAACTAAAAACAAAATATAAGACTTATGTCAATAAACTGTACCTAATTATAGAGAAGGCCAAAGAACTATATGAGAGAAGGAAAGTAGATTCATTTAGTAACATAATTTTTTTTTTTTTTTTTTTTTTATGGGTCTAGCACACGTGCTACAGGGAAGTCCCTAAAGCGCTACAGGAGCGACACGTGTGCGGAGAAAGCGATTCACGTTGTTCTTGAATCGCTATAGATTGTACTCGATGGGAAACACAGTCCTGGGCGAACTATTCCAAAGGTATGATGTTCTCCATATAAAAGACAGCTTGAAAAGCGTTGTACGAGGAGTAACAAGCTGAACCTCATACGGATGTGAAGTATTAGCGCGACGTGTACTTCTAATATGCACCGCTCTGGGAGGAATTAAACGGGCTACATCCTTCGAACACATTCCATGAAAGTATTTGTAGAATAGGCTCAAGTCGCCAACCGTTCATCGATGTTCCAGCGAATCAAGGCCGTCGGTCAGTTCCGGGTGTCCAATCAGACGAATAGCTCTTCTCTGGATATAATCCAACACATGCAGTGTATGTTTGGGAGCGGAGCTCCAAACATGGGAGCAGTATTCCATAGTTGGTCGAATTTGAGCTTTGTAAAGAATTAACAGTTGTTGTGGAGTGTAAAGCTTTCTGGTTCGAAACAATATTCCCAACTTTTGAGAAGCTCTCCTTCCTATGCCTGCAACATGTTCATGCCAGGACATATTTACTCCCAAATTAACGCCTAACAGATTGAGTGACGATGTTAGAGGGATGGAGTGCCCCGACATAACTATGTCGGGTTCTGCAACGTTAACTTTTTTAGAAAAAATTGCCGCCTGGGTTTTTGTAGCGTTAAATTTCACTTGGTTACTGTCACCCCAAGATAGAATTTCTTCCAGGTCTTTGTTAAGTTGAATGACTTCCTGCTGTCTGCGGATATTCGTCTGAGTAGTCGATGTCCGAGCGTTCAAAGTGAATGAAGAGATAAGTGTACTGTCATCTGCAAAGCTGTAGATTGGATTCTCGGTCTTTTCCAGCAGATCGTTAATATAAATGAGGAAGAGAGTAGGAGACAGTATGGAACCTTGGGGCACACCGGCGTTGATAGTGAAGGTGTTAGAAAGAAATCCATCGACTGCCACTCGTAAAGAACGCTCTCTGAGGAAACATGAGAGCCACAAACAGAACTTTTCAGACATACCATAAGAACGTAGCTTAGCCAACAGCCCATCGTGCCAAACACAGTCAAATGCCTTGGATATGTCAAGAGCAACCGCTCGAGATTCTCCAAAGTGTTCAATTGCGTTGTTCCAAACATGTGTTACATAAGTCAGTTGATCTATTTTTACGAAAGCCATATTGGTGATCACTAATAATGTTGAATCCTTCAAGATATTTTATAAGATGCTGATTGATAGCCTTTTCCATGACTTTCGATATTATTGAGAGTAGTGCGATTGGTCGGTAGTTATTTGGCAAGGTCTTCTTGCCTTTTTTAGGTATCGGCTGAACTGTGGCACATTTCCAGCATGAAGGAAATATTCCCTTTCTGTAGGATAGGTTGAAAAGTCTACAGAAAACTGGTGTTAGTTCCCTCGCACAATTCTTGAGAACTATGGCAGGTATTCCGTCAGCACCTGAAGCCTTTTTGGTGTCTAGCTTCATCAAAATACGTTTTATGATACGCTGTCTGAAGACAATATCGGGCATCCTTGACTGCACTATGGGAATAGTAGGTGGTGTTTTTCCTTGGAAATTGACAGTAGAATGTGAAGCAAAGAGTTCAGCCAACAAGTTCGCTTTCTCAACAGGTGTCGTTGCAATAGAATTATCTGGCCGTGTGAGTGGTGGTATGGTGGATTTGGTGAAATTTTGACTAACTGCCTTAGCGACTGACCAAAAGGACCTGGAATTGCCGGGACAAGCGAGAAGTTTGTTTCTACTCCGTTGATTGTGTACCTCCTTGGTTTCGTCGATAATTTCTTTGCATCTGTTCCTGGCACGAACAAAGATGTTACGATTTATGGTGTTAGGATCTTCACGCCACTGTCGGTATGCAAGATGTTTAGAAGCAACAGCTTCTTTGCATTTTAGGTCAAACCAAGGCTTGCCGTTGGAAGGGCATTTCTTCGAAAAAGGGATGTAAGCCTCCATACCGGCCAAAATAACATCGGAAACCTCCCTGGCGCAGTCAGATGGGTCGTCGGATCGAAAACAAACGTCCAACCAAGGGAAAGTTCGAAAATATTCCATGAGATCTTCCCATTTAGCAGATTTGTAGTGCCAAATCTTGCGCGGTTTGGGCGCCTCTCTGTCACTGATTGGTAGAATACTCGATGTCGAAAGTAGTTTATGGTCGGAAGAACCTAACGGCGGATTTACGCTGACCGTGTAAATCTCCGGATTGGTGGTTAAAAACAGATCAAGAAGACTGGCGAACTCTCCGTCTCGATCAGGTAAAATCAATAGTAAAAACTATGGCAATATGTAAAAGAAAAAACAGGAAATACTAACAAAAAACGGGAGGCAGTAAAAGTGTTAGTGACTGGGACAGGAAAAATTGAAAACGGATATGATATTGCAAATCATTTTAATGAGTTTTTAGTGGTATTGAAGAAAAGCTTGCCAAAGAAATTCCGAAAACAAACCAATCGAGTTTTACACCCAAAATGAAGGTTTGCAGTTCCTTGTTTTTGAAATTGAGCTAACATTAAACCAGTTAAAAAATAAGGCAGGGGGTGTAGATAATATACACACGCAGGTCATTAAAAAAATAAGCACTTCAAAATAGCAGAAATAGTACCAATCCACAAGAAAGGCTCAAAAACAGAAGATATGAAATTTTGCTAAAATATTTAAAAAAATACTCCACGATAGACTTACAAGTTTTCTAAATAAGCTCAAGATGATATCAAACAGGCAATATGGGTTCAAAAAAGCTGTTGGTACAAAAGATGCTTTAGCTTTTGTATCTGACTTTTTGTATAGTAATCTAGATAAGGGCAAACCAAACATAGCTGTTTTTTGGACCTGGCCAAGGCTTTTGATACAGTAAACCATGAGAGATTATTATAAAAACTAGAGTACCATGGTATAAAGGGTGCTACGCATAAGCTTGTCAAAGATTATCTTGCTGACAGAACACAAACTGTAAAAATAGGAATTAATAAAAGTGGTTTTAGAGACGTGAAAATTGGAGTACCACAAGGTACTATTTTAGGGCCTCTACTTTTTCCTCATTTACATTAATGATTTGTTTGAGACTGCCAATGGATAGAATAGTCTCTTATGCTGATGACACTATAATTTTATGTACTCAGGAAGACTGGACAAAAACGGTCATACAAGCAAATGCATTTTTGGGCAAAGTATACTTGTGGTTGAATACAAATCAACTTTTTTTAAATGTTGCAAAAACAGTATACATTATATTTGCCAATTATATTGATTCAATTCTACCTGAGGCACTTTTGACAATAAATGCACAAGAATTGAAGAGAGTAGATGACACTAAATATTTAGGGGTAACAATTGATGCAAATATGAAATGGAAAAAAAATTTTGAAAATATTGTCAAGAGAACTAGATATTTGATATATATTTTTGCCTTTTTAATGGTGTTGCAAGCTATGGAATAGTGGCTTGGGGCTCTGCATATGATAATGCAATGGGATCTCTTGCACGTATTCAGAAAAGACTAGTAAAAATTATTAATAAAGCTAGATCAATAACTGTTAACAAGAAACTATTAAATATAAAACAAACATATGCACTGGAGATTCTTATACATAATTATGCGAATTTGCGTGATGAGTACACCACCTCTCGAAAAAGATTACCAGAAATAAAAATATTGCACTTAGAAGGGTTTACCTGAACTTTTCACTAAGCTTCCAAATGAACTTAAAAATATATCTGGGAGTAATAGAGTTATCAAGAACAAACTGAAAAAATGGGTTTTAGAAAGTTGTTAATAAGACAATTATTGAAAAAAAGGTAAAAATTTGTGTTTGGAACATTAGTATTTTGGAATTTTGATGTATTTTAGAACTCTTAACACCACTTTTCTTTCAGTTAAATTATGTTAGTCTTTATATTTTTTAATTTTAAGTTTAAATTTTTTAATTTTGTAATCATTCATTATTAATATTAAGTTTTTTGTTATGTTTTTATCCAAGCCTGCATACAGGTATGACCTACTGCAGGCTCCAGGCTTCTGGAATAGTTTGTTTTTTGTATTTGTAAAATAAATAAATAAATAAATAACATTTTACTCTAAAAGTGTATGGAAAATGATATTTTGGCTGATACTTAGTCTTTCATAGTGTGAATAGGGGAAGCATGCCACTGGATTCTTCTTTGAACTTTCAAGAGCTTTCTACTGGGACAGTTATACTCTGTTCGTTAGAAGTCGCATATTTGATTGGTTGTCTTCCTATTTAAAAATAAGAAAATGTATATGAAGGTCCGCTGCTATTTATTATTTATATCAATTATTTGTCGTATGATTTTCTCTCTCTATCCAGCGTTCATAATCCACACCCTCCATCTGATTCTGTCCTATTCTACGTTCGTCCATCCTCTCCTAGCAACTTTCCTAATGTCATTATAACATTATATTATATTCTTGTGGTATATGAGATTGCTCATCATCATTTCCAGGTGGCGTTGGGTAGTTTCAGTTCCATACAGCAGTACTCTGGAATGACACTTTTGGATGGAAGAACATTTTACTATTCTGGCAGCGACGACAGTAACCGTACTGTGGTCACATGGTGTGGGTATTCTTATCCATAAAAATATACGTCCCTCAGTTGCAAACTTAGTGTCGATCTCGGAGAGAGTCATCCTACTTTAGCTACTGGGAAAACCACTCAACACTAACAATATATGAGTTTATGCCCTTGCATCAGACAAGAGAGAGAGACAAGACGAAGAAATAGAGACTTTTTATAAACACCTAGACCAGGCTCTAAAATTCACAAAAAGCAATGAGCTCAATATATTAATGGGAGACTTCAGTGCTAAGATTGGTAAAGGAAATGTGGAACACATAGTAGGCAAATATGGCCTAGGCGAACGGAACGAAAGGGGTGAACGCTTAATGCAATATTTTGAAGAAAAACAGCTGGTTATAACAAATACTTGGTATAAACTTCAGACTAGACGCCTTTACACATGGAAATGACCAGAACATCTTGTCCGAAATCAAATTGACTTTATCATGATAAATAAAAGATTCAGAAACGCCATAAAAAAGGTGACTATACTATCAGGAGCCGATATTGAATCTGATCATATCTAGCTTGAAGCTAACATACAGATGCGTTTGGCAGACTAAGACAAGAAAGAAAAAACAAACGACCCAACCCTAAACTACTTAAAAATACTGAAATAAACATAAAATACACAGACTGTATAAATGAACAACTAGATGGGATATCTATCTCTAATGATATTGAACAGGACTGGGCCAAAGTTAAGGAGTCATTTCAAATTGCGAACAACACTTATGGTCAACATTAAAAACGAAAAACGAATGGATGACCCAACATATATTAAATCTTATGGAAAAACGCAGATAATGCAAAAACCAACAAGATCAGATTGGTTATGCAGTCTTCAAAGAAAACTCCGTAAAGAAATAAGGATTGCTAAAGAGCAGCAGGCTGGAACAAAGATGTATCGAGGATGAAATCTTGCAGCGTCTTGGTGACACCTTCCACCTTCATAAGAAAATAAAAGAAATAACTGGAATATATAAGAAGAATCCCGCCTCTCATATCCGAAATTATCGCCTAATTAGTCTCATGAGCCATTTTCTCAAACTCTTCTCGCGTATCATGCATACGAGACTATACAAGAAATGAGAAGAAGTTAGTGGAGATGGTCAGTTCGAATTTAAAGGAGGTTTTGGGATGAGAGAAGCCATCTTCAGTCTCCAAATGCTGGATCAGAATTGTCTGGATCAGAGACAGGATATATTCATGTGCTCCATAGACTATGAGAAGGAATTCGACAACGTTAAACATGACCTCCTCATGAAATATCTACAAGAACTAGGGCTAGATTTTAAAGATATAAAAATCACTACTAACTTATATTGGAATTAATCAGTAGACTTCAGAATGGTTATACAACGGAAGATTTTGAAATAAGAAAGGGAGTTAGACAGGGTTGTGTTTTATCAACCATGCTGTTTAATTTATATGTTCGTGGAGGCAATGTCGATCTGGGTATCAAAGTAAACGGTATTCCGAGAAACATCAGATATGCAGATGACACTGCCATTTTGGCAGATAGCGCAGATGCTCTTCAAACATTATTGAAGGCTATACACAAGGCAGGAGAAAACATTGGATTAAGCATCAACATAAACAAAACAAAATTCATGATCATCAGTAGAAATCCAATTCAAGACGGCCGAATTCATATAAATGGCGAGAATATAGAATGGATTAACAAGTTCAAATACCTGGGATGCCTTGTGAATGACAAATGGGATTCGAACATGGAAATTAAAGCCAGAGTTGGGCAGGCAAGAGCAACTTTCATCAAGTTACGCAAATTCCTTTGTAATAAATATCTTAACCTACAACTCAGGTACCGAATGGTTAAGTGCTATGTTGAAATATGAACATCAAAAGTGTCATCTATTAACAATCTGGAGGCGTTTCAAATGTGGATACTCAGAAGAATGCTGAGAGTATCTTGGGTTTGTAGAGTGGGGAATGAGAAGGTGATCGAGAGAGCCAACCTGGCAGATCGCGAATTAATCGAAAACATAAAAAGGAGGAAGATTTCATATTTGGGTCATATTATTTGTGGGAAAACTTTATAGCTTTCAACGCCTGATACTCCAGGGTAAAATTCAAGGCAAAAGGGGAATGGGACGAAAAAGACTATCATGGTTGCGCAATATTCGTCACTGGACAAGTGATTTTCGGTCTCTCCAAAATACAGCTTTGAACATGAGAGAAGTTTGGTACAGACGCCTAAGCAGAAATGTGCACGGCACCTTAAGAAGAAGAGGGCAGCAGAACTAGAATTTAATATGTTATTTTCATGTATGTATAAAATCTTTTGTTTTAGTTTTATTATATGTACTCGTATATGTTTTAATCTCCCT
This sequence comes from Pachyrhynchus sulphureomaculatus, assembly GCA_019049505.1. NCBI lineage: Eukaryota > Metazoa > Arthropoda > Insecta > Coleoptera > Curculionidae > Pachyrhynchus > Pachyrhynchus sulphureomaculatus. The sequence continues at coordinate 63,059,995 of CM032452.1, read as the reverse complement.
AAAGCAGTTCATGCCAGTCTTATTATTCTGTTTAAATCTACCATTAGTGTTTTTCTTTCTATTTTTATGTATGTATGTACGATAAGTTTGTTATTGTATTGGGACGGTCTCTTCATTACCTTTATTTTGCTCATATTTATACTCATCCTATTTCCTGTAATCTTTCTCTCTTTAATCATTTCCGTAGATCTTCCAGCTTAGTTTTTTTGAACATAGCTTCTATTGCCAACGTAAATTCCTTCAGTATTATGGAGTCTCCCTGCTTCATTTCTCTTTGGCTTTCATTTTTTTCCCATCGGAATTTAGTTCAGGTTATTTCTTAATATATGTTTTTGATGAATTTGGTATATTTTGAATCAATACGATAATTATATAGAGTATTTAAAAGCGCTCATATTTTCATCGAGGCAAAGGCCTTATTATAATCTATAAATACTAAGCGCAAGCCTTGTAAGGTCTTCTCAATGATGCTTGGTATTGATTGTATTTGTTCTAGACTATTATATGAAACCTGATTTCATCATTCAATATTTTGGTATAATTCGTATTTCTTTGTTAGTCATGTAGTTAATATTTTTATGAGCAACTTAAGTATTACTTATTGGTATATAATTCTTCAGCTGTACCTTATCTACACAGCATTGCTCCAGTCCTGTGATATATTTCTTTATTATACATTATTCATCAGCTACATAATTAACGAAATATGCTGATGACACTCGCATTGTAGTCACAGCGCGGAGCCTTAAGGAATTCAAAGAGAGTGCGGGTAGAGCATTTATTTTGGCTTCACACGAACAATCTGATTCTACTCGTAAACTATAGTAAAACATACATTTTCTTCTTCTCATGACGTCTTCTATTGAAAGTTGGCGACCATATCTCTAAATGCGTCTCTATCTCTTGACACATGAAACAGTTCTTCAACACTGAGATTCGTCCACTCCCTTATGTTTCGGAGCCCAGAAAATTATCGGCAGGAAGAAAAATCCTGCCGATAATTTTCTTTCCCTTCATTCTTCCTTGCGTTATGTTTTGTAGCATTAAATACTTATCGTTGCGCAGGATGTATCCTAAGTAAGATGTTTTTCTTGTCTTGATGGTTGTTAGGAGTTTTTTTTGCCCCCAATAAGTCTCAATACTTCATCGTTGGTGACTCTATGAGTCCAGGGTATCTTTAGTATGCGTCTATACAGCCACATCTCGAACAATTCTAGCTTCTTGGTATTTTGGGTTCAAGTCTCCACCCCACACAGTAGCACCGGCCACACACATCAGTCCATGAATCTCAGTCTGATGCATAGATTTAAATTTTTATTGGTAAGCAGAGAGAGTACTTTACAAAATGCCTTCTGAGCCGTTTCTATTCTGCTTTTCATTTCCTTATTTGGATCTAGTTGTGCATTTATGACTGAACCAAGGTATTGGTATTTTTAAACCCGTTCTATTTGTTTTCCATTCAGTGTGAGAATAGGGTTAATATTTAGGTTTTTGCTCACAACCATACATTTTGTTTTTTCGACGTTTATAGTGAGTCGTACTTCTTTGCACTCTCGGTTGATTCGCTTTAAGAGTTTGTAGATCTACATTCTCAACCATTATAGCAGTATCATTTGCAAATTTTAAGTTGTTAATTATATCCCTCCCATGCTCACTCCCTCAAATCTTTCATCCAGTGCTTTCCGAAAAACAAACTGAGAATGCACCTTGAACAGCTGGGGAAACAGGACGCAACCCTGCCGAACTCCTTTTTGAATTAGGATTTCATCGGTTTCCATATCGTCAACAAGCACTACTGCTGTTTGGTTATAGTAGATATTTTTAATTAATCGTATATCGTTTTTGTCTAAATTAATATTTTTTTTATGAGTTTGCCGTGTTGGAGTGTCAAGTAAGAATGTGACCGTTCGTATTCTTCAAAATATGTGTTTCGAGAACATTTTTTGCCATCATTGTATTCTTTTGTGTACTAAGAACGGTACAATTACCTTAGTAAGTTGTCCAATCGTCTCCTGCATCAATAATCATCTAGCATCTTTGCTGTTGACAAGATTTTCTGCATACTACGGCAATGATCTCCAAATTTCTCGAATCTCGCTAGACAACTGAGTCAAAGTCCTCAGGGTCTTTCCTCTGAGCTTTCTCTTTACAAAGGAATAAACGTCTTCAATAGGGTTGGCGTCCGGCGATCGTGAGGGCCTCTCTAGTAACTTATCGTGGGCCCAAGCGAGCTGTTTCGCGACGATTTTCTTAATTTTGCCGTTCCTTGACGTAGCATTCATTTCGGGTCCCGTAAAAAAAACAATGACATGATTCATTTCTCGACTTTGCCCACGGAGCCACGTTTTGACAAGTCGACGACATTTTCCGTCTTATTAAAACGATTTATCCACTTCTTCACAAACGCCACCGACTTTTTTAATATATTTAGCGGCCGCGGAATGTGTCATTTTATTCCCCTTTAAATGGGAACAAAGAAAGACTGCCTCGAACCAACCCGCAAATAAGAGACGTATTTTGGATCTTACGTGATTTCGACGAAATTCGGAATCAACTGATGCTTTTACTAAAATACGTCATAGACAAAGATTTCCTCTACCGACTTTTTGTTGAATGGCTAGAATCGCATCTACCAAAAATGAATTATCGAGGACACGTTCTTACTTGACAGACTGTACATTTTTGTTATATTCACTTTACTTTATAGCAGTATCATGGGAGCGAATAAAGCCTCTCTCCTTCCTCATTCTCCTCTAAAACCAAACTGCGCCTCATTAAGTTGTTCTTCGCATGTTCGGTATATTCTCTGTTGGATTATTTTTAAAAGAACATCACAGGACTTAGGATTGTTCTTTTTCGGCAAAGGAATGGAACCTTATTTAAGTCAATCTTTTAGGATTTCGTTCTTTTCATATATTACGTTGAAAACTTTTGATAGGCTGGTTAAGTTTGAATCGTCCACAGCCTTCAAGAACTCTGCCGGCATGTTGTCGGGTCCTATTCCTTTATTACCCTTAAAAAAGTTTTACTGCGTACTCACTTCTGTTTTAAGTATACACAAATGATCCCTCTATTTGCTTTTGTCTCTTGTATCTTTCGGTTTTGCTGTAAATAGGTGTATGTATTCCTCCCAGGTCCGTTTTTTTTGTTCTCTTCCGTTAATTGCATGTCTCCTTGGTTGTTTCGTGTGACAACTAGTATTTTCTTCCTCGTCTTTCCAGTCAATTCCTTCAGTTTCTTATGGAGCTTAAAAGAATCATGTCTATTATTTAATTTCTCCATTTCTCGACAGTTTTACTCCATCCATGTCTCTTATTTCACCTGCCGCTTCTCTCTCTGCATTGGTGTTTTTAAATTTATGCCTTTCTTCTCGGAGTTTTATAATTTTCTGAGTCATCCATTTTTTTTTTAAATAAGTTCTCTTTCACCCTTTTTTCTTGCATTTAACATTCTTGATTTAATTTTATTCCAGGCCATGTCAATATTTGATGGTGATGTTTCGGAAAAGTCGTTTGCCATTGAGTCTTTGAACCGTGTTTGGTAGTGTTCTCCCTTCAGTCTTTTGTTATATATTGCAGTTTCCAGCACGGAGTCTTAAGAAACTCAACGAGAGCTAGGATAGAGCATTAGTTTTGTCAGGACACAAACAAGGTGATTCTAAACTATAGTAAAAGGTATATATTCGCTTTTAACAGAATAATAGAAAGAAAAAGACATCCAGTCTATCACTTTAAGTAATTACCAATTATTAATGATATTTTCTTGGTATTGATACTGAACGACGATTAAAGGTGATAAGATTATGTAAGCAAACAAATAAATAAATAAAAAAATATTATCTCAAAAATGAATTACAGCATAATCGCTCGTATTCTTGAAAAATGTGTTTCGAGAACATTTTTTGCCATTAATGTATTCTTTGGTGTGCTAACAACGGCTTAATTATCTTAGTAAGTTGTCCTATCGCCTCCTGCATCAATAATCGCTAGCATCTTCAAGACATGCGGTCGACGAGATTTTCTGCATACTCTGCAAATTTTTCGAATCGCGCGAGACAACCGAGTCAAAGTCCTCAGAGTCTTTCCTCTGAGCTTTCTCTTTACAAGGGACCAAATGTTTTCAATAGGGTACTCTAGTATCTTATCGTAGGCTCAACCGAGACTCCTTGCGACGTGATTTTCGCCCAGCAAAGTTGCTTCAACGTGCTTCGTAATTTGACATCATGAGCACGAAGATGTTGTCGAATGGTCTCAAAACTGATTTTCTTATTATTGCCACTCCTTGACACAGCGTCAGATTCGGGTCCCGTGAAAACAAAGACATGATTCGTTTTTCGACCTTCGCATAGTGCGAAATTTCTTGAGTTTACCGGAACTTAATTATTTAAACCAGTAAAACAGTTCTATTTGTTGGTTTTTTTAAAATTTTTAATGAAAATTAATGTGTTTTATTTAAAGTTTTTCAGTTTATTTGTGTTTTTTATTATAGAACAATTAAAAAAAACATACATTTTGTAACAACATTTTGAACATCTATTCAGAACGAGACTCATTGCAATCGTCTGAAGACTCGCAATCATTACATGGGTCTGCAAATCTTTCTAAACAAACTCTAAAACTTCTGGCGTAACTTCACTATGCTTGGTTTTGGGTGCTTTACGAAGACTAGCGATGTACGGATCCGATGAAATAAACAGTCGATTAAATAAATCCATATTTGTGTCAATTCGGGATGTTTTTCTAGTAAAAAGTTTGCGATATTTTCTGCAGTCTTTGTTTCTTGCCTCCTGAGCTTCTTCAGAAAATTATCCGATCGGAAGAATGCAAGAGTCTATAATATCCTTTCCATGATAAAGGACTTTATGCACACTTACGGGCATTGAGTACTAGAAATATTCTTTCAAATACAATTCCAAAATTTCCCTTGCATATTCGCCGAACTTATCTAAATCAATTTAAGACCACAATTTAGGCACTCTAACAGCACATGAAAACGCTTGATCAAATCTAAATTAACGCCAGTTATTTCGGAAGACTTTTCGGCATTTCTAAAGAATTTCCTCGCGGTATTACCATCGATTGTGTTTCCGGTCTGCCGTTTTGGCATATCTATAAGCAAGCCAAGCTCCTCTTTGAATTTTTGTTGAATGTATTTTTTCTTCTCTGCAACTTTTTTTTTATTTTCTGCTCCACGAGCTTGCCATGCTTTAATATCCAGTTTGTACGATATATGTAAAAGACATGGAGGGGTGATAGTCCAAGAGATAAAAAGGATTCATTTATATTTTTTTGAGGTATATCGTAGATATTGTTCATTTCACTAGGTTTAGCCCCACATAAGTAGCATGTTTTGATGATGCACAGGATGATACAGCATTACATACTTTACCGTCAATCATACAAAAGATCATATTTGCTGTAACCTGAAATTGCTTGCCATCTACAAGTATAGTGGTTGGAGTAAGTTGAGATATTTGTTCTTTCACTTTGTTTACTCCTGAGGTAATTACACTGACTGTTTCTTTGGCAAAAAAACGAACTTAACGGGGCGACAGTACCGTGTGGAAGAAGAAGCAGGGTTTTTCCAAATTACTGACTGATTATCACCATTATCATTTACGGAGCACATTTGGATTGGTACCACTGATACACTAAACATACTATCATCAGAGCTATGTTTGTCCATAAACTTTTGTCGATAATTAACTTGCCCCATCACAACCCCACTATACGATAATATTTAGTGCTTTAACGTTTGATAAAGTTCTAAGAATCCCTTCTAGCCCTGTACAGAGTCTTGCTACGGTATGATTTGCAAGCGACTGAACTGATACTTCAGCTGAAATTTCAGTTATTATTATGTCCTTTGGATAGTACAACCCCTTTGCCTCTTTTACAACATAATAAGGTGGATACAAAGTGCAACGGTGATTTTTTGCTTGATCTCGAACAATGTCGTCCTGATTTGACGATAAATTTGCATCAATAAGTAGCGCCAGAGTCTGGTCTGGAGTTAATTTTCGTGGGCTGTTTGAAGAAGACATGCGAGCCTTCTTGATGTTGCTACCCCTTTCTGGAGAACCAGATGCCAGTTCCTTGACAATCGCTGCAGAGTTTCGTTTTCCAGATTGGTATAGCTTTATTGCAGTTGCTTTGGCTAACTCGTCTTGACTACCGGACTTCAAAAGATGATGCACTTTTCTATTTTGAACTTTAGGATGACAATCCCTAAATTCTTTTTTTAGGTCTGCCTGCACTGGTCCTCGATCCACTAGGCAATGCATCCCTTATAGCATTTGAAAATTTTACATTATTTTCAAGCCAGCTGGCATTTTTATTCAGAAATGATGCTAAATTTCGACTGGATTCCCTCCACCTGTTTTGTATTTTACAAACCAGCTCACGAAGAGTTGCCTTTAAACTGCAAAGAGCGTCAGATGTTAGCATTGGTGAGCCCATTTTTTCCAAAACAAAACCAATGATGGCGTCTGATGTTGGTTCTTCCTTCCACTTTTGGAATATGCAGGTATATGAAATTTGCAAAGTCATTCTGGAAAATGTTTAATTTAAAAGAAGATCGCAAAATATCGCAGAAGATCTTTTGTGTTTCCAACAGAGGAAAAAAAAACCTTTTCAAATTTTGTGCGTTTCAAACTGGTATTATGTAGTATCACTTTTTAAAGTCTCCACTGAAGTTAAAAATTTAAATTTACTTACTTCTTAAAAATCACTTTTTTCACGAACAAATCACAGACGAGTAAGAAAAGATTTTGCAATTATTTAAATGCCAATAATTGACAATTCTCTTATAAAATAAATGAAGAAAAAAATCATGGCCTACTGACTTGCCGTTTGTATGTACCACTCTATTAACTTAAACAAATCGAATAGCTTTCTGTAGGCAAAAAGTATGATTGAATAAGTAATGCAACTTTCAGGTGCATTTTGCAGTTGTTTCGCAGGGTTAATCCCCAAACTGAGTATGAGGTTTTAGAGGTGAGATATTAACCTACCAAAATAATGAATAATCGTATGCATTTTACGTATTTCAAGAATTCAACAAAGTTCCGCTAAACTTGCTAAATTTCGCACTGTGCTTCGGAGAGACTTTGCGAACGCCGTTGTGGTAAGTCATCGACATTTTTCGTCTCGTTAAAACGATTTACCCACTTCCTCACAAACGACACCGACATTTTAATATATTTAGTGGCAGCGGAATATGGCATTTTAGGCTCCCTTGGATATAAACAAAGAAAGACTGCCTCTAACCGATGAGAAGTGACTCATTTCGGGATTTTAAGTGATTTCGACGAAAGTTCGGAATTTACTAAATGTGTCGTAGGCAAAAGTTCTCTCTACCGATTTTTTTGCTGAATCTACCAAAACTATAATTAGATGAGTTATTAATTTGAAATATCGAGAAACTTGGAAAGCAGCCTTTATCGGGCGTGATAGGCCGGCCTGTATATATATAAATTATTATTGTACATTAAAAGTAACTCTGCAATTCTTAGTAGACATAATCATTTACATTTTACCCATACCAAATACAATTTTGCTATATTAAGACGGCGTATTTCTAAGAACTTTTGTTTCTGGAGTATTTGTAGGCGGTAAGCAGTAGTGTGATGTAGCCAAGAGGGTCCCTTTACCCATTGATTTTCATAATTTATAAGTTCTTTAAAATTTTTTTGGGGATAGGTTCAAGTTTTTAAAGTTTCAATGTAAGTAAGGTGCTTTGTTTTCCTTAAAACCTCCGCTCTGTTGGATCTTTTTTACAGTGTGGGAAAAATTTAAGCTTTAAAGGTTTTTACAGAAAAGGATTTTTTTTTAATTAGGGAGTTAAGATGAGTCTAAGTTTCTAAAATCGCCTCACACGCTAGATTTTTCTTTTACAATAAAAATCGATCGTGAAATCCGTCTATTCCCTCCTCCTGCCCATATGGATGTAGAAAAGGGCGCTTCTCCTATAAGCTCTTTTTATTGTTCTTTTTTCTCTAAGAATGCTCTTTAGCTCCATCAGATTTCCCCAACCACCGAACCAGCTAGGCCACTGAAGCTATCCCCCCGTTTTACTCGTTAAGGATCAATGTCTGCTGTTAATACATAATATTAGTATAAACACAATGTAAAATTATAAGAGATGTGTTTAAAATTTTAAGTGATTATGTGAAAATATGGTTGCTCCATCATCACCATCAGCAGCTATGTAGTCCATCGTCGGACTTAAGCCTCCCGTAAGTACGTCCACCTCCTTCGGTTTTTGGCCTTGTTCCCACTAGTCTTTTGATGTCGTCAAACCATAGAGTTTGCGGGCGTCCTCTACATCTTTTTTCATTCCAGGACCTCCAGTTGATTACTTCATGGGTCCATCAATTATCTTGCGATATGACCCGCCCAACTCCACTTCATCCTGCTTACCCTCTCAGCTACATCAGTTATCTGGGACCTTCGTCGAGCTTCTTCTTTAGTCAGCCTATCCCTCAATGATATTCCCAATGGAAGTTGTTTAAAAAGATGTTCTAGCGCCGACGTAAACAATTTCGGCGAGATGGTGTCCTCTTGACGTACCCCTCTTTTCATTTCTGTCTTATTGGTGTTTTCTTTCAATACTATCTGAAATGTTGCCTCTTTATATATATTTTGAATAATCGGCGAATATCTGCTGCCAATTCTATAGTTGCTTAGACTATTTAATGTTGCCCATACTTCAAGGGAGTCAAGCGCTTTCTCATAATCCACAAAGACCAGCCAAATCTTAAAATTATACTCGTTTAATTTTTCTATTAAGGTTCTTAATACTTGAAGGTTGTGTGAAGGTGTACTAACGTCTTTTCTAATTGTGGCTTATTTTTTGGATTGGTAAGCGTCAAATTTCTTTGTGACTCTCGCAGTTATTATTTTTGTAAATAACTTGTACATTACGGATAGTAAGTTGATTGATCTTTAGTTGGTTAATTTAGACTTATCTCCTTTTTTGAAGAGCAGGACCACCACAGCATTATCCCAGTCTCGAGATACATGGCACATATCGAGACACTTATTATACAATATATCTAACAATCGTAATATGGCCCTGTTGTAACATTTGCTGCTCTTCCTCTTGCCATGGTTGCTTACGCTTTATAATTTTCGTGATAACTATTTTTTACGTATACGTCATAACAAAGTTAAATAAAGTGGTTTGCCCAATATGACTCGATATTTTAAATGGTAAGTAATTATGAAAAAATAACTTAATTTTCAGACTGTTTGACTCTAGGTACACCGGAAAGAGTTAGTAACACTATAAATAAGAAGCAAACCGTTTAACTTCCTCTGCCACCCCTTTAGGCCCTTTTATCTTTGACTATAAAAAACAAAGCCCAAAATTTTTTCATTGGCCGAATCAAAAATAAGAAAATATTGGTATAATACTATTAAAGTTATGGAGTGGGAAACTGTCTCGTGATCTAGAGACCCTAAAATGTTAAGTAATGGAAAAGTCTCAAAAAGTGGTTTATTCACAAATAGAATACTTTCCATTAGCAAGGGAAATAAACACGCACAGTAAAGAGACGAACATAATTTTTAATAATTCGAAATATAAGACTGCTTTTTCATTTCAATTAAATTGTCAATAACATTTTTTTATCTATTCCGCAAATAAAACCCAGTGGTGATAATATTAACTACGAAAATAATTTGATATATAATTAGACTAATTTTTTGCACTAACATGAATTAATCATTTATTAATAGTGAGATAATTACAATAGATCTAGTTTTTAATTTTACTCAGGATAGGACGTGTCCAAGTTCTCAGCGCTTTAAAAATATAACAAAATTTTCCATTATTATTTTTTAAAAAAAAAAACTTTCCGTTTCAAGTTTATTTAATTAAGCTTGCATAATTTACTTTATAATTTTTATTAATGTTACCTTTACTATATAGTACACAGAATGTTTTTTAAGTAAGAAACTTTTATGCATTAATATGAAACTGTCAAAAAAATACGAAACTAAGTTTTATTTTTAATTCTGCTCCAGTTAAAGTGTTTTAAAATGTCCCCTCTTATTGTACGCAGTTAGCAGCTTACGTCGCGATGTTTGATATTTTATTGAAAAAAGAATTGTAAATAAGCCAACGGAGTGTATCAAGAATAGCGAGCAGTGTTTATAGTTTCATTTGTTGTTTATTAAAGTAGTCAGCCTGGTTTTTGATTGAAATAATGAATCAGCTGCAAGCGATATTAGTTTTAGTCAAGCGAATAAGGGATTAATGGAGTGGGAGAGGAAGTTAGAGGGGTTACTTCGAATATATCGTGTTATACATCTATTTGAGTGTTTTTGGAATCAAAAAATCTGAAAATTATGTTACTTTTTTTTATTATGTCCAATCTTAATAGAAAATTAGTATGCAAAAGATTTTAAATTCGCTCTAATTGACATTACAACTTATATTGTTGTATTTTTCACTCTATTACCTTGGAAGTTATGTTCACAGACTTATTGGGTGATTGCAAAGTTCGAGCCCGATTAGAAACCAAATTAGATACAACACATTTTCATTAAAAATAATATTTATTTAGTATAATCAATAATATACTCTTAATCCTTTTTTATAACTATCTTCCATCGTTTTACAAGTTTTTGAATTCCTTCTTTGAAGAAAACTGCGTAAGGCAGTTTTTGACTTCTTCCTGAAGGGGCAAGGTCAGGGGAATATGACGGGTGCTGGAGGATTTCCCATTTTAACTCCCAGTTTTTGCAGTGTTTGTTGAGCAACATGTGGTCTAGCGTTGCCGTGGTGAAAGGTGATGCCTTTTCGAATGACCAAATTGGGACGTTTTGCTTGGATTTCAACATTGAGTTGGGTGAGTTGCTTACAACACTTTTCCGCAATTATTATTTGACCAGGTGGCAGAAGCTCGTAAAAAATTATTCCTCTGTAATCCCACCAGACACATAACAGCGCTTTCATTGGGTGCAATTCAGCTTTTGCCACAGATCTTGTTAGCGAGGATAGGAATGGCTGAGGAAACACGGTTCAGTTTGTTCCGTTCTGTCAAAACGTGAGGAACCCATATATCGTGTTTCGAAGTGTATCCAAGTTGCTTTAAAAGACGAAATGCAGTCGAATTGTCAACATTTAGTCTCTCAGCAATCCAGTGGTAATCCACGGATTATTATTCATTAAGTCACGGATAAAGTCATTATCAATGCCAAGAGATCGCCCAGAGTAAAGTTTATCGTTTAGATTGAAGTCGCCATTTCGAAATCGACCAAACCACTTTTTTAACTATCCTAAGAGCAGAAGTACGATCCAAATAAATGTCTTGAATATTTTTTGTTGCAGTTGTAATACTCACTCCGTTTTTAAATTCATATAACATAACATGACGAAAATGTAACTTTTCATTTTCCCTTTTGAATATTAACCCTGCACACAAACTTTTTTTAAGTTTATGTTAACTCACGACATATTTAGATAACAGTCAGTTAATAATATGATTTTAAAAGAAACATCAGCACAGTCAAAAGTGCATGCTTCGGGCACGAACTTTTGCAATCATCCAATATATTCTGTAAAATTAGTTTGGCCTTTCTCATTTTTTAAGGGCTAGCAATCTTATATTTTCGAAATCAGTTCCAGAAGACCTGTCATTTGACACCCCCCGTTCATATTAAAAAAATATGATAAATTTAGGAAAATATATGGTAATGAGCAAATCTCGAGCAAACAAAAACTCAGATCTCGTGCACACAGTACTGCTGACAGATCAGTATGTTTAAGAAGAAGAAAATATCGCTCATATTTTTATTATTATTATTATTAATCTGGATCGTTAAGTTTGCAGTAATTGTCAGCATAACCTACTCAATATTTTGTAAAATATTTTTAGTTGAATTTTAATATTTTTTCCAAAATTTCGGCTATATCGTTTGACTTGGTAAATTACGTTCGAAACAGTTGCAAAAAAGAGCTTTGCTTTGGCAGATTCCTAGAAGCATGTTTCCCTGGCAGTCGAGAATTAAACCTAGAAAGTGACTAATCTTAGCTTGTTCGTTTAAGAGAGGTTTTTAGTTATATCTGAATTCTCGGGATATTTTTTATAACGTTTATGTAACTTATAAGTATTTGACCCGGAAAAGATGCCATCAGCTATCGAAATGTTCATTGATCGAATTATCCAATTTACCGAATTGAAATAGTGAAATTCAACTAAAAATAATTTTTGCATTTAGACAAGAAGAATAGCTATATTAAAAGAGACCTGGCAAAAACCTAGGTAGAATTTACTATCATTTTATTACGATTTAACCACAACTGGTCAACATTAATTTACTTTCCTCCATGTTTGTTCACTAAGGGTTTCCCTTGTTACGGAACAAAAAAGTGGAATTAATATACGGTTAAGCGCCAAAAATCCTAGATAAAGTTTAATTGGTTATGGTTGTGGTTAGATAAAGTATTAAATTTTTTTGAATTTGAAACATTCTTGTGGTTTACATTGTTACGTTTTACATGACAGATTTTTTGCTTTTATTAATATTCACCGAAACAGTTTTTTGAAGATGTTTTAGTCCTTTCCCAAGTTAACATGTCAAAACCTCACTGTTGATATTTAAATTAAAACATCAGTAAAGTAATTTATCCAGTGTGTCTGTCGCAAACACCTAGTTCTACAGTAAATATTGATTTTTTACTTTCTGATACTAAACAATCACTTAATTTTAAATTGAATTTGTAGATACTATTTAGTAACAAAGGAATAATAAAAAGGAAAATTAAGTAGAAAAAAAACTTGTGTTAGAAATGGACACATTAAAATAATAATAAGATTTTTTAAATTTAGCCCTACAAAGGACGTATATGACGATATATTCGAAGTCGTTTTAGAATTATCGTGTCAGTAGGCCGATAAACGGACAGATAGTCTGATGAAAATGGACAACTAAGCATCTCGTGTTATGGGGACCGTGAGACGTTAGGAAATGCAAAAATCTCCAAGAGAGATCTTTTGACAATAATGTTCATTAATCCGCAACATAAAGGATTGGTACGGTATAACAAAGTGTTGTCCCGTACATACGGGGGCAGCTCTTTAAATTTTTACAAAAGACCACTAGATGGCGCTATTGAGATGTGACATTACCATGGTTGTAAAATTTGACATTTATTACAGTGGCAGCTCAGAAATTGGCCGAGTAGTTTGTTTACCTAACTGAACAACAATGCCTCGAATCCCTTCGTTCAACTTTTGGTAATGAATCACCATCAGAAAAGACTGTTTACAATTAGTTTGCAGAATTTCTACATGGTCGTGCTTCCGTCAGCGATTAATTTCGTGAAGGTCGATCAAAATTGGTTGTTGTTTCTAAAAACATCGACGCTGTGCGCAACATGAATGAAGAGAATCGACATGTGACTTACCGTGAGATAGAGGCATCCTTAGACATATCGAAGACGGCACTATATTCGATTTTGCATACACATTTAAGCGTGAAAAAGATCTGTTCCCGATGGATTCCGCAGAATTTAACAGAAACTCAAAAAGAGGCTCGTGTGAAATGAAGTAAGGAATGGAAAAATTTGACCGAGGACATGCAAAATCCGTATACAACATCGTAACAGGAGACGAAACTTGGATATATTCGTACGAGTAGGAAAGTAAGCAACAACCAACTAAAGGGTGTCCCAAAATTTACGCAAGATTTGAATTTGGCGCCATTTGTATGACAAAGTGTTGCCAACAAACCAAAAAACACAGCGTGACAGCTGACAGTTCAGGGTTATTAAAAATGGAGCGCTACACGAAGGAACCACGTGTTTTCATTGTTGACCAATATTTTAAAAATAATGAAAGTTTGGCAGCTACAGTAAGGAAATTTTCGTACAAAATATGGTCGGAATAGTGATTTAACTTCATCAACTGTGAAGAGATTAATTGAAAAACTCAAGGAGATGATCTTAAACGCTCTGGCTGTCCTTCAACAAGTCGTTCGATACAAAACATTAAAGCAGTTCGTAAGAGTGTTGCTGAGACTCCAGGAACATCAATTCGGCACCGTGGTCAAGAATAGTACATTTCGAGAAGCTCTCTACAGCGTATTATCACGAAAGATTTGCATCTTCATGCTTACAAAGTTCAATTGACTCAAGAACGTTGAATGAATTATGGAACAAAAAGTGGATACTGATTTTTCGAAGAAAATCATCTTCAGCGATGAGGCTCATTTCCACCTTGATGGCTTCGTTAATCGACAAAATTGCATTTGGGGTTCAGACAATCTATACGTGACTGTTGCGAAACAAATGCATCCACAACGTGTCACTGTTTGGTGCGGATTTTGGACTGGAGGCATCATCGGAGCGTTCTTCTACGAAAATGCGGTTGGCCAGGCGATAACAGTTAATGGTGCTCGTTATCGCGATATGATAATCCAGTTTTTTGTGCCTAAATTGCAAGATATGGATGTGGACGACATGTGGTTTCAACAAGACGGTGCCATATGCCATACAGCCAGAGAAACAATTCAATTACTGCATGAGTCATTTCTTGGTCGTGTAATATGCTGTTTTGGTGATCAGAATTGGCCGCCCAGATCAAGCGATTTGAAGCCATTGAACTTTTTTCTTTGGGGTATTTTAAAGTCTAAGGTTTATGCTAACAAGCCCACGACCACCCACGATTTGAAGGAGGAAATTAAGCGCTGTATCAACGAAATTCAGAGTGCGTATATGCCAGCAAAGCCGTGGAGGCTATTTACCCGATATGTTATTCCATACATAACCCTATACTGTATACTTTACGAATCAATAAAAAAAATACAATTTTTAATTAAAAACCTGTATTTTTATCAAAATTACTTCTTGCGTGAATTTTGGGACACCCTTTATTTGGGTGTTCCAAGATAAACCGAATCCAACAAAAGTTGCTCGTTTGCGAAGCACTTCCAAGAAAATGATCATTTGTTTCTTTGATTATACTGGGCATGTTGCAACCATTGCTTTAGAGGATCGAAAAGCAGTTAATGCTGAAAGCAGATGTCATCGATGATATCAGGAAAGACAACCGAAAATGTCGCATCATTCTTCATCATGACAATACCAGATCTCACACAGCATGTCAAACAATTAATTATTTGACGGAGAACAACATCCAGTTAATGTCTCAGTTCCCGTATTCACCTGATTTTTCTTTTTCTTCCCGAATGTGAAAAAAAAAATGCGTGAACAGCGATTTTCATCATCTCAAGAAGCTGTTGAATCCTTCCAAAACCATGTTTTTGAGGTACCAACTTCAGAGTGGAAAAAATGTTACGAGAATTGATTGGAACGCATGCAAAAGTGTATAAATCTTAAAGATGAATATTAAGAGAAACAATAAAACGTTATTTTTGTAAACACTTAAAAGCTGGTACCATATACATATTTAAGTAGAGTGAGGAAGGTACCCTAGCTATATTCTGATAAACATTAAGGATTGGAATGAATCGCTGACGTAATATAGCACATGGCAACAAAAGAAAAAAATAAACAATGACTAGTGGAAAAAAAAAAGAGTGAATCAGACAACAGAACATTTAGAGACTAAAGTACGTCCAACGTAGACATTGGGATAAATTCTTGACAGTTTTGTAGCAATTGTTTTGCAGATTTTAATAATTAATGACTTAACAATGTGTAAGCTGTTTTAATTTCTAATGAATTCTTGATGCAATGTGTCGATAAACACGCAGCACCGCTTTCCTAGAAATAAATATCATAATATAATTTATTTTTTACGCCAATTTAAAAAAATGTTGAAACTGAAGTTTTATAAATGAATATTTATTCTTCAAGCAAACTGCATAATTGTGGGCCTCTTTTCATTAAATGTTTTAAATTTTTGGCGACACTCTAGGATGCTTAGCAGCTAACTGCAGTACATAAATATTTTTTTACGAAGAAAATAATCAGTAATTAATTTCCGAGACCTGTTCTTTATAGTGGTACTACGAAACTGCCGGCTTACACAAAATTTTAATTGTTAAGAGGAAATTAAGAATATATAATGTAGGAGTTAGGATTTAGAAACAATTTCTCTTTGGCAAGGAATTTAATGATTTAATTTGGTCCGTTTGTTTATATATATATATATATATATATATATATATATATATATTATATATATATATATATATACATAATTATTCACGAAACAATGTCCCTTGTGTACAACAATGCCATGGTTTTCCAAACTACTTACACCAGAGCAGAAACTGGTGGGAAAAAAAATTCCCAGAGACAGGTGGCTGCCTCGGAGAATGATGATACGTATTAATAGTTAGCTACAATATATATATATATATATATATATATATATATATATATATATATATATATATATATATATATATTTATTTATATATATATATATATATATATATATATATATATATATATATATTTATTTATATATATATATATATATATATATATATATATATATATATATATAATAAAAAATAATATAAAATAAAGAAAGAAAGCAAGTATCAAACAAAATTCTTAAATATCAAATTTGTTGGGGAACTCGGCAAAAGGGCGTGATAAATGTTCACACAATGTTCATTAAGCTAATATTTCGGTCCTTGGTTGGGACCTTCTTCAGGGCAAAAACTGAAAAGGAGAATGAGTCTACTAACTGAGAAAACTTGGGCAAAAATTAAATTATTCAAATTATTATTATTATAACTTGTGTAGAAAAATACAATAAAATATAAGATGTAATATAAGACAACACTCACATGAATAGTGAAAAGTTGAGTTAACATGAATTGCCATAATTAGCTTATAACATAGAAACGACTAATAATCCATTAAAGTAAACACTATAAACTAATACATAAAGTTAAAAAATCGAATTTATAACAGGGATGTGTTTGAAAACCCTGGATGCTGAAAAACATTTTTAATTAATTCACGAAATGATTGACATACAGCTGACAGAAGATGACTACCTGATAAAAAAAAAATGTTTTTCAGCATCCAGAGTTTTCAAACACATCAACACATCTGTTATAAATTCGATCTTTTTAACTTTATGTATTAGTTTATAGTACTCAGTATATATCACCACTACACCAAACACTTTATTTTTGCACTCGACGCGCGTTTCGCTAACCATGTTAGCTTCATCAGGAGCGATGATTGACTAAAGCTTAACTACAAATCTACCCTATTTATACTTAGCCTAACCCTTGAATTACTCAAGCGGAACTAATGACATAGGCAAGGCCATCAGTTCCGGTCAAGTAACCAGTAGAGGGGACTATAAGGAATAGGCCCTCTGTCTTTATTTAAACTACTTTTACATTTTATGATTTCCATACTTTCGTATGCGTTCAACAATCTCCTATCAGATACATTTTTTATTAATCTTAGATTATCTAATGTTACAGTATGATCAGCTTCAAGGGCATGTTCGGCAATGCTAGACTTTTCTGTTCTATTGTATCTTAAGTGTACTAAATGTTCTTTACATCATATTTTTAATTGACCTTTTAGTTTGCCCAACATTTTTTTTGTCACTAATTTCATAAATTCCACTTTTCTCACAATTAGGAATCTTATCTTTGGGATTTCCTAAGATATTCCTCAGATTGTCTGATGACTTATAGACATAGGTGAGGCCTACCTTATTAAATACCTTATTGAGTCCCTTGCTATATTTCGGATTATATGGTATGGAGACATACTTGGTGTTATTTTCTTCGCGTGTAAAAAAGGTGTAATTCTGAATATTAAACCTAAATTTATGTCTATTTATTAGCTTATTTACTAAGTCATCGTCATAACCATTAACTCTAGTTATATTTCTAATACGATTCCTTTCTTTATTAAAGTTTACTCTATTCAGAGAGAAAGTGACTAAACGATGAACTAAAAAATGTAATGATGTTGTTTGCAATGAAATGAATCATTAGGAATATATCTATCTGTTATTGTGTCCTTCCACCTCCTTTTCTTTCAGTTTTTGCCCTGAAGAAGGTCCCAACCAAGGACCGAAATATTGGCTTAATGAACATTGTGTGAACATTTATCACGCCCTTTGCCGAGTTCCCCAACAAATTTTATATTTAAGTATATATATATATATATATATATATATATATATATATATATATATATATATATATATATACTCGTATATATACATATGTATACATATTATATATATATATATATATATATATATATATATATATATATATACATATGTATACATATATATATATATATATATATATATATATATATATATTATATATATATATATATATATATATATATATATATCGTCACCATCATCATTTCAGCCATCACTCATCCATTGGCGGACATAGGTCTCCTCTTCTTCCCTCCACTTTTCACGATTTTGAGCTTTTCCGATCCATGATTGCCCTGCAGATCTCTTTAAATCATCTTTCCATTCCTGAATCTTTTTGTTCCATCTATTATCAGGTTGTCTCATTGTGTCCTGCCCACTTCCACTTCTGGGTCACCACCCGCTCTTTCACGTCTGTAACCTTTGTTTGTTGCCTTATGCATTCGTTTCTTATTTTGTCTTTGAGTTTTATGTGTAGCATTTCTCTTTGGGTTATGCTGAATCTGTCCATTATAGCGCTTATAAGTGTCCATGTTTGTGATGCATAAGTCAAAACAGGCAAGAGACATTGATCGTAAACTCTTTTGCGTAGTTTCAGAGGGATTCTTTTGTTTGTTAATATTTGTCTATGTCTGCCAAAAGCCGCCCAAGACAATCTAACTCTTCATTCTATTTTTGCGGTCTGGTTTGATTTGCCGAATTTTACCAGTTGCCCCAAATATATATATTCGTCTACATATTCTAATACTCTGTTATTTATCCGTATGTTTTGTGGCTCTTCTACATTTGTCATGACTTTTGTTTTGTTTATATTGAGTAGCAGTCCGACTTTCTCTGACTTCGTCCTTAATTCATTCAATATTTCCTGTATGTCGTCTATGATGTTCCGAGATTATAACCACATCATCAGCATATCTTAAATGATTCAATCTTTCTCCATTTATGTTTATACCTTTGCTTTCCCATCGCAATTCTTTAAAGATTTCTTCCAGAGCAGCATTGAATATTTTTGGCCTTGTCTTACTCCTCTATTTATTGGTATAGTTATGACTTTGTTATGTATTTCAACTGCCATTTTCGCTTATCATAAATTTCTTTTATAATATGGGTGTATCAGGAATAGACTCTGCTGTTATTTAATGCCCTCACTACCGCCAAAGTTTCTATGCTATCAAATGCCCTCAGGTAATCTATAAATATTATGTACTAAGGTAGGTTGTATTCTGTGGCTTTTTCTATGGAAGTTTTGATGGTAAGCAGGTTGCCCTATAGCTTGTTCTATAGGTTGGTTTAGTTCTAGTTTATTATTTAATCTGCTAATGATTATTTTGGAGAATATTTTGTACATTCTTGACAATAGGGATATTGGTCTATAATTGTCCAATTCACATTTATCCCCTTTTTTAAAAAGTAGGATTGTATTGGACTTGTTCCAATTTTCTGGTATCTTCCCCTCTTCCAGACATTTATTGAATAAAATTTTTAATAGTTGTATAACTTTCACGTCCCCTCTCTTTTATAAGCTCCAGTAGTACTCTATCAGGTCCTGGTGCTTTATTATTCTTCATGTGTTTTATTGTTGCTTTTATTTCATCTTCGGTTATTTTCGGCATTCCTTCTGAATTAACATTTATTACGATTCTTTGT
>CM032452.1:62835212-63037712 GCA_019049505.1 Pachyrhynchus sulphureomaculatus | reverse complement strand
TGACATAGAAAGTTGAAATTAGGTACAAATATAGGAATTTTACCGGCGGGTGCGGTGTCAAATGAAACCTTGTAAAAACATGAGTATAAAATATATATAATATAATATTTGCGCACACTTTTCTGTGGACTATTTTTAAAAAAGGCTGTAGAATGAAAGAAAATTATCGGGAGTGCATTACCTTTAATAACACAGGCCAACGTTGAAAAAACTTTTTTAATAATTTTCCTGATTCCTATGTTTTTTTTTTTGGTATGCTGAGTCCGAAAATAATAATAAAAAAGTCGTATCACCCTCCAATTTTTCACGTTTTATTATTCAAAATGTGAAAAGTTTACTTTTTATCATTCGAATATTATTAGGTTGGCAATAAAATCAGAATTTTATAAGGTTGGCAGTAAAATCAAATGTTATTAGGTTGGCAGTTCTGATAAATGTGTTTTCTTCTAGCTAAAATAACCTCGCATTGCAGTGTTTTAATTCACACTCAAAGTATGGCTAAACGTGGTTATAAAAACTCTTACAACACTTTTTTTTATTATATATATGGTGGGTTTGTAGTTAAAAAACATCAAAGAAACATTACTGACTTTGTAAAAAAAATATTCTTTGCATATTTTTTTGGTGTAGAAATCGGTAATCAAGAAAAATGTATGTTATGTTTGTGTGGAGGATCTTAGGAAATGGTATAAGAAAGAAAAACTTTTAGATTTGCAGTACCCATGGTATGGAGAGAGCAAGAAGATTATTCAAATGATTGTTATTTTCGCAGCGTTGATATTTCTGGATATAACTCCAAAGATAAGAAAGTAATTGTCTATCCTAACTTTACTTCAGCTAATTGGCCGGTACTACATGGACCGGAACTTCCTGTCCTTGAGCCACCTCAGTCTATTGATGACGTTTTACAGTCCAGTCCTGAATTTAATATTCTCTAGAAAATTTAAAACCACAGTTGTTTACACAAGCTTAGTTAAATGAATTAGTGAGAGATTTGGGTTTGACTAAGGCTGAAAGAAAAACATTTATTGGAATCTGGAACATCTATTTACCATTATAGTACAAGAGATCAACAGTTTGTATTATATTTTATGTATCAAATTTTCCCTATTTTGAAATTTAATCAATGTCATATTGTGAGAGAACTGTAGGCGATACAAAAAAACTGATACCAGATACGGTTTCAGCACCCAAAAATACATCACACTTAGATGTTTTAGTTTAAAAAGTTTTTACAAATATTTTTTTTGTTGGCCTGTGTAATTTGTCATATATAAAAAAAACAACAAAAATTAAGGTCATTCAACTTTGTTGAAAACTCATTTGGGGTGTGTTTTGTAAAGTCATTAATCATTTTATACATCCGTAACAAAAATTTTTATTTTAAAAGCAATCAATGTACAGAGCACTAATTGCGCAAGTCCGACTCGGCCGGTTATTGTTGTCTTAAAAGAGGCATTACAAGTAACTTCAGTCCGAATTTGCAATTTCATTTGTCACCATATTAGTCATTACAAGTCTAGTAAAAGTAAATTAATTTGTGTTTCGTTTATATGGTCATTTATACTTTTAGAAATATTAAACATTATAAATATATATATATATATATATATATATATATATATATATATATATATATATATATATATATATATATATATATATAGGGTGGGCCATCTATCGGTTTAAATTTGAACCACCGGTTATTTCGAATCTGGCAATACTTATGTCATTCTATTCTGTCACAAAATTCAGTATATTATCTCCACTGAACGAAATGAATCGATTTACGCTTGAGCAACGTTGGGATTTATTGGAAATTTATTTCCAAAACAAAGACAATTGGTCGGAAATTGCACGAAAATGTCGTACAAAATTTGGTCGCAGAGAAGGACCAACAGTGCCCGGTATACGCAAGTTTATTGCTAAAGTTCGTGAAACTGGTTTCATTGTTGATGCACCAAGACGTGAGCGTGCTCGTACAGTGCGTACACCCGAAAATATCGAAGCTGTGGACGGCGCAACCATTACGGTCAATGGAGACACCTATCGCACCATGATAACCGATTTTTTTGTGCCCGCTCTTCATGGTATTGATGCGAACCATGTTTGGTTTCAACAGGATGGTGCAACTTGCCACACATCTCATGCCACAATCGATTTATTGCGTCAAACGTTTGATGGCCGTTTATTTAGCCGAAATGGTGATGTCAATTGGCCGCCAAGAAGCTGCGATTTGACACCGTTGAACTATTTTCTGTGGGGCGCCGTTAAAGACAAGTGTTATGCCGACAAACCAGAGACAATTGAGCCAAACCAAGAAGTAATAATAATGGGAGATCTGAATGGGAGAACAGGAAGGAAAACAAAGGACAATACCGTAGGACCAATCGGAGAAGACATTACTAACGACAACGGAGAGAGACTAATAGAGCTGTGCGAACTAAACGGCCTCAAAATAACAAACGGATTCTACAAACACCAAGACATCCATAAATATACTTGGATACAAGAAACACGAAACTTAAAATCAATAATAGACTACATTATAATTAAAAAACGATACCACTATCAAAAAAAAAGACGTAAGAGTAAAGAGAGGGGCAGAATGTGGAACAGACCATAGACTATTAATAGCAAATATAAAAGTACCGTGGTACAAGACAATAAAGCAAAAAGAAACAATAGATAAAGAAAACAGAAATACTAATGAGATAACAGAAAAAGCAGACAAAGAAATAAAATACAAAATACACTTACTGCAAGACGAAACGATAGGGCCAACATTCGTGATGCCATTGCCGAGATACGACCCCATACACTCGAAAAAGTGCTCGAAAATTGGTCCGATCGAATGGGGTACTGTGAGGCCAGCCGCGGCAGCCATATGAATGAAATAATATTCCGTCTCTAACCGGAACAATTGTACTTCACAACAAAAAAATAAATTTGGCAAAATTTCAAACTGTTTTTGTTTTATAGCATTTTTAAATTTAAACTTTTAAATGGCCCATCCTTTATATATATATATATATATATATATATATATATATATATATATATATATATATATATATATATATATATATATAGATCCGTCCAACGAATTTTTTTTTTCATCAATATTATGACCCGTTTTTATGCACATCCTTTATAGAGTAGTGTAAGTAAGTTCAAGGAGCGGGGGGCGTACAGATACAAAGAGAGTGTTAAAAAAAAAACACTAAGGGCAAAGCTGCTTATAAAGGGAGACACTACTCGGGAAATGAGGGCACGACAGTCAACAATCCGAGGTGAAGCCTTGGAGATAGGGATTTTTCACAAAAAATATATTTTCACGGAGTCAAACTATAAATTTGAAGGCAAAATACCTGATAGAAGATCGATTGGAAGACGTCAAAATTCCTGATTAAAGGGCAATGTACAATGTTCGTTACGCCGCAACATAAACAATTGGTACCGAGTGTTATCCCACACATATACATACTTAGATAGAGTGAGGAAGGCACCCTAGCTATATTGTGATAAATGGTAAAGATTGGAATGAATTGCTGAGGTGTAATATAGCATATGGCAACTAAAGAAAAAAATAAACAACTGGTGGAAAAAAAAGAGTGAGTCAAACAGCAGAACATTTAGAGACTAAAGTACGTCCAACGCAGTGAGTGGGACAAATGCTTGCCAGTTTTGCAGATTTTAATAATTAATGACTTAACAATGTGTACGCTGTTTTAATTTGTAACGAATTTCTGATGCAAAGTGTCGATAATCACGCAGCACGGCTTTCCTAGAAATAAATATCATAATATAATTTATTCTTTACGCAAACTAAAGAAATGTTATTGAAACTGAATTTTTATAAACGTATATTTCTTTATTTCTTCTCGAAACAAACTGTACAATTGTAAGGCCTCTTTTCATCAAATGTTTTCAATTTTTGGTATCACTTTAGGATGCTTAGTAACTAGCTGTAGTACATAAATATTCTTTTACGAAGAAAGTAATCAGGGATTAATTTCTGAGCTCCGTTCTTTACAGTGGTACTACGAAACTGCCGGCTTACACAAAATTTTAATTGTTAAGAATATATAATCTAGAAGTTAGGATTCGGAAACAATTTCTTTTGTGCAAGGAACATAATGATTTGATTTGGTCCGCTTGTTTATATATATCTATATATATATATATATATATATATATATATATATATATATATATATATATATATATATATATATACATACCAGGTGTACAAGTATGAAATTCGGATTTTAGAGAAGAGATGGTGCACCAATGCAGTTTGTGCTATAAAGATTTGACATTGCTCCATTTTGTTGTGTCATCAACAAGTGTCAGACGCGGACGAGTGATAAATTGGAAAAGTGTGTGCATAGTGTTGTGTTGTGTTCAATATGTCGAAATTTATACCGAACAAAGAGCATTCGCGGACAGCATTAATTTTTTGTTTTCATTTGAAGAAAACTGCTGTTGAATCATACCGATTACTTCGAGAAGCTTATGGTGAACATGCTGCATCTCAAGATACGTGTGAACGATGATTTAGGCGTTTCAAAAGTGGTGACATCGATGTTGCAGACAAAGAACATGGAAAACCGCCAAAAAAAAATACGAAGATGTGGAATTGCAAGCATTGTTGGACGAAGATGATTCGCAAACACAAAAACAACTCGCCGAGCAATTGGGCGTTAGTCAACAAGCTGTTTCCAATCGGCTATGAGAGATGGGAAAGATTCAGAAGCCGGAAGATGGGTACCACATGAGTTGAGTGACAGGCAAATGGAAAACACACACGTGTGACATTTTGCTCGCTCGGTACAAAAGGAAGTCGTTTTTGCATCGTATAGTTACAGGGGATAAAAAGTGGATTTATTTTGAGAATCTCAAGCGCAAAAAATCATGGGTAGACCCAGGCGCACCATCCACACCGACCGCAAGACCGAATCGCTTTGACAGAAAGGCGTGGTCTATCATGAGCTGTTAAAACCTAGGGAAACGGTTAATACTAAACGTTACCAACAACAATTGACCGATTTGAACCGTTCGCTGCTTGAAAAAAGGCCAGAATAGCGAGACAGGCAACACAAAGTCATTTTTCTTCATGACAATGCTCCATCACATACGGCAAAACCAGTTCGCGATACGTTGGAAGCACTCAGCTGGGAAGTTCTAACCCATGCGGCTTACTCACCAGACTTGGCTCCTTCCGATTACCACTTGTTTGCATCGATGGGTCACGCACTTGGTGAGCAGCGCTTTGGTTTGTACGAAGATGTAAAAAATGGCTCGATGAATGGTTCGCACCTGGTATATAACACGTAGGCTAACTGCCGATTTGATTCCGGTGTGTAGTGGTGGATCCATCCATGTTTCATCCATTGTCACATATCGCATTAACAAATCCTTTTTAATGCGCCTAATCAGATTCAAACAGCACTCAGAATCATCAACACGTTGTTGTTTTTTGGTACACTGTGAACAAACGCGGTACCCATTTCGAACAGAGCTTTCTCATGCCCGAATGTTCATGCAAAATATGACCTTCTTTTGATAATTTTAAGGTGTCAGCTATCTTACGCAATTTCACTTTATCTAAATTATTTTGTGGATTTTTTTATGTTTTCCGATGTAATCACCTCATTTGGGCGTGCAGAGCGTTCAGCATCATTTGTATCTGTACGACCGCGTTTTAAATTCGGCATACCACTAAATGATGATTGATTTTCCAGGGGCAGAGTCCCCGTAAAATTGGTTTAACGGTATTTTTTCCCAAACAGTGTTCAATCAACACACGAAATTCGATTTTTTCAATTATTTTGAAAATTTCAACAGTAGCGTCACTAAAACTACTGTAATTTGTAAACTAATCGTCGAAATGTCATGAAATTTTGACACGTATCATTTGAAGGTTGGTACTTCCTAAAAATATGGACCAAAAACTTTTGGTGAGGTGGTAATGTATATCCTGAATGGTGTCCTTGTGCCAAAGATTCAAAATTCCCCACATAATAGGATAATAGAATTAATAGTTTTTAATAGAAATATAAATAGGGCAACACACTTGGAACCCATAAGGGAAATTCCCATAATGCATTATCCCAATAATGTAAACCATACTTCTAAAAGTTAAAATAGTTGTTCCATCACAGGAGCTGGAATAGAGTATCTGCTCTACTCCCTACCGTGACTACACCTGTACAAGACGTTTTTTTTGGTACAAGATGTTTTCAAAATCATTCTATAAAAATAATAGTCCTTTGTGATACATCTTATATATCAGACATATAAGAAATTATTTTAATAAGTGTTATTCTATAGACTCAGATAAGTAAACGATTTCTATTGGAGAAAGAATTGTGCCCATCCTGTATATAAATGAGAGCAAGGGTTAGCTTATAGCCAGTGACGTAGCCAGGTTTAGGGAGTAGGGGAATATATGGCTACAAAGGGTGTGTCCTTAAGGAAAAAAGACAGTACTTGATGAAAAAAAGATTCTCTTGTCTGGAATTTTTCACACAAAACAACTCCTACCTATAACGGAACTTTAAAAACTTCTAGTCATTTTCAAAATTAATGCACAGAGGGAGAACATTATGTACAAAGAAAAACCCTCAATAAAAAAAGTTCCGTTTCTAAAAGGCAGATATTTTAGGTTTATAGGAGTGCCCCCTGCTCCCTCTTCTTGTCTGCGCCACAGCTTATAACCTAACACGGGTTCTACTTTATCTACATGCAAAATGACGTCAAGAACTAAACAGCCGCTTTTAGGTAATGTCGGAGCAGATGAGCCAAAATTGTACTTTTCCCCTATATGCCAATATAAATCAGATACTATACATTTTTTTGTACAAAGGAAAACTCTCAAATGAAAAAGTTCCGTTTCTAAAAGGCAGATTTTTACGTTGATAGGAGTGGGAGGATATATGCCCCCTGTTCCCTCTCCTTGTCTGCGCCACAATTTATAACCTAACACGGGTTCTACTTTATCTACGTGCAAAATGACGTCGAGAACTAAACAGCCGCTTTTAGGTAATGTCGAAGCAGATAAGCCAACTTTTTCTCTATATACCAATATAAATCACATACTCTGCACTTTTTCGAACACATAATCAATGTCCAGATACATCTGTTATGATTTTATTATACCAATAGCCCAAGGGATGCATTGACACGTGTATATAATATCAGATAAGTATTACAATAAAAACTGACAGCTACTGTTCTATAGTAATCGGTTTTTATGCTGCCAAATGTTTATTCTAATACCTGTAAAGAAATAGTAAAACATAGTAAGACACCTACCCCAAATTCACCGGATTAAACTTATAGTTGAATAAATCAGCTCTTACCATTAGTAACACAGCGGGCCAACTAAGGCATATGTTACAATTACTGAAGATAATCTTAATTATAACCCGGGCATTTTGGACAGTAACGCGTTGAAATTAAGCTAATTTGCGTTCGTGTGAAAAAAGTTAATTTTCCGGCAATTTTTATTGTACTCAATAAGTCAGTATCATCCATTCTTAAGTCTCAATTAAGTAGCGTTCACAAAAATTAGCTGGACTGTTCGTGCGCTAAAAATTTTTCAATTTCCTAAATAAGAAATCGTACTTACAGACATGTTATAGGCCATAGTTGCACGCGTATCCAATTTTTGCTGTCATTTTCTAAATAAATTCAATTTTAATAATCCAAACTTTTTTTCCCCTGTTTGATACGAGTATGAATATATGTCGAAAATCTATCTTTTTCAGTAATTTTCTAATACAAAAGCCCATATGGCATTAACTTCATTAATTGATGCCAATTAGTAAACACTACAAATCAGCCAATCAAATTAGAGCAGATTTCATTGTTTTTTCAGTAAATTGTGCCACGTAATTAAGACTACAAACAAAACTACACAAAAATAAATTAAAATCAATAGTCAAAGTTTTACAAAATCACAATCACGGCCAATTATGAAGTAAAATTCAGTTAAGATGACACATTTTCGTGAAAAATTGCTTTCATTAATTCGATATATATTCAAAATAATAATATAGGTACTTACTTTTTTTATTTTTGCTCCAATCTTAAAGCTTTTCGCCAAAAGAACTGCCCCAACAATCTTCTCTAATCTATTGAGTTTGATCACTCTCTGAATGTCTCTGTCATCACAGATATCACAAAGTACACATAGTGACTGTAAAAAATCACTAAAACGTTTTTTTGAGATAACGTTTTTAGTATTTAACTGAGTTCTGGTTATCGCACTTCTATAATCTGGAAACTGTTCTTGCAAGACTATAGGTTTGATATCTATCTCTTCTTGCTCAGGAGTTCCAGGAGGGTATTCACCATCACTTATTTTTTCAACAACTTCTTGTGTATTAGCGTTAAAATGATTAGCAGCATTTATTAGATCACCAAAGTTTGAAAACTTTGGCTTGAGTTGCAACCGGCGAGCTTTAATAACACTTTTCTCTAATAACTTTTTAAAATTTTCTTCCTTCCGGTCGCTTTTTTCACTACGATCATATTTAAATTTATTTATTTCCGCAGAAATAAAATTTGCGCCTTCACTTTTCACAGAACTATTTGAACTATTGTCACTAGTTTTAGAAATAATCAGTGCTAAGTTTTCTTGTTGTGTTGACATTCTGAAATCTGAACTTATTTTGATACAAATATGAGTTTATGATTAATTTAAAAATCCCGACCGTTTTAGAAATTGCCAAAGATTCCACCTAGTTGAACACATGATAGGATTGAATTGTGCGGTACAACCGAAGCGACGTTGCCTAGTTTTGCGAAACGTACTAGTACCAGCGGAATAACATTGTTTTGCTTGATGATGAAATAGTATTTGAAAAATTGTAGAAAAAGATATAGTAAGAAGGGTACACTTTTTGCATAGGTTTTCAGCTGCACTAGTAATGAAAAAAAATGTTTAGATCCCTCAACTCCAAGAACTCTGAAAAGCGCATATAAGACGACGTATACGAACCACACCCTCTGACCTCCCCTTCCTACTTATTTAACCCCTATTATATTTTACTATAAACAATTAAATATAAAATTCATTAATTTTTTTATTTAAAAAATAACCGGTAAAGTGCAAGTTGGACTTGCGCAATTAGTGTTCCGTACATTGATTGCTTTTAGAATGAAAATTTTTGTTACGGAAGTATAAAATAATCAGTGACTTCGCAAAACACATCCCAAATGAGTTTTCAACAAAGTTTTTTTCCGATCTTAACTGAAAACTGATGACCTTGAAATTTCTGTTTTTTTTTTGTTTTTATATACCAGACAAATTAGTAAAGGTGATAATTTTCATTTAATCTACACCCTGTAGAGAATATTCCAGAATTTTTTAAAATTACTTTTCGAGATGGGAGGCGGTGCAGCGATTTTCCGCACTTTTTTAAAAATAATACAAATAGAAGTTTGCGCAAGTATTACATTATAATATTTTTGAACTCTTCTTTTTATAGGTTTTGATTTGACACCCCACTCGATAATCTGGTAAAAAAAATTTTTTTCACTTCCGATTTCACCAACACACAAAACTAACCCCTTAAGTCAAAATTTAACTTTCAAAACTAAACAGCTCTGTGAGGCCATCAATTCCTATATTAGTGCCAAATTTCAACTTTTTATGTCAAATACTTTCGGAGAAAATCGGGTGTGGTAGACAGACAGACACCGGAACACTAAAAAAAAATAGCATAAAACCCATAATGCAAATTTGGCATTAACTAAATATTTGAAATGAAGGATATTTCGTGGATATTAATAAGGGCACTAGAGCTGTGGCGTAACCATGGGCGGCTCTTTAGGAATGGAATAATTTTTTTAGTAAGATTTACCACTAAATCATCGATTTTTAAAATGGATATAAGTTTGTAGAGTTTCTTTTTTGTCAAAAATCCCCCCTTCCCCTCAATCATTGATTTTTAGTTTACTATGATGAGAAGGTTTAAGCTTTTAGAGTTTCGGTGAAAGAGACTCTTTTTTTAAGGGATTGTAATTTGACTCCCCCTTGTTTGTCAATTGGCTCCCACACCGTTTATAATACATAGGCTCAAAAGTTTCTGGTTTAGCTACTTAAAACACATTTTTTTGGCAAAATTCGACTTTATTTATCAATATAGTCTCTTTCAAGAGCCATACAATCAGTCCAACGCTTTTCTAACATTTCTATACCTTTCTTGTAGAAATTTGCCTTTGCCTTCAAAATAGACCTCTGTTTTCGGCGAAAACTTCTTCATTGGAGCCAAATCTCTTTCCCGCGAGCATTTTTTTGAGGCCTGCGAATAGATAATAGTACCTGGGGGCCAGATCTGGAAAATAAGGTGGATGAGGAAGCAATTCGAACTTCAATTCATGCAATTTTGCCATCGTAACCAATGACTTGTGACACGATGCATTGTCTTGTCTTTTTTTCTTGTTCATTTGGGGCCATTTCTTTGTGATTTCTACCTTCAAACGCACCAAGAACTTTATATAATATGGCTTTGGTAGCTTTGGGTGGCTTTCACAGGTTGCTGCCAACACAGCTGACTGCTGATTTGATTCCGGTGTGTAGTGGTGGATCCATGTTTCATCGATTGTCACATATCGCATGAAGAAATTCCTTTTATTTCGCTTAAAGAGGTCCAGACAGTGCTCAGAATCAACAACGTGTTGTTGTTTTTGGTCCACTGTGAGCAAACGCGGTATCCATTTCGAACAGAGCTTTCTCATGCCGAAATGTCCATGCAAAATATGACTAACACGTTCTTTAGAGTGTCAGCTATCTCACGCAATTTTACTTTACAGTCATTCAAAACAATCTTGTGTGTAACCACCTCATTTGGGTGCCCAGAGCGTTCAGCATCATTTGTATCTGTACGACCGCGTTTAAATTTAGCATACCAGTAAACGATGAGTGATTTTCCAGGGTCAGAGTCACGGTAACACTTATCAAGCCATTGCTTTGCTTGAACGGTATTTTTTCCCATCAAAAAACACTGTTTAATCACCACACGAAATTCTATTTTTTCCATTGTTTTGAAAATATCAAATGTAGCCTCACTAAAACCAATGTAAACTGTAAACTAATCGTCCAAATGTCATGAATTTTTGACACGTATCGTCTGAAGGTTGGTGCTCCCTAAAAATCATAAGGATTTTGTGAAAAGAGCCACATCTGTGTCAGACTAAAAACTTTTCACCCTACGTGTTAAGTAGTTCCGCCTTTAGTGCTCTCTTTCTGTCTTTAAAATATCGTCCCCTTGTATCAATGTGCACCCTCACGCCCCTTGAATCTGGCCATGCTACCGTCCCAAAAATATCTACAATTGAAACCTAATTACGATTTCTGTTAAAATTGAAAATAATGAAAAAGTAACAAAATTTTCAGGTTCCTTGAATTCTAAAACCCTGACAAAAAAACTATAACACAATATATACGAAGAACTTTAGCATACTTGCCTACACCTTTAACCTTCTTACTCACCTTGCCCATCATATATATAAGCTCATATATTAGACTATAAAAAATATTTCAGCCAAATTGCAAAAAAATTTCACAATGCTATTAAAATAATGTACAATTTATCAACAATCATCTCTTTCATTTTTTTCCTCTAAAATGACATCTTTAGGTTCCTTTTCTACTTTAGGTAGTGCATGTGTATCAAATCTAAAATCGGTATTGCTCACTTCCAGAGTTATCGTGCCAACATTTCGTTCGACAGTTGTCGTCTTGGAAACTTTTCCATAATCCAGAGACTCTGAAACGTGAAGAAATGCAAAAATCTCGATGGGTAATTTTTTTCATTTTAAGCAAAAGAAATAAAAAATGGAAGAGCCATTGTCGTTTTTCCACATTTTGCATAAAATAATAATACGGAAATATTAAAAAACTTAAAACAAGTAAATATAATAATAAATCAATTTTTTTCTACTAAATTTAAACCCACTCTGTAAAATGTTTGTTTATTTATGTACTTTTTTCTACGAATTTGGTTTCTATACCAGCAAATATTCTTAAAATTGCAACCTCATAACAAAATATTTTTTCTATCACCATACTATAATTCATATCATTCTTAATGTACACAAAATAAACGAAAAAATTATGCATAAATCCGACAACACTGTAGGTAGGTACGTCATTCACATGGGGAATTACGTTGAGGAACGACAATCTCAGGTTCGGGTGGGGGATATCGGGATCCCCCATGCTGTAGTACGAAGTAATGACGAAATACTGATAATTAGAAATAGAAGTAAAGAAATTATTACATGTTCGTCTAAGATGGTTAAAATTGCTGTCGTATGAGTAGACGTTAATTTTTATTTCCGGATTTTCTTTAATTGTTTATACAGACTCATTCATGACATAAACATTTTCCTTAATAGGAACTTTGTTTGGTTACTTCTCTATTGTATAAGAGGGATTTACTTTTTTATTTTACATGAATTCTTTATATTTAAAAATTAGCTCACAACAGGATACACATATTTTATTACTTTGATAATAAAAATTCCCTAAGTGTAGTGTTAGTCGGATCCATACAACAGGGGCAGTGGGGACCTTACAGAAGGTCGAAGGGGCTTCCTTCCGTCCTGGTCAAAATTTAGTCCCGATCATGTCCATCGTTATGTTTTTTTATTATTAAATCAAAAAAATCTTACAAAAAAAAATAGCCGTACGTCTGCCGCATTTGGCCTTGAATGAAGGTAGCTCTCCAGCAAATCCAAAAATTAAAAAAAAAATGAAATCATCTTTATGTTGAGACAAATATATATGGTATATATATATATATATATATATATATATATATATATATATATATATATATATATATATATATATATATGTACATATATATATATATATATATATATATATATATATATATATATATATATATATATACATATATATATATATATATATATATATATATATATATATATATATATATATATATATATATATATATTTATGGGTCTAGCACACGTGCTGCAGGGAAGTCCCGAAAGCGCTACAGGAGCGACACGTGTGCGGAAAAAGCGATTCACGTTGTTCTTGAATCGCTGTAAATTGTACTCGGTGGGAAACACAGTCGTTATACGAGGAGTAACAAGCTGAACCTCATACAGATGTGAAGTATTAGCGCGACGTGCACTTCTAACATGCACCGCTCTGGGAGGAATTAAGCGGGCTACATCATTCGAACATTCTCCATGAAAATACTTGTAGAATAGACTAAAGTCGCTAACCGTTCTTCGATGTTCCAGCGAATCAAGGCCGCCGATCAGTTCTGGGTCTCCACTCAGACGAACAGCCCTTCTCTGATCAGAATCCAACAAATGCAGCGGAGCCCTAAAGATGGGAGCAGTATTCCATAGTTGGTCGAATTTGAGCTTTGTAAAGAAATAACAGTTATTGTGGAGTGTAAAGCTTTCTATGTATATATACACTCCTAGACAAAATTAACGCAACAATATATTAAATCATACAAATCTCTATAATGAATTAATTTTAATAATTTTTTATGAACATTGGTGACACTAAACGTTAGAAAAAACTTATTCGGATACTTTAAAAGTGAATTAGCTACCAAATTTCTCTATAAGATTCGAATTAAAATTATTCTTAAGAGCTAATAACAAAATCGTTGAAATTATGTATTAATGAAAAAAATAAACTGGAACACTACTAGCGTGTGTTGCCTCCTCTACTTCGGATGACAGCGTTTATGCGCCTAGGCATGCTTCTAATTAAATTTTGGATAAAATCTTGAGGAATTTGCCCCCATTCTGTGATAACTGCATTTTCAAGTTACCTCAGGTTTCTAGGTGCAGGTATATGACGTTTCACATTTTTCTTAAGGTGATCCCATACATGTTCTATCGGATTCATATCCGGGCTTTTTGGTAACCATTGCATAATCGGTATATCAACTTGATTAAGATAATCGAGTACCTCCCTAGCCACGTGAGGTCGAGCGTTGTCTTGCATAAACAAGAAATTGGGCCCCACAAAAAGACCGAAAGGCATCATATGTTCTATTACAATATTCTCAAGATAGTAGTCAGCATTCATGGATCTCGTACGGACAGGAACTAACTCTGTGCGAGCATCAAAGCAGATGCCACCCCAGAACATAACAGAGCCACCGCCGGATGGAATCCTTGCAGAGATATTGCAAGGAGCAAACCTCTCTCCTGGTCTTCGCCATACTCGCTCACAACCATCTGGATGTTTTAGACTAACCCTAGTTTCATCTGTGAAGAAAACTTGTTTCCAATCATCCACAGACCAGTTTTCGTGATTTCGAGCAAAACGTAACCTGGCAACTTTATTCTCTTTAGTAAGCAAGGGCGCAGTGGCTGGTCTCCTACTGTTTAATCAAGCTTCATTTAACCGTCTTCTAATTTTTTTAGAAGAAATTGTGACATTGCGAACAGCTTCGAGTTCGTTTCTTATTATAGAACTAGTGACAGTCCTGTTTCTTAAAGCATATTGTCTTATAAAACGTTCATCTAGGTCGCTAGTGCATCGTTTTCGCCCTTGCCCTACCCTTCTAGAATAAGTTCCTACTTCATTTAAGCGTCTTACCATACGACTTATTGTGGAACGATGTTTGCCTAATAAATTGGCAACATAACTCTGACAATATCCCTCGTCCAATAAAACTGAGGCTCGCACTACCTCGTGTTCAGTTAAATTCCTTGTTCGATTCATTTTTCTAATTCTTCGGGGTCAAAAATAAAACAGTCTACCACAAAAACGTATTACTTTGAAAAAGGGAACAATTTATAAGCTTACTTTTAAAGAAAATCTATCGCATTATTACAGAAAATTGTTTATCTTCTAAAAAATTCTTTAAAACTGTAAATCTAAACGAATTGTTTTGCTTTCTGTCATGAACAACGAAACAAAATATGCATAGCCTACTATTCAAATACTTGATAAACTTTAAAACTGACATAAGAAAAAGATAAATTAATTTTCAGATTGTTGCGTTAATTTTGTCCAGGAGTTTGTATATATATATATATATATATATATATATATATACAATGGTAAGTAAAAAATCGGCTCAAACGAATTGGCATCATTTAACACCGGTCCTTGAATTTAATTTTCAACCAATGTTATTATTTTTTAGTATCATTAGAATGCTAATTTTCTACTCTTTCCAATAATACCAAAAAGCATTTGGATTTCCAAAAAGTTTTACTGATTAAAAATTACTCAATAGAACCGTTTTTGCTCGCTCAGCAACGTACTCGTTGGGTGCTATTCATCCCTATAAAAACACATGCAGCTGTATTTTCCTATCATTTCTTTATCGGAACTTGAACTGTCAACATCTCTGCTCACTAATTACGTCATCGGAAAATGGATGCCACCCCGGACGAAACGACACAAGTCATTGCCCTATGGCAAGAAGGGCATAACCAACGTGTAGTCGCTGCGCAACTGTACCTGAGCCAGTCAGCTGTCTCCAGAGTCTACAGGCGTTAATAAGAGACTGGTGCCTTTACACCGAGACCGGGATCAGGAAAAAGAAGGTGTACCTCCGAGCGAGACGACCGTTTCATTGTCAACACGACTCTAAGAAATCTTCACTTGACCGGCGTTGAGGTCCAGCAGGAGCTCCGACAACTTCGTGGTCAGGGTGTCAGTCATCAGACAGTCAGAAAAAGACTTAAAGAAGCTAACCTAATGCCGAAGACACCAGCTAACGGACCCAAAATGACAGTAGCGACACGACAATGCGAGGCCACATGCTGCTGCATCGGTGCGGCAATATCTGGCGGAGGTGGGAATATCGACATTAGACTGGCCTACGCGGAGTCCTGACCTCAATCCAATCGAGCACATGTGGGATGAGCTCAAAAGAAGGGTTCGAGAAATCCAGCCCCTGTATCGCTGAGGGACTTAAAGATTGCGATGGCGGAAGAGTGGGGAAGAATCCCACAGACAGTGGTGAAAAAGCTCACCCGTTCCATAAAAAACTGGCTGAAAGCAATAATAGGGGGAGGTAATACAAAATATTGATTTTAGTTTTTATCAATAAATTTAATTGTTAAATTTAAAATTTGTTTAATTTTTGAATTTCTCTTACCCCTATTTTCAATTCTTGTTCTCATTTCAATCATTTTCAGTAAAAAGCATGAGGTATGCTACGGAATTTGGTATAATTAGAAAGAGAATGGAAGGGCTTTCAAATGATACTAAAATCCGTAAAAATATATAAAGACTAAATTCTAGGATCCGTGTTAAGTGAAGCCAAATAGTTTGAGTGGATTTTTTTGCTCACTAGTATATATACATATATATATATATATATATATATATATATATATATATATATATATATATATATATATATATATATATATATATATATATATATATATATATATATATATATATATATATATATATATATATATATATATATATATATATATATATATATATATATATATATATATATATATATATATATATATATATATATATATATATATATATATATATATATATATATATATATCAGGTGGACAAGTATGATATGCGAATTTTTTTTCTAACAAAAACCTGTTAAATTCGGAAGAATGATAAAAAGTGCTTTATTCAAAGTATGCTCCATCGCTTGTTATACATTTTTCCCATCTTTCGGGCAATTTGTGAATACCACGCCAGTAAAAAATCTTCCCCTTTTGCTGCGAACCATTCAGCGAACCAACGAACCAAAGCGCTGCTAAGCAAGTGCGTGACCCATCGATGCAAATAAGTGGTAATCGGAAGGAGCCAAGTCTGGTGAGTAAGCCGCATGGGTAGAACTTCCCAGCTGAGTGCTTCCAACGTGTTGCGAACTGGTTTTGCCGTATGTGATGGAGCATTGTCATAAATAAAACCGGTCAAGTGCAAGTTGAACTTGCACAATTAGTGTTCCGTACGTTGATTGTTTTTGAAATAAAAAGTTTTGTTAGGGTGGTATAAAATGATTAGTGACTTCACAAAACACACCCCAAATGAGTTTTCAACAAAGTTTGTTTCCAATCTTCACTGAAAACTGGTGACCTTGAAATATTGTTTTTTTTTTATACCAGATAAATTATTAAAGGTAATGATAATTTTCGTTCAATCTATACCCCGTGGAGAATATTCCAGGGTTTTTTCAAAATTTTTTGATCAGTACTTTTCGAGATAAGGTAGGGGACAGCGATTTTTCACGATTTTTTTAAAAGTAATACGAAGAAAAGTGTGCGCAAGTATTACATTATATATATATTTTTTACTCGTGTTTTCACAAGCTTTCACTTGACACCACACTCGATGACCTAGTAAAAAAATTTTTTTTTCACTTCCGATTTCACCCCTCCAAACGAATCCCTTAAGTCAAAATTTATGTTACGGTGATATAAAATGATCAGTGACTTCACAAAACACACCCCAAATAAGTTTTCAACAAAGTTTATTCCAATCTTTACTAAAAATTGATGACCTTGAAATTTCTGTTTTTTTTATATAACAGATAAATTATTACAGGTAATGCACTCGTGATAATTTTCGTTCAATCTACACCCCGTGGAGAATATTCCAGAATTTTTTCAAAATTTTTTGATAAGTACTTTCCGAGATAAGGCGGGTAGACAGCGATTTTTCGCGATTTTTTAAAAATAATACAAAGAAAAGTGAGCGCAAGTATTACATTATATATATATTTTTTACTCGTGTTTTCACAAGCTTTCATTTGACACCACACTCGATTACCTAGTAAAATTTTTTTTTTTCATTTCCGACTTCACCCCCAAAACTAACCCCTTAAGTCAAAATTTAATTTTCAAAACTACATGGCTCTGATGAGGCCATCAATTCCTATATTGCTACCAAATTTCAACTTTCTATGACAAGTAGTTTCGGAGAAAATCGGGTGTGACAGACGGACAGACGGACAGACGAACAGATAGACGGACAGACACCGAAGTGATCTTATAAGTGTTCCGTACGGAACACTAAAAATGACCTTGTGTTGCCTCTTTCGGTATTCTGGCCTTTTTTCAAGCAGCGAACGGTCCCCAATCGGTCAATTGTTATTGGTAACGTTTAGTATTAACCGTTTTGCCAGCGGCTCATAATAGACCACGCCCCTCTGGTCCCACCAAACAAAGAGCACTGCCAAAGCGATCCGGTCGATGTGGATGGTGCGCCTGGGTCTACCCATGATCTTTTGCGCTTGGGATTGTCAAAATAAATCCATTTTTCATCCTCTGTATCTATACGATGCAAAAACGACTTCCTTTTGTACTGAGCGAGCAAAATGTCACACGTGTTTTTGCGCTTTTCCATTTGCCTGTCGTTCAACTCATGTGGTACCCATCTACCGGTCTTCTGAATCTCTCTCATCTCTTGTAGCCGATTGGAAACAGATTATTGACTAACGCCCAATTGCTCGGCGAGTTGTTTTTGTGTTTGCGAATCATCTTCGTCCAACAATGCTTGCAATTCCACATCTTCGTATTTTTTTGGTGGTTTTCCACGTTCCTTGTCTGCAACATCGAAGTCACCACTTTTGAAACGCCGAAACCATCGTTCACACATATCTTGCGATGGAGCATGTTCACCATAAGCTTCTCGAAGTAATCGGTAAGATTCAACAGCAGTTTTCTTCAAATGAAAACTAAAAATAAATGCTGTCCGCGAATGCTCTTTGTTCGGTATAAATTTCGACATATTGCACACAACAACACAACACTATGCACACACTTTTCCAATTTATCACTCGTGAGCGTTTGACACTTATTGATGACACACCAAATGGCGCAGTGTCAAATCTTTATAGCACAAACTGCATTGGTGCACCATCTGTTGTCTGAAATCCGCATTTCATACTTGTACACCTGGTATATATATATATATATATATATATATATATATATATATATATATATATATATATATATATATATATACATATAGTATTTTAGTATTTTAGGGATAGATATTGATACAAATACATATGAAAAGGCTAAAGAGTAGAGGAACAAGAAAATACAGGAAGACATGGTTAAGTCCTACAGACAAAGTACGATATAGAAAGTTGAAATTTCTCACAAATATAGGAATTGACAGCCCAATCACAGCCATTCTGTTCTAAATGTTACATTTTGACTTAATTGACTAGTTTTGAGGGGTGAAATTGAAAGTGAAAATTTTATTTTTCAAGAGTGTCAAATGAAAACTTGTGAAACTACAATACTCGCGTAAATTTTCTTTATATTATTTTTAAAAAATTGCCAAAAATCGCTGTCCTCCCACCCTATCCCTAAGGTAAAAAATGTCGAAAAAATTGTGAAACATTGTCTATAAAGTGTAGATTGAAAGAAAATTGTCACGAGTACATTACCTTTGATAATTTATCTGGTATATAAAAAAAAACTTTTTTGGAAGACGTTAATAATAATCTACCAACCTATTTGAATAGCAGTGGGCACCAAGCACAGGGAAAGGTCGCCTACGTCCGCAACGGATATGTCACTTCAAGAAAAAGGCCTTATACAAATGATTAAAGATACTAGTTCTAATAGAGACAGGACCTTAATAGACAATATGTTTTGTAACTTTCCTGATGATACAGAACTTCACGTTGTAGAAGGTTGTTTTAGCCATCACAAATAAGTTTCCCCTTAGGGGCTAGTGTAATCTATGATTCCACTAGTACGGGCCTGACAACCCCGAGGTACCTGAAGTCATGTCAGTCGTTGTCCAGTGAAAGTCCTTTAACGTTGTCCTTGTCGTAAATGTTTGAATCGCAATCTCAAGGTGTGAGAGACCGTGCTGAGGAGATGTATGGCTCTGCTAGAATGAGTCATTAACGGTTCCTGTCAGACACCAGGCGACATCTGGCAGTAATACAAGCCTTACCATGATAACCAGGCTCTGTCATGGCGGACGTTTATTTCCTAGGATTCTCGTGGGAATAATATGACACCCCAAAAAAACAATAAAAACCACGGGTCCAAAAGACCCAGAATAGAGTCGTTACCATCTACCCCTGAAATACCAGTTTTTGACCGCTACTTCAAGATAAATATGGAAGAAGGTTCATTCAAGAACATATCACCATTCATTCTCCACAGAGCTTTGCAATCACAGATAGGGACTCTGGAAGAAACCAGGAAACTAGCGGATGGATCCCTACTTATAAAAGTTTCAAACGAAAATCAATCCAGGAAAGCTTCAGAAATGGTTCAACTTATGGAGAAAGAAGTCCAAGTCACCCCGCACAAAACATTAAACACCATAAAGGGCATAATAACTTGTAAGGATCTGGCTAACTGCTCGGATGAGGAAGTTCTGGAGAATTTAAAAAGCCAGGGAGTCTCTGAAATCTTCAGAATCCCAACAAGAAATAACAGCGACATTCCATCTCACACATTCATCCTTTCTTTCAAGTTGCATCAGCTCCCACAAAGAATATATGCGGGTTGGTATTCCTTAAGAGTTAGGCAATACATCCATAACCCTATGAGGTGCTTCCATTGCCAAAGATTTGGCCATGTGGTCTAGCACAACATATAGATTCTCCTTGCACCAACGATCAATCATGTATCAACTGCGGTGGAGCTCATTCACCAAGATATAAGGGATGCCCAACATTCAAGCGGGAATTTGAGATTCAGAAGTTGAGAGCAACGGAAAAACTAAATTACTTTAAAGCCAAGAGAAAATACTTATCCCAAAATCCTTCTTTCACCATATCATACAGCACAGTAACCAAAAATATTAAACCAGCTCAAAACACAGTATCAACTCAGTGCGACTTAACAATAACAGAGCCATTTGCAAACTTGACTTCTTTTTACCCCTCTCAAAACTTACCTAGACCTACCCTATCCATTCCCACAAATCCTGCTGACCTTACCCCAAATCTCTCCTCCCTCAATAAACCTCCAACAACTTTACCAAAATCCATCCCCATTCCTTCCTTCTCCCAATCCAAATCCCCACCTCCTTCTTTTCAACACAAACCATCACCAAATCAAGCCCTAACTAACCAAAACAAACAAACAACTACCAACCACTACAAAAAACACATCTACAAAGACTAACACTAACAGACCTATCATCCCCCCTACGGACACAAACAAAAAAAAGCCTACTCGTTCTAACAGATCAACTCCAAATTCATCCAGTGAGTCAATCCTGGAGTTGTCTACTAACGATATCACCATAGATGATCCTCCACGGCCTAAGAACAATTCATCCAAGAAAAAATAAGTAACTTACCATCTTACCAAAATTCAATACCATTATGCAATGGAACATGAATGGATTCTCCCCAAGACTGGAGGATCTACAGATAATTATTAAAAACAATAACCCATCTATACTAGCACTTCAAGAAACGAACTTTAAGAACCAAAACTCTATAAAAATCAAAAATTATAACACAGTTCACAAGAATCGTAATGATCAAAACAGAGCCTCTGGCGGTTTGTAGCTATCTATATATACAATATCTTCGAATTTGATCAAATCCCGCTACAATCCCATCTTGAGGCAGTGGCAATCAGAACACTTCTGCACATTCCAATTACAATCTGCTGTATATATCTTCCACCTAACCACAACTACACCTCAAACGATATTGAAGATCTCATAGCCCAACTCCCTCCACCATTTATCATTTTGGGAGATTTCAACTCCCACAATACCCTATGGGGATCTCAACATAACTCTCCAAGAGGAAATATGATAGAAAGGATTATTAATCAAAAACATATCGCCATTCTTAACCATCTAACACCAACACATATCAACTCCTCAACGGGCTCTCATTCAAATATTGACTTGTCCTTCTGCAGTCATTCAATTGCCCCCACTCTGGAATGGGATATCTCTACTGACACCTGGGGTAGTGACCACTACCCCATATTTATTCGGTTCTCCACCATAACCAAAGACTCATTTCAGGCAACTAAAAAATGGAATATCGCTAAGGCAAATTGGATTGAATACAAAGAATTACTGAATCTCCCAAAAGTAGAAGTACATGACACAGATCACTTCATTCAAGAATTTACAACCAGCATTATAGAAGCTTCCCAAAAGTCCATTCCTCTTTCTAATCCCCCCAAAAACAAGATTCCTGTTCCCTGGTGGACTACAGAGTGCGCGCAATCTATCAAGGAACGCAAGAAGGCTTTGAATCTCTTCAAGCGCCATCTCACTCAAGCAAACCTTATTGAATTCAAAAGGAGAAGAGCGGTATCCAAGAGAGTTCTCAGAGAAGCTAAAACGGCCTCTTGGAGAAATCTTGTTACCTCATTAAACCACCCCATCTCATCTGGTACAGCATGGAAGCTTATCAGGAAAATGAAAGGCGCTGACACTAACTCAATCCCGACTCTCATAGTAAATAACGAATATATCACTGACCCGCTAGGAAAAATCAACGCCATTGCAGATCATTATCAAAAGAAATCGTCCCTAAATCAACCATTCTCTCAACCTGAAACAAACCCAATAATTTTTGACTCAGACGACTCTCTTCATTATAATCAACCTTTCACTACTCAAGAACTAAATCAAGCAATAAGCAATTCAAGAAATTCAGCCCCTGGTCCTGACGAAATACTACTCTCAATGATCCAGAATTTACCCAATAACTTCAAGTCCATTCTATTAGAATATTATAATCACCTTTGGGCTAATTCTAAATTCCCAAAAGCTTGGTTGAGAGCAATCGTGATTCCTATTCATAAACCGGGAAAGCCCAGAGCTTCTCCTGAAAATTACCGTCCTATTTCATTGACTAACCAGTTATGCAAAATCATGGAGAGAATGGTTCACTCACGTCTATCATGGGTCCTGGAAACACGCAAAATGCTGTCTGAACACCAATACGGGTTCAGAAAACACAGATCTGCAATGGACTACTTAGCCTCACTGGAAAATGATATTAGACGGACAATTCACAGAAAACACCATATGTGTCTAATTTCAATGGACTTGCAAAACGCGTTTGACTCGATCAACAATAACCTAATTCTAAAGCAAATAAAAAGATCTCGGATTTAAAGGCCACCTTCCTAAGTTTATCCAAAACTTCTTATCCCCAAGAATCTTTCAAGTAAGATCTAAAGGCCTTCTTTCCAACCCACATAATTTAAACAGAGGAGTCCCTCAAGGATCAGTATTAAGTCCATCGCTATTTAACATAGCTATTCTATCCCTAACGAAAGAGATTTCTCCTGCAATAAATTACAAACTATTTGCCGATGACTTCATCATTTATAAATCTGATTCTTACTCAAAGAATTTAACCCGCCACCTGCAATCTGCAGTAGCAAAAGTCAATGCATGGGCTAGAAGCAACGATCTTTCTTTTTCCCCTCCTAAATCTGCTAGCATACATTTCTGCAAAGTACGAAGTTGTCCAAAAATAAATGCATTTACACTAAACAACCTAACTATTCCTACAAAGAACTCAGTCAAACTTCTTGGATTAACATTTGACAGTAAATTGAACTGGACTCCTCACATTAAGAATCTAAAAAATCCGAACAACTCAGGATCTTAAACTTAAAATCTTTGTGTAGCACTAAATGGGGTGCTGACTTTCCTACGCTTATGAAACTATATAAGTCGTTGATATTACCCAAACTGAGATATGGAGATTTTCTCTATGACTCAGCATCCCAAGGAACAAAAAAATCACTAAACCCAATTCAAAATCAAACATTGAGACTAGCTACAGGAGCCTTCAGAACATCGTCAATTGCAAGCATTCAGTGTATA
Source organism: Pachyrhynchus sulphureomaculatus (assembly GCA_019049505.1). Classification (NCBI taxonomy): domain Eukaryota; kingdom Metazoa; phylum Arthropoda; class Insecta; order Coleoptera; family Curculionidae; genus Pachyrhynchus; species Pachyrhynchus sulphureomaculatus. Next base: position 63,013,885 of record CM032452.1, on the reverse strand, counting down.
TCATCAACTCCTCCACTCTATCTAGATAGGCAACACTCCTTAATGAAATTCTACGCATCCTCCCTCCAGAAATCCCATACAAAAAGGACAATTAACTTAACAAATTCTCATCGTCCCAACATGATAGCTCCAAGAAACTCAATTCACAACAGAATAAACAAGTTCATGTTATTACATAATCTCTCCCCGCCAAAATTCGACTACCCTTTCTGGAACAGCTTCCCACCTTGGAGGTCCCCACCCCCTAAGGTGGACTTTCATCTTCATTCCAATAAGGTAAAAGACAAAAACACATTAGAAATCAAGTCGGAATTTCTCGAAAGAATACATTCTCAATATCCTAATCACTCTATCTTATATACCGCGCGGTTCTAAATCGGATCAGGGAGTGGGAGCCGCTTATATACATGACAAAGTTATAAAACGTTTTAAACTTCACCCCTACAACTCCATTTTCACAGCAGAACTGTTCGCCATCAAGGAAGCACTTAAATCTACTATAGCCACTGCCCAAGGGATAAACAAATTTCTTATAGCCTCTGATTCCTTGAGTTCGCTAAAACTTATTATCTCTAATAAAGCCAATAGTTCTTACTTAAGTCAAATCAACGATCTCCTATATGTAGCTAAATTGAGAGATATTGAAATTTCATTCTTGTGGATCCCTGGGCACATGAACATTGGAGGTAACGACATGGCCGATAGAGAGGCTAAAAGGGCAGCAACAAGCGGAACTCCTTTCTCGGGGGAAAATAATAGTAATGATTTTACAAAGATACTATGCTCAATTAAAAGAGATTTATTCCAACTGGAGTGGGACTTGGAGAATAATGAAAACAAACTATGGCCTATAAAACCTCACGTATTCCCTCCTCTACATAATTCAAATAACAAAAGATCCGACAATGTCTTGCTGAGAAGATTGGCCATAGGTCATTCTTACCAAACCCACTCATATCTCCTAAAAAAAGAACCATTGCCGAAGTGTGATGTATGCAGTTCCACTCTGACAGTCAAACACATATATGAAGGAGACCACTCCCTTCATCTGAGAATTAAATATAACATTCCTCACTCAATTAAACGGAACATCGAGCAATTCACATCAATCAAAGAAAATATTTTCAAATACCTAAAAGAACTAAAAATAACTATATAATTATTAAATACATCTAATGTGGGGCGCTAAATGACCTTAGCAGTCGATGCGCTCTGACCAATTAAAACAACAACAACAACAACAACAACAAATAAGTTTATGCCCAAATCCTAGATATTGATTTTTGAAATCTCATTTGAGGTGTGTTTTGTGAAGTCACTGATCATTTTAAACCTCCGTAACAAATTGTTTATGGAAGACCAATTGTGCAAGTCCGCCTTAGACGTTAATTAAGGTTTTTAAAATGAAATGAGTTAAATATCATTGCTGAGCCGATAAAGCTATCTTCAGATTTTACTTCAATATACCACAAGATACAGGAAAGTCTGAGATATTGCATTTGTTAGGATAAAATGCTACAGCATTTAAAGGAGAGCGTTTGTAGAACTGTATTTTGGTAGGCCACTACCTTTATCTTTATTTGAAGCAAGCGCCGAAAGTTTGGGGCTTGCGCAGTGGTAAAGGGAAGAAATTAAATATAGAGACCCAGCTGTTATCATTATTTGAAGCGTGCGACCCCTCATTTGGAGCTTGCGCAATATTGAAATAAAATAAGAAAATCCTTTATTAAGGAAAACGATTTCCCTTATTTGGGAACTTATAAGAGAGGTTATTTGAAGTTCGTTATTTTGTCGCTATGATGGTAGGGCCTACTTAGGTATAAAAAACCACTAAGAAAATACAGTAAAATTGAAATGATAATCTTTTATTTCAAATAACACTGACAACAGTTAATTAGTGTTCAGATTATGTTAGGATTTTGCAATCTTTGGCAAAATGGCATTACAGTGTCTGTAGTGCTAATTTTAAATGAAATTTTATTTTTCGCACAATAATAAATAACCGGTCAAGTGCAAGTTGAACTTGCGCAATTAGTGTTCCGTACGTTGATTGCTTTTAAAATAAAAAATTTTGTTACGGAGGTATAAAATGATCAGTGACTTCACAAAATACACCCCAAATAAGTTTTCAACAAAGTTTGTTTCCAATCTTTACTGAAAATTGATGACCTCGAAATTTTTTTGTTTTTTTTTTTATATACCAGATAAATTATTAAAGGTAATGCACTCGTGATAATTTTCGTTCAATCTACACCCCTTGGAGAATATTCCAGAATTTTTTCAAAATTTTTTGAGTACTTTTCGAGATAAGGGCGGGTGGACAGCGATTTTTTAAAAATAATACAAAGAAACGTGCGCGCAAGTATTACATTATATATATATATATATATATATAAATATATATATATATATATATATATATATATATATATATATATATATATATATATGTATATATATATATATATATATATATATATATATATATATATATATAATATATATATATATATGTATATATATATATATATATATATATATATATATATATATATATATATATATATATATATATATATATATGTATATATATATATATTATATATATATATATATATTATATATATATATATATATATATATATATATATATATTACTCGTGTTTTCACAAGCTTTCATTTAACACCACACTCGATTACCTAGCAAAAAATATTTTTTTTTCACTATCCCCTTAAGTCAAAATTTAACTTTCAAAACTACGTGGCTCTGATGAGGCCATCAACTCCTATATTATTACAAAATTCAACTTACAAATGATTTCGGAGAAAATCGGGTGTGACAGACAGACAGACGAACAGACAGACACCGAAGTCATCTTATAAGTGTTTCGTACAGAACACTAAAAATTAGGTTCACTAAAAAGTGCAAGCAAAGTCAAAATGGTACAAATAAAATATTTTGATATTATAATTTAGGACGCTGTTCTCGAATGTGTAGAGGCCAGAACATTTTTTTTAAAACAAGCTGATATATACAGTGCGGAAATTAATTTGCTAGACAGGTGCTATATAAACTTATAACACTATCTACAAATTTAACATCTCATTTTAAAGCTGTTGCCTATCCGGTTCATTTCGAATTTTAGCACGAAATTCTTACAGATGACTGAGATACGATATTTTATTTAACAGTAAAGAATTTTCATTGTAGTAATGTAGAAATGAGTGCTCTAATTAAATTTCACTTGGCACAAATGCCTTCAGAAACATTCACAACGATGAAAAACACACGATGATAAGAACGCAAGATTTTGTATAGTATTAACGTTCTTTTTTAATGGAAGAGAACAGTTTGAAGACGACAAACACACCAGAAGACTAAGATCAATTCGAAGATCAGAATCAAATCAATGAGTTCGTGAACTGTTACCAGATGATTATAAAATAAAAGAAGAGGCGTTAAACGTTGGAAACAATTCCAACGATCTTGAAAGTAAAACTAGACCGAACAAAGATTTGTACCAAATGGGTTCCACACCTTTAAATTAAAATCTAAAGTTACCGAGAGTGTAACATTGCAGAGAAAGTATACGAGGAACAATTTAAACTTCCTGAAATCAACTGTTCCTGGTGTTTTTAATAAAACTTAAAAACAAAGCATCAAAGTGCAGAATGGAAGTCAAAATCATCACTGCAACAAAAAAAATAAACTAAAAGTTTCATCAAAAATCAAAAATGTTCATTGTTTGCTATGATAGTAAATGTATTAATTATCGTGAATTTGTTTCAACTGACCAAATGAACAATGGCGAATATTATTTGGAAGTAATGAAACGAATGAGGAGTAAAATTCATCGTGGTCTTACACGGTAAGTCACTCTGCACTGCACTGTTCATCAATTTTGGCTACAGATTAGGTTTGTCTTTTGAACTATTCACTGTGTTCGCCTAATTAAGCTTATTCTAACTTTTTGCTATTTCCAAAAAACAAAATGAAGATAAAAGGATATTTCTCCAAAGCCATAAAAACCACTCAAAACTCTACATGTGTATAGCAGGCAATTTGCATCACTATTACATCTTTGTAAAAAATGCGGAAAACATAATTTTATTAAATAAATAAAACCGGTCAAGTGCAAGTTGAACTTGCGCAATTAGTGTTCTGTACGTTGATTGCTTTTAAAATAAAAAATTTTGTTACGGAGATATAAAATGATCAGTAACTTCACAAAATACACCCCAAATAAGTTTTCAACAAAGTTTGTTTCCAATCTTTACTGAAAACTGATAACCTTGAAACTTCTGTTTTTTTTATATACCAGATAATTTTCATTCAATCTACACCCCATAGAGAATATTCCAGAATTTTTTTAAAATTTTTTGATCAACACTTTTCGAGATAAGGGGGGTGGACAGCGATTTTTCGCGATTTTTTTAAAAATAATACTAAGAAAAGTGTGCGTAAGTATTACATTAAATATATATTTTTTACTCGTGTTTTTACAAGCTATCTTTTGACACCCTACTCGATGACCTAGTAAAAAATTTTTTTTCACTTCCGATTTCACCCCCCCAAAACTAACTCCTTAAGTCAAAATTTAACTTTCAAAACTACACAAACACCACATAAATAGTTTCGTCGGAGAAAATCGGGTGTGACAGACGGACAGACAGACAGACGGACAGACACCGAAGTCATCTTATAAATGTTCCATACGGAACACTAAAAATATTGAAAGAAGTGATAGAAACCTGCTAGACACAATTTTAATTTAGAAATTTGTGTTGACCTATCAAATACTAATAACCGATGTGCTTAACTATGAACAACAAAAATTCCCTAAGATTATTTATTTATTTTTTTATTTATTTATTTATTTATTTACGGGACACGTCCATTAACTCATAAAGACAAAATACAACAGTTTACATCTATAAATGACTACTTAAAACTACTTGAAACTAAAGGCTAAAACTAAGAAATTCAGAAAAGAACCCCGATCTGCCTCTTAAAAAGAGACAAGGAGCTGGAGAACAAGTCCAGTGATGGGCAGTTATTTACAATGCCCATAGATCTTGTCATGAAGGTATCATCTGCGTTGTCTTATGATAAGGTTTGAAGAAGGACAACGTATGTCTAGAGCAGTGATTCCCAAAGTGGTTCAGGTGGACCCCCAGGGGTCCACGGGAGACTCGACGGGGGTTTACGTTGGCGTGAAAAAAAAATGGGGGTTCACAAGTTGTAAGTGGGGGTCCACGAAAATTTATCTGGTTTCGATAGTAAAGAACAAAAATGTTGGCTTGGCTTTACCCATCAATGTAGGCAGATAATACACTACTCAAAAAAATTAAGGGAGCAAAAAAAAATTCTAAATTTTTCGGTGATTTTTGACAGGCTGTATTTCGGTGAAAAATGGTCGCATTTTGAAGCTTTAAGATTCTAATTTTCAGATTTTTTTGGCTGAAATTTTTTAGGAAATACGGTTCTCATGCAATCCTAACAGATAGCGCGAAAAAATAATATTGCAAATATTTTGTTTTTTTTTTGATCCACGGGCTTGGAAAAAATTTTTTCAGTTAGGCCGGTATATGGATCAGATAGCCTGTTTATTTAGCATTAATTTCCTTCCTCCCTTAATTTTTTTGAGTCGTGTATTTTAAGAAGGTCAGCGACTGTTACTTGTTTGTTGTTTGTTGTTTGTTTCTGTTGGGCAGGGCGCATCGACAACTAAGATCATTTAGCGCCCACTAGAGTTAGTTTGGTATAAATAGATTAGACTATGAAGTTGAATTCTTTTAAGTAATTGGTTATCTTTTCTTTAAGTGGGACAAAAGATTTTATGAGGATGGTGATGTTGGATGGGATGCCGTGGGTGTCTCTCAAGTTTTGATGTTGAATAGATTCGATTAGATGTAACACTGATAAGGGGGAGTCACATTTAGGACAGAGTGGAGGGGGATCTCTCTTTAATAGGTGTACATGCGTGGAGTAGGTGTGTCCCAATGCCAGTCTTCTCATTATTACATTATGTCTTCGGTTCAATTCTGTGGAGTTAAGGGGAGGAAATACATTGGTTTTGATGGACCATAATTTGTTGTTGGGATCTTCCAACTTAACAAGTAACTTCCGTTACTTGTAAAAACTTGCATATTCGATATTCAGTACAACGCGCGTCGAGACTTGCAAAGCGCCACCCGCCCGCCCGCAACGCAACCCGTTCAGACGTGCAAAGGGACGAAATACGACTTGTGCTATGCTTGCAATCTTGCATGAACTTATTTGATTCTTCACCAAGATAAATACGAATGCCAAGGACAAACGTTACTCATTTGTTTCCGGAATTTTGAAAAGAAAAGTGTGAGTGAATCGATGTTAGTGTTTGCCAGTGCCGGAAAAAGTAAGTACCTGCTATTTATTATTCATACTTTTATTTTATATTGTAATAATGTTATATTTGTTATGTTTGCGTGTAGTAGGTACGTAATAAAAATTAAATACTGAACAGGGCCATTATTCGATACTTCTATAAAAGAACAGAAAGCCGAGAAAGATTGAATTTTTAGTACTTTTTATTATAAAATTATTTATTTACCCGACTGTGGTTATTCACTAAAGGAGAGATATATGATTGACCTGCATGTTTATACATATTTCAGTGCCCTCGTAGTTGCTAATGCTAAATGACTAAAAACATTTTCATAAATTGTACGTGTCTTTATGTACCACTCGTAACGTGCATCAAAGTAATAAATAAATCATTAAAATCGCGGAGTTTTGATGTCAAAACATTCTTTAAAAGTATTTTCTCTCGAATTTACAGAAATGTATCAAAATATAATTAATCAAAAAATATTTTATATTACATTAAAATAGGTTCAGCCGTTTTGTGAAAACCTCTATATGGGTCTTAGCAGTTTATTGCTTTTAATAATTAAAATCAGTTTTGCCGCCGGCATTTTGGTTTTTTTCATTGCAATAATTAATTAATCCTATTTTATTCTGTTAAAATAGCCATATCCTGTTAAAGTCGCCTTATGATTACTAAAACAAACATTTTTCTTTACAGGTAGGTAACTGATACGAAACATGGCTGAATCTAAGAAGAAATGTCGACAGTAGAGTGTTGATTATTTGAAATTTGGTTTTCTTCCATCAAAGGCAGACAAACGATTGCCCATATGCCTTTTACGCAACAAAGTTTTGAGCAATGACTCTATGAAACCATCGAAGCTCGAAGATCATCTAAGAAGGTGTCATCCTGATAAAATAGGTAAAGATTTAAAATATTTTCAAACATTGACGGAAAAATATGAAAAGAGACCCACCGTGCTCAGTATGTTCGCTTCAACGTCTCAAAGTAACGATGATGGCTTGCTTATAGCGAAATCTGGAAAACTGCACACCATCGGAGAACAGTTAATTTTACCCGCTGTTGAAGAGGTTTTAAAAACTGTTCTGCACACACCTCCATTTGACGTACTCAAAAGAATTCCTTTGAGTAACAACACTGTACAAAGACGTATTGATGAAATGAGCTCTGATATTGAAAGCTTCTTGTGTAATTATCTGCAAACAACTCATTTTTCTATTCAACTGGACGAGTCACCTTTACCTGGTAATGAAGCATTTTTATTGGCATATGTTCGATTTTTGTTATGGACGAAGAAATCCATGAAGAGCTGCTATTCGCGAAAACTTTGGAGACGGACACTAAAGGCTAATCAATATTTAATGTCCTGAGTGATTTTTTTAAGGAAAAATCGATTCCATTTACAAACATTATTTCGGTGGCAGCAGATGGAGCACCTGCCATCTTCGGGCGATATCGTGGGTTTATAAGCCATCTTAAAAGAATTATACCAGGAGTAACTGCAATTCACTGTGTTATTCAGCGACAACACCTGGTAGCGAAAAATTTGAGTGATAGATTGCACCAATCGCTTCAATTTGTGATTAAAGCAGTTAACAAAATAAGAAGCAATGCGTTGAATACAGGTTTATTTGCACAATTGTGCGACGAAAATGATGAAGACTTCCAACGATTGCTCTTACATACTGAAGTACGCTGGTTGTCGAAAGGTGCATGTTTAACAAGATTTTACTTAATTTGTGAATCAGTTTTAGAGTTTCTGGAAAGTAAAGATCCAGATTTAAAAGAAAACCTGATCAAACTGAAAGCAGACATCGCGTATTTGACAGATTTGTTCAAAAAATTTAATGACATTAACTTGCAGTTACAAGGGGACAGCCTAAATTAAATGAAAACAAAGGGTGTAATTTCGGCTTTTCTTGGAAAATTGAAATTTATGAGGCAAAATATTAGTCGGCGCGAATTCTCCCAGTTTCCAAACTTGTCACAGGCAGAATGTCTTGATGATGATATTCAGACATACGATTTCAATACCCTGCATGATGACTTCAAAAATAGATTTGAAGATATTCTGACGATGGATCATAAATCCATTTGATGAAACGGAAGTGGCGAATGTGGTATTAAAAGAGGAGCTACTCGAGCTTAGCACCAATGAGGAGCTGAAGGTGAAATTTAAAAAAGGCTATCAAACATTTTGGCTGCAGGCAGAAATACCCGAAAAATATCCTGGGCTGTGAGAAATTGCGAGAAAACTTTTGATAGCGTTTCCCTCGTCATACCTTGTGGAAAAAAGTTTTAGTGTCGTTACAAACCTATTAACAAAAAAAAGGGACAGATTGGACATCACAGAACGGGGAGATTTGCGGTTATTCCTTACAAAACTGAAGCCAAATATTGATAATTTGCTGTCAATCCATCAAGTACATCCCTCCCATTAAAATTATGACTATTTTTTTTTTAATTATTGATTTGCATTGTTGAAGTTACGGTACGTTATTAATGTTTAATTTTAATTCTATTAAGTCTGTAATCATATTATTTTAATAAATAGAACACAAGAAAATATATTATTTTTCTTTTTATTTTTACCACTTCGAAAATAGGGTTGGAACTCAGCCACGACGCAAATTTCCATCGTTAGATCTAATCTTCACATTTTTTGACGAGTTTTGGGAATATGGTAGAAATGTAGCAGCAGGGGGTCCACCGAAACCAGTAAAATTTTGAAAGTGGTCTACGAGAAAAAAAGTTTGGGAACCTCTGGTCTAGAGGGTGCATACAAATTAATCTGAGATAAAAGTTCTGGACAGTTTACAATGGAATTTAAAATTTTAAAGAACATTACAAGATCGTGCTGAACTCTCCGGTTAGACAGGGTATTCAAGTTTACTACAGATGTCAGTTTTGAATAACTTAAAGAAACATTGTTGAAGAATTTAAAATAATATGACGTTGAAATTTACTCTGAACAAGCTCCAAGCTCCTAGCATGGCAAGCAAAAAGCGGGTTCTACGCACATGAGCAAGATTCCAAGAGAGGCCTAACCAACAAGCAGTACAGCATTTTTATAGAGGTAATGGATGAAAAATTCTGATGAGCAACGCCTAATGAACCCAAGCATCCTCGGAGACCTAGTCGTTACCTCGGTTATATGGGGAATAAAACTCAGTGCCGAATCAAACATAACCCTCAGATCCCTAACATTAACCACGGACACGAGGGAAGTCCCATTTAAGCTGTACTCAAAAAACAATGGATTGCGCGATCTCGAGAATGACATAGAGAAGCATTTCGAAGTATTTAAAACCATACCGTTTAGCTGACACCAGTCACTAAGTCTATCCAAATCACCCTGCAATCCCACACAATCCTCAATCGATCCAACCGCCGTATACAACTTCAAATCATCAGCAAAGAGCAAGAACCTAGAAGACCGAAAGCAGTCGGCCACATCATTCAAGAACAGGTTAAACAGCAGAGGCCCCATATGGGAGCCTTGAGGCACTCCCGAGGGCACAGCAATGTTGACAGACTTAAAATTATTAGCTCGAACCATCTGAACTCTGCCACACAAATAACTCCTAATCCAGCCCAACAGTGGACCCGATATGCCACGGTTATTGAGCTTTTTAAGAAGAACACCATGGTTGACCCAATCAAAGCCCTTAGAGAAATCGGTATTGCTGGAATGTACCTCAGATCCACTCTCCAAGGTCCTCGACAGGTAGTCCGTATAGGAAATCAAGTTCAATTCAGCAGACTTGCCTCTCTGAAAACCAAACCTTTCATCTATTATAGATTATAGAAGATGAATACTAACCTTGTAATTCTGACGCGTTAATATTGTGCATGCTTGAGATAATGTTAAGGACAAAGGCATGTGAAAAATAGGTGTTGCAAAATCTCTCTAATGTATTTGTTATCACAGTTTTACGTCTAGTATTAAGGTAACCTATGTATTTTTTCCGCGTCGCGTCGGTGGCGTCGTGTGTTAAAAGCCTGCGTATGAAACCAATGGTCGCTGGTTCGATTTCGGCAATCAGTTGGGTGTGTGTGTGTAAATTTTTAGGTAATATTTAATGCAGAAATGCAATATAGCCCGTGGTAGCACTACCGCATTGTCTTGAAAGTGTCATGAAATACAAATGTATATGTTTCAGTGCCTAGGCAACGTTGACAGATATTATGACTTCCCCGTCCATATATTTTATTAGAGATATAGTCAGAAAAAGGGTAAAAATCCCTATAGTGGTGGGGAGGTGGATTAGATCAAAAAAAAAAAAATCTCTCCAGCAAATATGGCGGAGTTTTAAATTTTAATACCTTATAGAAATAGCAAGTTGCATGTAGTATACGCCGATTATACATACAGTCTGTCAAGTAAGAATGTGACCGCTCGTAAGGCAAGTAAGAACATTTTTTGCTATCAATGTATTCTTTGGTGTGCTGACAACGGCGTAATTAACTTAATAAGTTGTTCAATCTTCTCCTGCATCAATAATCGCCTAACATCTTCGAGGCATGCTGTCGACGAGATTTTCTGCATAGAAAGGCAATGATCTCCAAAATTTTTCGAAAGTCGCCAGACAACTGAGTCAAAGTCCTCAGAGACATTCCTCTGAGCTTTCGCTTTACAAGGGACCAGACGTTAGCGGCCGCAGTATGTGTCATTTTAAGCCTCTTTGGATGGGAACAAAAAAAGACTGCCTCGAACTGACGCGCAAACAACTGACTCATTTTGAATTTTACTTGATTTCGACGAAAGTTCGGAATTGACTCATACTTTTGCTAAAATGCATCGTAGACAAAGGTTCCCTCTACCGATTTTTTGTTGAATCGCTAGAATCTCATCCACTAAAAATGAATTATCACAGACACGTCCTTACTTGACAGACTGTACTTAATTGCATTAAATTTCTAAGTTTATGCGAAGACCAAACGTTGGCATGAGTTCTGGAGCTTTTAAAATTATCGCCGAGAATATATTTTTAATGCTTTAATATTACTTTTAACTTAGCATTTACATGTTCTTTATAGTCCAAAACAAGCCCCAGAGTGTTTGCTGAGTTTTCTCTCTGATGCCATAGCTACAAAACAGAGGGCCTACAGACTTTGATGGATTAATTTGTCAGAAATGTTATATAAATTAGAAAATGTTTCCAATTGTTCGCTTTCTTATCTAAGTATTTTCAAGTGTTTAAATGTTTATAAGTTGTGTTTTAAATCTCGTATTTGTTATCTTTTGAGGTTTTACAGTCAAGTTCGACTTAGTTTTTACTTAATTTAAAAACATTTGCATTTCTTTTTAGCAAACTAATTTTATTTATCTCTAATATTTAAATAGATTTATTGCTGTTCCCACGTACCAAAAGGTAACAGGGTCAAGAACGAAGCAATGTTGAAAAAAATTATGCCCATTAATACTATCTGAATTCTGCTTATTTTTAAATTTTAATGGTGAAAAACTGTGTTTTTTTTTTTTTTTACTTTTTTCTTAGTACAGGCATATTTCGCGAAAACGGGCCATATGATTAACATAGAGATAATAATTTCCATGAAGTGATTAAATATAAAATGCTCGTATCTCGATTTCAGTTGGCAAAACCACGGGCTATCAGTTCAAAAAGGATGTGGTCCAAATTATACTAAATATTTAGTGAATATTGAAAAGCTATGCTATGAAATTTAGACAATTCATAGTATAAATTATACGAAAATTATAAAGTTTACAAAAATAACTTGTAATATAAAAGTAGAGCAAATTATAAAAAATGAAAATGGTAAACTAATAAAATAAGAAACAGTATACAGTGCTTCACATTTATACATTTTTTTACTCAAATGATTACCAATAGATTAAAAAATAAGTTGGACTCCTACCAGCCATGCGAACAGGCTGGTTTTAGATCAAGCTTTAGCACATGCGACCACTTGCAGACAATGAGAAATATCCTAGTGAAGAGCAATGAATACAATTTCGAACTCTACGTATCCTTCATAAACTATGAAAAGGCTTTTGATTCTGTTGAAATGTGGGCAATCATCAACGGCTTGAACAATTGTAGAATTATTTCTAGATACACTACCCTAATCAAAGATATATATATATATATATATATATATATATATATATATATATATATATATATATATATATATATATATATATATATACAATGCCACCTCGATAATTCGGATCTCCATTAAACCGGATTCTTTAATAATCCAGACAAACATTTCTATTGCATTGTGTACTTTATAATCCGGATTTGATAGTACTAGGTAATCCGGACCTACGTTTTTAGATATCTACTTAATTTAAACTACATGGAAAAACTGAAATCGATAGTGAGACTTCCAGTCTAATACATTTGGGATTCACACAAACTGTAGGTGCCTTTGATTTGCCTACAACGCATCGCGTATCGCGTCTAAACGTTAAGGACTTTGTAGTTGTTTGTTTATTCTCACAAATATAACATACCTACGTTCTATTTTACTTTATGTGGTTCATATAAGTATGTAAACGTTTTTTTACGTATATGTACCTACATATTAAATTGCCTTCTAAAAGAAAACATATTACACTAACAATAAAACAAAAGTCAGATATATTAGAAAGACTAGTTCTTGGTGAAAGCGGAAAAGTGTTGGCAAATGAATACGGAGTAGGAACATCCACAATTTCGGATATAAAAAAGCAGCAAGGGAAAATCAAAATGACTTATTTTAAAGATAATTTTAGACACTCACTATGGAGGTATAACTTCTGTTAGATTTATTTCCAAATATGATTCCGGTTCTGGAGTCAGAAAAATCTTACGAAAAGCCGAATATCCAGAAATGGAAACTCGTTTGTATACATGATTTTGTACGCAACGATCAAGGCACGTCCCAATTTCCTGTGAAATTTTATCAGGCAAAGCAAAACAGTTTTACACTGAAACCTACGGGAATGATAATTTTAGAGCTAGCATAGGCTGGATTTCTAACTTCAGAAAAAGACATGGTCTGCGTGCTTTAAAAGTTTGTGGCGAAAAACTATCCAATGATAAAAGTGCCGTCGATCATTTCCTAACTTTATTCGCAGATAAGATAAAAGAATTAAACCTTGGACCTACTCAAATATACAATGCAGATGAATCAGCTCTGTATTGGAAAATGTTGCCTGAAAAAACACTGGTTCGTTCTCAGGAAAAGACCGCACCAGGTCGAAAAATAAACAAAGAACGCGTTACCTTTCTTGCATATTGCAATGCTAATGGATCACAAAAATTAAAGTTGTTAGTAATAGGAAAGGCAAAAAATCCGAGAGCTTTTAAAAATGTGAACATACCTGTTGAGTACAAATCATCTGCCAACGCATGGATGACTACAGCAATTTTCTTCGTCATTCTTTTATTCGTCAAGTCAAAAGTCATTTAAGAAGTCTCAACTTGCCTGAAAGAGCCCTGCTAATCGTTGATAACGCTTCGAGCCATGGAACTATAGAAGAGCTGACTAGTGAGGATGAACAGTTTACAACATTATTTCTTCCACCAGATTGTACTGCACTTTGCAGCCTATGGACCAGAATGCAATCAGACAAAATTATTTTATCGGAAAAGTCTTTTAGCTCATATTTTATCAAATAATGAAGAAAACCTTGTTAGGTTATTAAAAAGCATTAACCTAAAAGTTGCTGTATGTCTACTATGCAATTCATGGGAAAAAGTCTCCCCTGAAGTCTTGAAAAAATGCTGGCACAAAATTATGGCTTATGTGGCAGATACCCACCCAGACACTGAATATGATGCTGAAGATCTGATTCCTATGAGTGAATTGCGACACAATTTGCTTTCCCCGAATGAAGAAATGAAAGGTAAAGCCTGAAATTTTTCTTTTAGTATTTTTTTTTTGGTTAATTCGTAAATATTTAACAGATGTTTCAGATATGCTGAATGTTCTCACTGAGCAGAATCTCACGAACGTGGAAATAGGTAATTGGCTTGAAAATGATGAAGATTTGTTACCACTGGAAGACATAGATGATACAGATGAACAACACGAGAGTGATAATGAAGGTTCAGAGTTAAATACTAATACAAACCAGACTGTTAAGAACATTGTGAAGAATGATGAGGCAGTTAAAAGTTTCAATGTGTGCATGAGATGGGCAGAAGGAAATGATATTCCTCTAAGTGATGTTCTTGTACTTCAAAGATTAAAAGAAATTGCATTTATGATGAACCAGAGAAGGGTCAAGCAAACAAAAATTACAATTTTTTTTACAAAATAAGATAAAACTTGATAAGATATGCTTCTATTTTAAATATTATTCTATGTATGTACTATTTTTTAGTTGTTTCGTATTAAATGATTCGTTTTTTTAATATAAATAATATCCTGCTTCAGTAATTCGAATTATTTACTAATTCGGATCACCGCGGTTTTAATTAGTCCGGATTATCGAGGTCGCACTGTATATATATATATATATATATATATATATATATATATATATATATATATATATTTGTGCTAACCCAAAGAGGTCAAAAATGATAAATTTTGCGGCCGCTAAATATATTAAAAAGTCACTATCGTTTGTGAAGAAGTGGGTAAATCGGTTTAACGAGACGAGAAATGTCGACGACTTATCAAAATGTGGCTCGGTAAACAAGTCGCACCGAAAGCCGAAAACATTCGATAACATGTCCGTGCTCATGATGTCTAATTCCGAAGCACGTTGAAGAAACCTTTCTTAAACGAAAATCACGACGCTAAGCAGCTTATTAATCAACAGTAATAACAACATAGTTGTTATTGCATATATTTTGGCAAAAAAATTAGTATGACGAAAGATGAAATTTTAGGAAGAATCAGGCTAATATGGTGCGCATCGGGAAATTAAGTTATATATTCAAAGATAAAGCCATCTCAAATCAGTTAAAGGCCAAAGTTTGCAATTAGGGTATCCTACCCGTGATTACATATAATGCTGAAACTTGGACACTAAATAAAGCCCATATGCAAAAACTAGCTTGAACCCAGAGAGCACCCGAAAGACCATGTTAAAATTTAGGCCCCCCGCATACTAGCAACTTTTTTCAAGCAACTTTTTAATCACCCAAATACAACACATTATTTCTTATAGTAGACCGCACACCAGCAACTAAAAAGTTGAAGCAACTAAAAATATCCAAACTGTTCTATTTTGTGGGTGATTCAACTGTTGCCGGTAGAAATGAATCATGCAGGATCAGACAGGTCACCGCACACCGGCGGCGATTAAATAGTTGCTGGTTGCGATTTGCGAGTCAGTCCGTGCTTATCATTCTTGTGAATTGTAAATAGTCATTTTTTTGTTGTAGTCACAGTTGTAGGAATCACTCGCCGCCTAGACCCACCACCATCAATCCCAAACGCAACCGACGAAGTATTTAATCAAAAACTCCCGCAACGACAAAGAAATCCCAACAGCACAAAACCAAAATTCAAACGGCAAATAAGAATAGAAAACCAAATCAACAACATCAGGAGATATCTAGGACACCTTACCCAGTTTATCAACGGGAACGTGTCCAAACGAGTCACGCAGAGTATAAACAAGATCAAGTCCGGGTCTCCCGACAGAACACTGCCAGAAATCCTGGATACTCTGAAACAAAAATTATCCGTATATGCCGCAAGACTTCGTAGATACAAAGAACCAAATGAGAGGAAAGATACCAACAACCTCTTCCGAAGAAGCCAAACACAGTTCTACCGGAAAACTATGCACAGTAAACGGACAGCGGTGACCGAACCATCAAACAAACAAGAACTCGCAGATCATTGGAAAAGTATCTGGTCAGAACCCAAACTGCCCAATAATAACACCCCCTGGATCAAAGCCAAAGAAGGCAAAGATAAACATGCGACAGAACAGGAAAATTCCACATTAACTACTGTGGGACCAAAGAGCATGATGAGGCGCCTGGATGCAAGAAGTTCCGGAGGTAGAATGGCCCCCCGTTCGGATCTCCGGGTAGGGGCTGGTTCGGAGGCGTCGACTTGCAGACATCATAATTTTAAGATAGATTTTTGCAACATACGAGGTATAAACTCGAACATAAATTCAGTGCATCAACACCTGCAATGAGATAAACCTCATGTACTCGCTCTATGTGAAACCAAGGTCAGTCCATCCGACCAGCACGGTCAACTATCTTTATCCTGGGTACGACTTCTATTCCCGATTTAGGCGTAACTTTGGAATCTGTCTTTTTGTCAGAAGCGACCTCTCTTGTCAACGAGAAGAAGCTCTGGAGCCCCCAAACTTTGATGTTATGTGGTTAAAAATAACGACTCAACAAACCACAAGGTTCATCTGTATCCTGTATCGACCACCAAGTGATACCAATTTTCGAACACTTTTCGCTTCTCTTGCAGACACCATCGATCATTTACAAAGTAACTATCCAAGTGCCGAAATTGCCATCCTGGGCGACTTTAATGTCCACAATATCAACTGGCTCAAATATTCAAATACTACCGACGAACAAGGTCGTGAAGCTGAGTCATTCTCAATCAGTTATGGCCTAACTCAGCTTATTGACGAACCAACACGGATCCCTGATCGAGACGGGGAGTTCGCCAGTCTTCTTGATCTGTTTTTAACCACCAATCCGGAGATTTACACGGTCACCGTAAATCCGCCGTTAGGTTCTTCCGACTATAAACTGCTTTCGACATCGAGTATCCTGCCAATCAGTGACAGAGAGGCGCCTAGGCCGCGCAAGATTTGGCACTACAAATCTGCTAAATGGGAAGATCTCATGGAATACTTTCGAACTTTCCCTTGGATGGACGTTTGTTTTCGATCCGATAACCCATCTGACTGCGCCAGGGAGGTCTCCGATGTTATTTTGGCTGGTATGGAAGCTTACATCCCTTTTTCGAAGAAATGCTCCTCCAACGGCAAGCCTTGGTTCGACCGAAAATGCAAAGAAGCTGTTGCTTCTAAACATATTGCCTACCGACAATGGCGTGAAAATCCTAACACCTTAAATCGAAACATCTTTGTTCATGCCCGGAACAGATGCAAGGGAATTATCGACGAAACCAAGGAGGCACACAATCAACGAATTAGAAACAAACTTCTGGCTTGTCCCAACAATTCCAGGTCCTTTTGGGCAGTCGCTAAGGCAGTTAGTCAAAACTTTACCAAATCCACGATACCACCACTCACACGGCCAGATAATTCCATTGCAACCACACCTGTTGAGAGAGCGAACTTGTTGGCTGAACTCTTTGCTTCACATTCTACTGTCGATTTCCAAGGAAAAACACCACCTACTATTCCCATATTGCAGTCAAGGATGCCCGATGTTGTCTTCAGACAGCGCATCATAAAGCGTATTTTAATGAAGCTAGACACCAAGATGGCTTCTGGCGCTGACGGAATACCTGCCATAGTTCTCAAAAACTGTGCAAGGGAACTAACACCAGTTTTCTGTAGACTTTTTAACCTATCCTACAGAAAGGGAATATTTCCGTCCTGCTGGAAATGTGCCACGGTTCAGCCGATACCTAAAAAAGGTAAGAAGACCTTGCCAAATAACTACCGACCAGTTGCACTGCTTTCAATAATATCGAAAGTCATGGAAAAGGTTATCAATGAGCATCTTCTAAAATATCTTGAACGATTCAATATTATTAGCGATCACCAATATGGTTTTCGTAAACATAGATCAACAGGAGATCTTCTGACTTATGTAACACATGTTTGGAACAACGCAATTGAACACTTTGGAGAATCTCGAGCGGTTGCTCTTGACATATCCAAGGCATTCGACCGTGTTTGGCACGATGGACTGTTGGCTAAGTTGCGCTCTTATGGTATGTCTGAAAGGTTCTGTTTGTGGCTCTCATGTTTCCTCAGAGAGCGTTCGTTACGAGTGGCGGTCGACGGATTTCTTTCTAACACCCTCACTATCAACGCCGGTGTGCCCCAGGGCTCCATATTGTCTCCTACTCTCTTTCTCATTTACATTAACGATCTGCTGGAAAAGACCGGGAATCCAATCTATAGCTTTGCAGATGACAGTACGCTTGTCTCTTCATTCACCTTGAACGCTCGGACATCGCTGCTCAGGCGAATATCCGCAGACAGCAGGAGGTCGTTCAACTTAACAAAGACCTGGAAGAAATTCTATCTTGGGGTGACAGTAACCAAGTGGAATTTAACGCTACAAAAACCCAAGCGGCAGTTTTTTCTAAAAAAGTTAACGTTGCTGAACCCGACATAGTTATGTCGGGGCACTCCATTCCCCTAGCATCGTCGCTCAATTTGTTGGGCGTTAGTTTGGGAGCAAATATGTCTTGGCATGAACATGTTGCAGGCATAGCAAGGAGAGCTTCTCAAAAATTGGGAATATTATTTAGAACCAGAAAGCTTTACACCCCACAGCAACTGTTAATTCTTTACAAAGCCCAAATTCGACCAACTATGGAATACTGCTCCCACGTTTGGGGCTCCGCTCCCAAACATACACTGCATTTGTTGGATTCTATTCAGAGAAGAGCGGTCCGTCTGATTGGGGACCCGGAATTGACCGGCGGCCTTGATTCGCTGGAACATCGAAGAACGGTTGGCGACTTGAGTCTGTTCTACAAGTATTTTCATGGAAAGTGTTCGAAGGATGTAGCCCGCTTAATTCCTCCCAAAGCGATTTATAGAGCATGTAGCAGAAAGAAAGGTGCAATGGGTTGGACATGTAGCACACACGACCGTTGATCGATGGACCAAGCGAACAATAGAATGGAGACCACAAGAACAGAAAAGGAGTGTAGAATGTGCCAAAACAAGATGGTGGGATGATATACAGAGGGTTGCGAGCATTGGATGAATGACAACAGCTGCAAATAGATTGAGATGGAAATTCCGGAGGAAGGTCTATATCCAACATTGGATAGAACTAGGCTTATATTGATATAGTGTATACTGATACATTGCTTACTATTAATAATTATTCTTTAAGATAAGCAGTGCCACTGTCAATTTGTCGCAAGTTAGAAAAAGCGTTTGTCTTCCTTATTTTGTCCAATAATACCATCAAAATATATATTGGTGACTAGAATTATCAGTTCTTAAAACTGGAAAATAACATATAGGGTATTGCATTTAAAAATATATATAAATTGTTTCTGTTTTAACTTCGTAAAAAGAATAAAATCGCTACAACTTCAATATTTATCATTTTTGCTTAATTGTTCAAAAGAGATTGTTGAGCGATATCGCCTCAGGGGAAAATGATGAGTGGAATGAAGATCGATGAATTTTGTCGAGTCTCGATCGAATTAGAGGTTTCCTGGTTTAGGGTTAGAACATAAACTTTTTTTTATTGTCAAAAATATAAGGAAACTGGAAGGAGTTAGATTGGTACGTTGAAGTATTTCATATTATACGCTCTTATAAGCGTTTTCGGAGTAGAAGAATTTGTAAACTACGTTTTGATTTATTATTTTTAATTTTAGAAGCAATAATATTAAAAACAAGCGTCTTATGGGATCTTTTTCTTCGTTTGGAATAAAAACTAATTTTAGATGTAATTATTTTTAATATTATGTTTACAGGTTATAGCGAGTTTGGAAGGTGGAAAGAGAGTATAGTAGTTTCCAGCACATCATGTTACATGTCATTTTTAGCATTCTCAAGGTCAGGGGCTTTAAAAATCATATTGGAATAGTCGGTAGAATAAACTAAGATGTGAATAAAAGAGTTTTTTGTATTTACAGTAGAATCTCGATTATTCAAGATAATATGGACCAAACTGATTTCAGATGATCGAAATTTCGGTTAATCCGAATTTTTTTACAAAATAGAAGTTTGGAAAGAATACAATATTGCAGATTGACTTAAAAGCATTTATACGATATGCTATTATTAATAGGTATTTATTAAAACAAAGAATAGAACAATTAGAACAAATAAAACAGTTTCATTCTTAACTTTACTGTCTTAAAAATGAGGTAATTTTTAACTGAACTCGTTTTGCTTTAGTTCTGTTTTTGGCTGCAATGTATCTCCACCCTTTGATAAGCAAAACGTTCGCGGCGGTTGCATGTTTTTGGTGTTCTATATAAGTTAACGCTTTTTCTAGGGCATCTAGTCCTTCTGAATGTGACATTTTTACTAGAATATTGTCAGCGGCTTCTATTTCGTTATCATCATCGTCATCACTGTCTATTTAATTAGCTTTTTGCAAACACTTTTAATTAATTCTTGGTCAGTCATTTCATCTTCCACACTATCACTGTTTAACCATTCACTTTTAAGTTGCTCCGCACTTGGGTGAGTGGGGGCGTTATCTAGTAACAGAATACATTTTCTAGGATATCTATGTTCTTTTAAACAAAGTTCCACTTTGAGAACAAAATCTCCAAAAAACCAGTCTTTAAATAAAGTCGCGTTTATCCAGGCATTGTTTTGATTTTTATACAAAACAGAAAAAGCATTGCGACGAATATTCTTAAAGGTTCGTGGATTTGCTGACAATACATAATAATGGGATTTTGTGTCTTCCAGAAGCATTACTGCATGCAAGAACAGTAATACGTTCTTTGCTACGTTTGTAACCAGATGCTCTAGCTTCCGTTTTTGAAGCTAAGGTATTTGACGGCAACATTTTGTAGTTCAAGCCTGTTTCATCACAATTATAGATTTGGTCTGGCAAATTTTTTTGTAGCAGATACATCAGCCGACAATCTTTCTCCACAAACTTTCAGTTGACCTACACCATGTCTTTTTTTCCACCTGTCTAGCCATCCATCACTTACAGAAAAATTTACAGGCGCTTCAATAACCAGCAACTCTTCGCTTAAACTCACTGCCTTATGTTTTAAAATTGTTCCTGAAATTGGTATTCCACGTTCTCGATTCTGTGTAAACCATAAAAATAAAGAATCATCCACTTTTGAGTATTCACCGCTTTTCATACTTTTTCGTGTCTGTGTGGGCGATGATAAAACACTACACCATATTTTTTTTTTAAGTTTTTCGCGATTTTTTCTCCACTCTGAAACAGTACTCACGGCTACACCTAAATCCTTCGCTATATTTTTAAGAAGTTCA
Source organism: Pachyrhynchus sulphureomaculatus (assembly GCA_019049505.1). Classification (NCBI taxonomy): domain Eukaryota; kingdom Metazoa; phylum Arthropoda; class Insecta; order Coleoptera; family Curculionidae; genus Pachyrhynchus; species Pachyrhynchus sulphureomaculatus. Next base: position 62,992,414 of record CM032452.1, on the reverse strand, counting down.
CCATTATCTAAACGTGGAATTGCTTCAAGTTTCTCTTTTAAGGTAATAACAACACGTTTACGCTTATTATTATGACGCTCCATTTTGTAAAATATCTATTACCTCTGCGATAATAACAGACGTAATGAGTAACCAAAACATAGACAGCGGTGAAATTTTAGACGTCGGGGAGTCCACGGCGCGTTAAGGAAACCACTCATCGACTGTTTCGAATAATGGGGATTTTTTCGTTTAATGGGAATACAATTTGTTTTTTAATAGTTTGTTTCGGATAAGCCGGATTTCAGATAATCGCGATTCAGATAATCAGGACTGTACTGTATATACACTACTCTTGATGTTATTTTCATTTAGGTAATACCTTATAATGCCAAAGAAGTATCGAGTTGCTAAAAAAAAGTTTTGAAAATGTACAAAGTGAAATTATTGGTTTAATGTCATACTTACTTTCCGTGTCCAGTCACCATTATATTTTCCCTTTCCGGTATTAGGCCATACGAATAGCATTCTCTCATTGGCGAGGAAAAGATTCTCCGCTGTGCAAGTTGTTGCGATATTTGGACAATATAGTAGATGGTATTGGTCTTGAATTGCGCCGCACTCACAACTTTTCCTCGATGATGTATCCCCGTTTTCTGAGGGTTTTCTGGTATCTACGTACACCTGTCCGAAGCTTGTTTAGGGTTCTCCATACAGGATAGGGTAAGTCATGCCCAGCGCTTATTTTGTCTGTGAACTCTATAAAGTTAGGTAGTGCTGTGTTTTTCCACCTATCTAGTCGGGCACTGCTTGGGGGTACCAAAACTGTGGTCGTGGAAAGGAAACTTTTCCCCTATCTTAATCTGGGACTTGACCGTACATTGGTTGTCGCATGTCATTGTTTTATTTTCCTCTTTTTACTTCAGTTGCTATTTCTTTTTTGATTTTGGGGTGTGTAATTCCTGCAATAAGATAAAGTTTCTCGGTTGTAGTTGGTTTCAGACAGCCGGTTATGACCCTGATAGCCCTTTTATAGCCACGTCGACTAGTTAGGCGTGCATTCCTCCATACTGGAGCTGAGTATCCTGCTGCTGATAGACTGAAAGCCATGGCTTAGAACTTTTCGCTGAGCACCCTACTTCGTTTTTTGTAATTTCCTTAGGATATTATTCCGTGCCACAACTTCCTGTTTTGTATTCTGACAGTGAGTTTTGTAGCTTAGAGTTCTAAGAGATCTATTTCCACACCTAAGAATTTTGGATTATTACACTGTTGTGGTTGCTTGCCTCTCCAGCTGATGTTCAGAGTTCTTTTTTTGTTATGATACGCTAAAAAATATTTACAATCTTTGCCGCAAATTCCTGGTTAACAATTGATACGAAACATTCAACAGCACTTTTCCGTTCCAAAAAATTATGCTCTTGTTAGGCAAGTTGCGGAAAATAGGACTCAGTAGTGAAGTCCTTGGGTAGATTGGCAGTTTGCTGGAGGGTCGTAAACAGTATGTCCGTATTAATAATTATATTTCTAAAGAAAAAAATTTACTGTTTCTACTTTTCGTTAATGATATCGGCAAGTTCATTCTAAATTCCTCATGTTTGCAGATGATCTAAAAATGTTTAAAACGGTTGACACGTTGCAAGATTGTCACTCTCTTTAGGAGGATGTTCATGGCCTCTATAGATGGAGTACCCTGAATGAGTTGAACTTGAATATTAAGAATTGTGTTAGCATTAGTTTTGGTAGGGCTAGACGGAACTTTACTTTTGAATATAACATTAATGGCAATAAGCTGAGGCATGTTAGTGAAATTAATAATCTGGGAGTTATTCTTGACCAGAAACTCACTCTCCATAGGCACATTTTGTCAGTTGTTCAGAAGATGTTCACGAGATACTGTAGGGACTTTTCCTGCTCTACATTAAACTGTTGTATTGTTCACTTGTGAGATCGGGGCTTGAGTATGCCGCCGTGGTATGGTCTCCTCATTACAATGTATATATAGAAGCGATTGAGACGGTGCAGAGCCGGTTTCTACGGACTTGTGCTTTTAAATTGGCCATACCCCCAGATGGTTACCATATAGACCACCACAACCTTAGAGGCATTTTGGGTATTTCGACCTTGGAGACTAGAAGACTCCATTGTGGCCTGCTTCCGGCTTTTAAGTTAATAAATGGGCTGGTTGATTGTTCCTATCTCTTGGACAAGTTAACATTTAATGTCTCTTGTCGCATTAGAGGCAGAGACCTGTTTTGTATTCCCTCTCGTGCGACTAATTATGGATATTATGGACCCACGTCCAGAATAATGAGGCATTTCAATCAGTTCGATCTCAGGATTCATGGCTCCATTGATAGTTTTAAATTGATTGTTAAAAAGTTGTGATATTTGCTTGCTGTGAAACTAGTTTTAATGATCTTGTAATGTTGATTTCTCTGTATGTTTATGATTTTTATTATAATTAGTTGTTTTTAATCATGTTTATAATTGTGTAAATTGGCGTAACGCCGTCAATAAATAAAAAAAAAATTACGCTTCCTGACAGTTATCCACCACTACACCAAACACCCTATTTTTGCACTCGACACGCGTTTCGCTAAACATGTTAACATCAACAAGGAATGACGATGATGCTAAATATTATTAGCTTAAAGCCATGTGTCCACTAGGCAACAATTGACGCTCAACACGTGACGCTCAACATGTTCGGCAACGTTGCATAACAACGCGCGACGTTGCTAGATGGCGCCTAACGTGACGCGCGGCTTGTTTGTTTCCGTGCAAGATGCAGTTGCGTATCAAATGTTATCCTGATGTACGCGCAACAATGTTCATAGTGTGGTCTAACGAATATGTAATTAAACTAATCGAATTGTATCAAAACTGTGAGTGTTTGTGGGATACTACTCACAACGAATATAAAAATAAATTAAAAAAGCGTGACGCGTGGGAGTCCATTTCTAAAATATTAGATGTGCCTACAAAGGAGGTAGAGAGCAAGGTACATACTTTCCGATCGCAATTTACTCGGGAAAGGAAGAAATTAAAATCATTGAAGAAAACGGAAGTGGCAGTGAAGATCTTAAGATTTCATGGTTTGCATATGAACTATTACAATTTGTTTTTAAAAGGTGAAGCAACATCTGAAAAAAATGACACAATTGAGATTCATGTAAGTATTTTTTTATTATTAAATACATGACAAAGATTAATTATGTTTGTTAAGCACGTTTACTTTGTCAAGAAACTCGCCCTTATTCGCTAATAAAATAGTTAGAAAAATGATCTCTTATAGTGGATGGTACCAGTTTGTTTTTTTTATGGGTGTAGCACACGTGCTGCAGGGAAGAAGTCCCTAAAGCGTTACAGGAGCGACACGTGTGCGGAGAAAGCGATTCACGTTGTTCTTGAATCGCTGTAAATTGTACTCGGTGGGAAACACATTCCTGGGCAAATTATTCCAAAGGGATGATGTTTCTCCATATAAAAGACTGATTAAAAAGCGTTGTACGAGGAGTAACAAGCTGAACCTCATACGGATGTGAAGTATTAGCGCGACGTGTACTTCTAACATGCACCGCTCTGGGAGGAATTAAGCGGACCACATCCCTCAAACACTTTCCATGAAAATACTTGTAGAATAGGCTCAAGTCGCCAACCGTTCTTCTATGTTCCAGCGAATCAAGGCCGCCGGTAAGTTCCGGGTCTCCAATCAGACGAACGGCTCTTCTTTGAATAGAATCCAACAAATACAGTGTATGTTTGGGAGCGGAGCCCCAAACATGGGAGCAGTATTCCATAGTTGGGCGAATTTGAGCTTTGTAAAGAATTAACAGTTGTTGTGGAGTGTAAAGCATTCTGGTTCGAAACAATATTCTCAACTTTTGAGAAGCTCTCCTTGCTTTTTGGTGTCTAGCTTCATTAAAATACGTTTTATGATACGCTGTCTGAAGACAATATCCGGCATCCTTGACTGCACTATGGGAATAGAAGGTGGTGTTTTTCCTTGGAAATCGACAGTAGAATGTAAATCAAAGAGTTCAGCCAGCAAGTTCGCTTTCTCAACAGGTGTCGTTGCAATAGAATTATCTGGCCGTGTGAGTGGTGGTATGGTGGATTTGGTGAAATTTTGGCTAACTGGCTTAGCGACTGACTAAGAGAACCTGGAATTGTTGGGACAAGCGAGAACTGTGTTTCTAATTCGTTTGATTGTGTGCCTCCTTGGTTTTGTCGATAATTTCTTTGCATCTGTTCCTGGCACAAACAAAGGTGTTACGGTTTATGGTGTTAGGATTTTCACGCCATTGTCGGTAGGCAAGATGTTTAGAAGCAACAGCTTCTTTGCATTTTCGGTCAAACCAAGGCTTGTCGTTGTCATCGGAAACCTCCCTGGCGCAGTCAGATGGACCAGTAACGATAATTCCTCATTTTCTCTCCCTTCTTCTGAAGAATATAAATTATTTCCCATCACTTCGTTACGCCATGAGCCATTTATTTTATTAAATTCAGAATCTTCATAGTCGTAAGTTCCTCGTGGTATATACAAGGCTCTTGAATGCTTATTCGACTCAAAAAATTATGCACATATACACAAGTCGTAGTAACAAGCTCAGCGTTAGTAGGTTAAAGTTCTATTGGGCTCCAAAATATACAACAGATATTACAACAAATACATTTTTTACAATTCTTCGTGCCCGCGAGAGGCTGTAGTTCAAAATGTTACCTTTTTTGTGAATTCCGGGGTAGGGTTTCATCAAATTTTCAAACAACGCAAATGCACTATCTCCAACAAATATATATGGTAACACCACATCAGTTGATGTTAAAGTTTCCATTGCAAGTAATGACAGTGTTTTGTCAATCATTCTCTTGTAGAATGCTGTTTCACCAAATAGTTCCCCGTCAGATGTTTTTCCTTTACCACCGATATTTGCGTAAACAAAATTATATTCTGCATCAACGATAGCTAAACGGACTAAACTAAATTACTCCTTGTAGTTATAATAGTCACTGCCAGAGTTTGGTAGCGCCATAATCAGTACATGTTTGCCGTCTATAGCATCGACACATTGCGGAAAATTCCACAGCCTGTCAAATTTTATTGCGACCTCCTTCCACTCCTCTTCATTTGATGGAATCTGAAATATTTCATACACTAAATATAAAATTCTTTTTTTTAGATGGATGAAAATAATTCTACGGAACGTGACTATGATGAACGCCAAAATGAAGAAGCGCGAGTAGACCAAACTGAGACAAAGAGCCAAACTGAGACAAATAGAGTAGCAAAGAAGCGGAGTTACTATGAAAAACTAAATGATGCTTACGAAGTAATGATGGAAGCAAAAGAAAGATTGAAGGACAAAGACATCACAGATGAGTTTGATGTTTATGGTAGATATGTATCATCGGAACTTCGGAATATTAAGGAGGAATATTCTACTCTGATTGGCAAACAATATATTAATAATATATTAGTTGACGCTCGTGCTGGTAAATATTGAGAAGAATATAATACATATCGCTACAATACAGGACAGATGAGTACACCGGGTGCCTCAACAAGTAATAATTCCTCAAACCTGCTCAGTGATGAAGAAAGTAATCATTCACAACATGCTGTGCAAGTATCGCAACAAAATCCTGGGCAAGATGTTGATGTTGAATCCGCAGTACATAATCTCATTCTACAATTAAGGGATTAATTTGAAATCCTTTAGACGTTGATTGATTGATTGTTTAGTTTACCAGCTACTATGCTACATATTATGCCTTGTTAACATTTAATTATACTGGGCCAAATTGTTATTATTGTCAATTGTTATCAATGTTGAATTAAACTACAATGAAAATAAAACCTTTATTTGCATGTACTTACCCTTACATAATTCTTCAAACTCTGAATCAGTGCTCCGCAAACTTCTGGTACAATTTTACTAATTAATTGCTTTGCACTACAGATCTGCTAAATAAGAAGATCTGTTGGAATATTTTCCAACTTTTCCTTGGTTAGACGTTTGTTTTCGTTCTGACGATACATTCCTTTTTCGAAGAAATGCCCTTCTAACGGCAGGCCTTGGTTTGACCGAAAATGCAAAGAGCTGTTGCTTCTAAACATCTTGCCTACCGACGATGGCGTGAAAATCCTAACACCATAAATCGTAACACCTTTGCTCGTGCCCGGAATAGATGGAAGGAAATTATCGACAAAACCAAGAAGGCACACAATCAGCGAATTAGAAACAAACTTCTCGCTTGTCCCAACCATTTCAGGTCCTTTTAGTCAGTTGCTATGGCAGTTAGCCAAAATTGCCCCAAATCCACCATACCAGCACTCACACAGCCAGATAATTCTATTGCAACAACACCTGTTGAAAAAGCGAACTTATTGGCTGAACTCTTTGCTTCTCATTCTACTGTCGATTTCCAAGGAAAAACAACACCTACTATTCCCATAGTGCAGTCACGGATGCCCGATGTTGTCTTCAGACAGCGTATCATTAATGAAGCTAGACACCAAAAAAGCTTCTGGCGCTGACGGAATACCTACCATAGTTCTCAAAAACTGTACGAGGGAATTGACACCAGTTTTCTGTAGGCTTTTCAACCTATTCTACAGAAAGGGAATATTTCCTTCCTGCTGGAAATGTGCCACAGTTCAGCCGATACCTAAAAAAGGCAAGAAGACCTTGCCAAATAACTATCGACCAGTCGCACTGCTTTTAATAATACTGAAAGTCATGGAGAAGGCTATCAATCAACATCTTCTAAAATACCTTGAAGAATTCAACATTATTAGAGTCACCAATATGGCTTTCGTAAACATAGATCAACAGGTGATCTTCTGACTTATGTAACACATGTTTGAAACAACGCAATTGGACGCTTTGGAGAATCTCGAGCGGTTGCTCTTGACATATCCAAGGCATTCGATCGTGTTTGGCACGATGGGCTGTTGGCTAAGCTACGTTCTTGTGGTATGTCTGAAAAGTTCTGTTTGTGGCTCTCATGTTTCCTCAGTGAGCGTTCTTTACTAGTGGCGGTCGACGGATTTCTTTCTAACACCTTCACTATCAACGCCGGTGTGCCCCAAGGCTCCATACTATTTCCTACTCTCTTTGTCATTTACATTAACGATCTGCTGGAAAAGACCGGAAATCCAATCTACAGCTTTGCAGATGACAGTGCGCTTATCTCTTCATTCACTTTGAACGCTCGAACATCGGCTGCTCAGGCGAGTGTCCGCAGACAGTGGGAAGTTGTTCAACTTAACAAAGACCTAAAAGAAATTCTATCTTGGGGTGATAGTAACCAAGTGGAATTTAACGCTACACAAACCCAGGCGGCAGTTTTTTCTAAAAAAGTTAACGTTGCTGAACCCGACATAGTTATGACGGGGCACTCGATTCCTCTAACATCGTCACTCAATTTGTTGGACGTTAATTTGGGAGCAAATATGTCCTAGCATGAACATGTTGCAGGCAGAGCAAGGAGAACTTCTCAAAAGTTGAGAATATTATTTCGAACCAGAAAGCTTTACCTCTACAACAACTGTTAATTCTTTACAAAGCTCAAATTCGACCAACTATGGAATACTGCTCCCAAACATACACTGCATTTGTTGGATTCTATTCAGAGAAGAGCTGTTCGTCTGATTGGAGACCCGGAACTGACCGGCGGCCTTGATTCGCTGGAACATCGAAGAACGGTTGGCGACTTGAGTCTATTCTACAAGTATTTTCATGGAAAGTGTTCGGAGGATGTGGCCCGTTTAATTCCTTCCAGTACACGTCGCGCCAAAACTTCACATCCGTATGAGGTTCAGCTTGTTACTCCTCGTACAACGCTTTTTAATCAGTCTTTTATATGGAGAACATCATCCCTTTGGAATAATTTGCCCAGGTCTGTGTTTCCCACCGAGTACAATTTGTAGCGATTCAAGAACAACGCGAATCGTTTCTCCGCATACGTGTCGCTCCTGTAGCACTTTAAGGACCTCCCTGCAGCATGTGTGCTAGACCCACATAAAAAAAAAATACTTTGAAGGTGTAGTATACGAATCTCCAAGTGACAAATATCGAAGAGTAACGGCCAATCTGAGAGAAGCACTAACAGCATTTCGAAATTTTGTGCCCTGCTTCGATGTTATGGGATCAATTTTTCGTAACAATATCTCCAAATCTATTTTACACACTCGGGTAAAGTTACTAAAAGACCCATCACCCATACGAAGTTCACTGAACACTTTTTCTTTTTTTTTGTAAGTAATTTCTAACCCACCACCGTGGTTTCTTTCCTTTTTTTAATCGATGAAAATATAAACATCGCCGCTGAAATCAACACTAGCTCCTCTGGCGACATGTTGTCGACGACTGGTCGTGTGGACAAACAACATTGCTAAACAAAAGTTCCGCGTCGACATTCAACATGATGAGCAAGATATTGTGCAACATGTTGCGCGTCAATTATTGCCTAGTGGATACAAAGCTTAACGCGCGTTGAGTGCAACAACAAAGTATTTGGTGCAGTGGTAATTACTATTGTGTGTATCATTGTGCCCAAAAGTCTAAAACCCCAACATAGTACAATTCCTAAGTTAATTTCAAGTTTGTGAACTAGTATTTGCAATTAAAACTTTGGAGTTTAGTATAAAAATCGTAAATGAAAACTTATTAAGTCGCTTTGATCCAGAATAGATGCTGAAGTCATTTTTTAATTGTGAATAGTTCTGAAGCCTTTGTTATGCTCATTTTTGTGTGTGGTTAATATCCCTACAGTAATCATTTCATATATATTACGTAAGAATGATTGGATTAAGTAATGCTTTATTGTGAAATAGTAAAATATAGTTTTTATGGTACGTAGCGTACGTGTTTCCGAGGAAAATACTGGTTAAATAATTTTACATATTTTTATTTCCGTACTGGGCTTTTCCCAACAATAATTGTATTTATTTTATTGAACTTTAAATAACACTGATTCATCAGTATTAGCAACTGCATCTAAGCAAGTAGTAATTTTAAACATACCCACAGTTTTTAGCTAGCACGTCTGAAAATGTTTGTTAAATTGATGTAATATGATTCTTCATAAAAGCGTCTATATTTTCGACGGACTTATAACTATAACACCAAAAGTCCACTGAAAGCAATATTTATAACAAATAATAATTGCGTCGTGATATTCTTAATTTATTAATTTTAACGGGGGATTTTTTACTGTTGGAGCAGTAATATTACAGTCTGGCGAATTTCTCAGTATATATGTCTATTTATTTTTCGATTAACTCAAATAAAGGCCAAATTTGCGGTCAGTCTTTTTACCTACCTATTTAGAACGTGGGAATTTCTCAGTTTTTAACCAATAATTAGATGTATTTTGTTTATTTCCTGACTTTCTTTGTATTATTATTTTAGTTCGGAGTTTTGCTAGAGTAAAAGAGGGATTCAATTTTTAAAATCATTTTACTGTTTTTTTTTCGCATTCTTACAAGATTTAAGATTTGTCAAAAATGAGATATGTGAATTGTTCAATAGAATCACGTTTAGAGGCTGTAAAGCTATTAAGTCAATTGTGAGATAGCCAAGATCATAGATCCTAATCCTCCACATTTGAGAACATTTCCTAACTGTAACGCAATTTCTAATTTTAGTTGATGTTGCAACATGAGTATGCTCTAAATGGGCTAAAGTGGATTCCTCTTTTGTTTCGAAATTTACTGCACTATTCAGTCAATTATTCCTTATATTTTTCGACTACGCAAAGCATTCGATACGATAGAACTACCTGAAATTTTGACAGCGTTACAAGAAAGTAGAGTTGAACGAAGATATTGCAACATCATCAGAAATATCTACCTAAATGCAACAACATCTGTGTCTTTTCACTCACTCGTCAATAAAATACATATCAAACGAGGTGTCATCAGGGTGATACACTGTCACTTAAGTTATTTGCAGCAGTCCTCGAATACGCTTTCAAAAAGGTAGATTGGGAACATAAAAGTGCGGTCATTGATGGAGAAAGACTTAATCATCTTCGTTTTGCGGACGATATTGTCCTTATATCGGACAACCTCGGAGAAGCCAAAAATTTACTCCAAGAGTTACAGAATGCAACCAACAAAGTTGGACGAGACATATATTTTGCCTAAACTAAAATGATGACTAACATGGTAACAAGTACACCAATACAACTCGGAAATACAAGTGTAGAAATGGTACATAAATATATATATATATATATATATATATATATATATATATATATATATATATATATATATATATATATATAATATATATATATATATATATATATATATATATATATATATATATATATATATATATATATATATATAATATATCTGTGCCATGAAGTACGCATCAGCAAAGATCACCAAACACCTGAGCTGTCTAGACGAATTACTCCGGCCTGGGTAGCTTATGGAAAGATGAGAGATATTTTTAAGCGAGACATTCCAATAAGTTTGAAGAGAAAGACATTCAATCGATGCATCATACCAGTTCTGTCATATGGTACAGAGACTTTAACCCTCACTAAATCATCCTTAAGGAAATTACAAGTTACACAAAGAAACATGGAAAGGTCAATGATTGGGTAGAGTTTTAGAGACTGGGTGAAGAACGAAGAGATACGCAGAAGAACGCGAGTAAACGACGTCGTAGAGCAGAGGTGTCAAACTCAATTTTGCAGAGGGCCATATATTAAATTTAGAATGTGTAGGCGGGCCAGATTCAAATAAAAAAAATGTACTGAATTATTATAACATTTTATTTATTTAATTATATAGTATATAATACTCTAAAAAACATGATTCTTCTTTCTGTGACACATTGCGATCGTTGATTGATACGTCCCGGGGGCCGGATGCGGCCCGCGGGCCGTATCTTTGACATCCCTGTCGTAGAGCATATTTTACGATTGAAATGGAGATGGGCTGGATATATTGCCAGAATGACGGATGGTCGTTGGACGAAAAAGGTCCTCGAATGGAGAACAAGGGCTGACACACGCAGCAGAGGCAGACCCCCTACTCGATGAAGTGACGATTTGAAGAAAGTTGTGACGAACTGGATTGCGACTGCCCAGAAAAGAATAATCTGAGGACATCTTGAAGAGGCCTATGTTCGACAATGGACGCAGGAGGCTTCACGATAATGATTCAATCAATGCTCTTTGAGAATCACTATAGTCACAATATACAGCTTTCATCCTCTTATAAATTTACCTTGGCTAATGTTCAATAATTGAATAACAGCACGTAGATTATTATTGAACGGATTTCCTACTAGAAAGAACATTTTCCAACTTAATCACAGTGCTTAGAAAGAAGTAGACAACAAATATCTTCGCTAGGCGTCGCACTAGTCAATGCTATCTTACGTCTTTAAACGTCTTACGGGTAGATCCCCAATTTTACACGTAAACAATAATGTAAACATCACTTCTTTAATTTTGCTTTAAACCAATTATAGTGGCTTGCAAATATACCCCAATATAAACATCTGAATTTCAATGTCAAGGCCCTAAAGAGGCGTTTTTTTTTTTAATCGTTAACATCTCCCTATGAATAGGGTTAACTGTTTTTCTATATCATGTAGAGATATTCGGGAGGATGTTGTGATAGATGTCAACGTTGTCCAAATGCGTACTTCACTGTACCTTCTGTAGACCGTGGTAGTTCTGTCACGGGCGTTAATACATTTCTACAATAACTACTACCATAGACTACGGAATTACGTTATTATTTCCTATAACATTACATAGTTCAATATACATTTTAGACAACCAAAATATTAGGCAGCTGGGGCAGCAGAAGCATCCCTGAGTGAACAGCGGCAACATAATTGGTGCAGGACGGTGTATATATAGTTTGTTGTTCTGTTTGTAGCTCTCGTTTTTTCCTCAGAGAGCGTTCTTTACGAGTGGGAGTAGATGGATTTCTTTCTAATACCTTCAGTATCAACGCCGGTGTGTCCGAACGCTCCATACTGGCGCCTACTCTCTTTCTCATTTATATTAACGATCTGCTGGAAAGGATCAGGAGTCCAATCTATAGCTTTGATGATGATAGTACGCTTATTTCTTCATTCACTTTGAACGCTCGAATATCCGCTACTCATGCAAATATTAGCAGACAGCAGTAAATTGTTCAACTTATCAAAGACCTGCAAAAAAATCTATTTTTGGGGTGACAGTAACCAAGTAGAATTTTATGCTACAATAGTTTTGTCTAAAAAAGTTAATATTACTGAACATATAGTTATGTCTGGGCGCCCCATTTCTCTCGCATGGACAATCAATTTGCTGAGCGTTAATTTGGGAGCAAATATGTCTTGGCATGAATGTGTCGCAAGAATTGCAAAGAGAGTTTCTCAAAAACCGGGAATGTTATTTCGAAATAGAAAGCTTTACCCTTCACAACAACTGCAGCATTTATATAAAGCGGCATTTATATAGAGAATATCATCCCTTTAAAATGATCTGCCTAGGACGGTAGTTCCCACCAAGTACAACTTATAGCGATTCAAGACCAAAATAAATTGCTTTTTCCGCATACGCCTCGCTCTTGTAGCGCTCTAGGGATTTCCCTACAGCACGTGTGCTACACTCATCAATAAAATAAAAACAACAAGAATAATAAAAATACGTAAATACGTTTGTCGTGTATTTTAGGGTTAAAACATTTGTAGCTTTTTGCAAAAACATCAAAATTATCAAAACCGAAATAAATACCAAAAAGAGAGAAGTCCTGGAATCCATTCACATACAAAAAACACCCAGTGCAATCAACGAAAAAACAGACGTAAACAACCTAAACCAGATTTACCTATCAGTCATATAGTGCTTTATGTTAAGTGTTTTATTTGTAGTATGTAAAAATCTGTTTTTGACAACATTTAAAATAAATACCCCAATATAATGAACTACTTTCTAAGGTAAGTCCTTCATTAATTTATACTATTAAGTATTTTAAATTCAAAACTACCAAAAGCTACAAATGTTTTAACCCTGAAATGCACGATAAACAGATTAATTATTTATCTAATTTTAATTCTTCTAATTTCATCTTTTAGAGCAAATTTTAAAGAAGACCTCTTTTGAAGGTCGAAACGTTAATAAATATATAAAAATCCAAATATGTATATATATGGTATAGCAGGTGTACAAGTATACGGATTTTTTTTCTAAAAAAAACATGTTAAATTCGGAAGAATGATAAAAAGTGCTTTATTCAAAATATGCTCCATCGCTTGTTATACATTTTTCCCAACTTTCGGGCAATTTGTGAATACCACGCCATTAAAAATCTTCCCCTTTTGCTGCGAACCATTCATCGAGCTATTTTTTTACATCTTCGTACGAACCAAAGCGCTGCTCAGCAAGTGCGTGACCCATCGATGCAAACAAGTGGTAATCGGAAGGAGCCAAGTCTGGCGAGTAAGCCGCATGGGGTAGAACTTCCCAGCTGAGTGCTTCCAACATGTCGCGAACTGCTTTTGCCGAATGTAATGTAACATTGTCATGAAGAAAAATGACTTTGTGTTGACTTCCTTTTGCACCGAACGAGCAAAATGTCACACGTGTTTTTGCGCTCTGCCATTTATCTGTCGTTCAACTCATGTGGTACCCATCTACCGCTCTTCTGAATCTTTCCCATCTCTCGCAGCCGATTGGAAACAGCTTGTTGACTAACGCCCAATTGCTCGGCGAGTTTTTGTGTTTGCGAATCATCTTCGTCCAACAATGCTTGCAATTCCACATCTTCGTATTTTTTTGGCGGTTTTCCGCGTTCTTTGTCTGCAACATCGAAGTCACCACTTTTGAAACGCCGAAACCATCGTTCACACGTATCTTGCGATGGAGCATGTTCACCATAAGCTTCTCGAAGTAATCGCTATGATTCAACAGCAGTTTTCTTCAAATGAAAACAAAAAATTTATGCTGTCCGCGAATGCTCTTTGTTCGGTATCGACATATATCGACATATATATATATATATATATATATATATATATATATATATATATATATATATACACATATATATATATATATATATATATATATATATATATATATATATATGTATATATGTATGTATGTATGTATGTATGAATGTATGTATCTTCTTCAACGATCCTCCTGCGTTCCCTGCAGGGCATAAGTTTCCCCATGTTCCATAATTTTGACCATAAACTTACAGCGCTGGCCATGCGTGTAGGTTTGATAGGATATAGGAAAGGATATCTTGATGTGACAGAGGATAGGTGTTTGGGACCTGACTCTCCCGGGAACAGGAGATAAGAGAATATCAGTAGCTAATGTAAGGGCAGGATTCGCCGTATCTTTTAGTAACCTATCCTCTACCGTGATATCATAGAGGAGTGCTAGCCGCTACCTTAATATATATATATATATATATATATATATATATATATATATATATATATATATACATATATATATATATATATATATATATATATATATATATATATATATATATATATATATATATATATATATATATATATATATATATATATATATATATATATATATATATGTATATATATATATATATATATATATATATATATATATATATATATATATATATATACGAGGCTGGTTTGAAAAGTCCGTGCAAAAGTAAAAACTACTTATGTGTTTGGGGTAAACCTTTTTTATTTTTCGACATAGTCTCTCTCTCGGGAACAGGAGATAAGAGAATATCAGTAGCTAATGTAAGGGCAGGATTCGCCGTATCCTGCCGTTTTATGCAAACCAGCCTCGTATATATATACGAGGCTGGTTTGAAAAGTCCGTGCAAAAATAAAAACTACTTATGTGTTTGGGGTAAACTTTTTTTATTTTTCGACATAGTCTCCTTTTAGGCTTATACACTTCGTCCAACGATGTTCTAGTTTGTTGATCCCTTCCGAATAATAGGATTTGTCCAAGTCTGCAAAATATCCATTAGTGTCTGCAATCACCTCCTCGTTTGAATAAAATCTTTGTCCCGCTAGCCATTTCTTCAAATTGGGGAACAAATAGTAGTCCGAGGGAGCCAAGTCTGGAGAATAGGGGGGATGTGAAATAAGTTGGAATCCTATTTCCATTAATTTTGCGACCACAACTGCTGAGGTGTGTGCTGGTGCGTTGTCGTGATGGAAAAGGACTTTCTTGTGGGCCAATCGCGGGCGTTTTTCTTGCAGCTCGGTTTTCAAACGGTCCAATAACGATGAATAATATTCACCTGTAATAGTTTTACCCTTTTCCAGATAGTCGATGAGGATTATCCCTTGCGAATCCCAAAAGACAGTCGCCATAACCTTTCCGGCCGAAGGAATGGTCTTCGCCTTTTTTGGTGCAGATTCCCCCTTGGTAACCCATTGTTTAGATTATTATTTGGTCTCAGGAGTATAGTAATGTATCCATGTTTCATCCACAGTGACGAAACGACGCTTAAAGTCCTCCGTATTCTTCTGGAACAGCTGCAAACCATCCTTGCAACACTTCACACGATTCCGTTTTTGGTCAAGCGTGAGCAATCGCGGCACCCATCTTGCGGATAGCTTTCTCATGTCCAAATGTTTTATGCAAAATATTATGTACCCGTTCAGTCGAGATGCCCACAGCACTAGCAATCTCACGCACCTTAACTCTTCTGTCATCCATCACCATATCATGGATTTGATCAATGATTTCTGGAGTCGTAACCTCCACAGGCCGTCCAGAACGTTCAGCGTCAATTGTGCCCATATGGTCGGTCCGAAAATTTTGAAACCACTTATAAACTGTTCTAATCGAAGGTGCAGAGTCACCATAATGTTTATCAAGCTTCTCTTTAGTCTCCTGAGGCGTTTTGCCTTTCATAAAGTAATGTTTAATCACCACACGAAATTCTTTTTCGTCCATTTCTTGAAAATCACTCGACTTCCTTGATTCACACGAATGCCAAACACAAAGAAATAGACCAATATGGCTGAAACTTGGTGTGCGTTCATTCGAGAGATGCTACTAACTAAACATGACCTCGATACGCGCTGGTGGTGCCATCTCTCGGACTTTGCACCGACTTTTCAAACCAGCCTCATATATATATATATATATATATATATATATATATATATATATATATATATATATATATATATATATATATATTAGACATAGAAATGGATTGTACTCGTGGTATACATCTAGTCTAATCACAAAACATAGGAACACCTAGGCTGAAAAGTTTTTGGTCTAGCTACTTAAAACACATTTTTTTTTTTTTTTGCAAAATTCGACTTTATTCATCAACATAGTCTCCTTCAAGAACGATATAATCAGTCCAACGCTTTTCTAACATTTCCATATCTTTCTTGTAGAAGGATTTATCATTGCCTTTAAAACAGGCCTCAGTTTCGGTCATAACTTCTTCATTGGAGCCAAATCTCTTTCCCGGGAGCATTTTTTTGAGATCTGCGAATAGATAATAGTCGATGAAAATTATTCCATGCGCGTCCCAAAATACAGAAGCCAAAACCTCTCCGGCCGACTGTTGTGTCTTTGGTCGCTTCGGGCGACTTTCACCTGTTGCTGTCCACTTAGCTGACTGCCGATTTGATTCCGGCGTGTAGTGGTGGATCCATGCTTCAAGAGCAAAAAAAATCCGTTTTTTTTTGCTCTTAAACAGGTCCAAACAGCGCTCAAATTCATTAACACGTTGTTGTTTTTGGTCCACTCTGAGCGAACGCTGTACCCACTTCGAACAGAGCTTTCTCATGCCCAAATGTTCACGTAAAATATGACCAATACGTTCTTTTGATATCTTTAGGCTGTCAACTATCTCATACGGTTTCACTTTACGGTTATTTTGTGGATTTTTTTATGTTTTCCGGTGTAACCATCTCATTTGGGAGTCCAGAGCGTCCAGCATCATTTGTATCTGTACGACCGCGTTTAAATTCAGCATACCAGTAAATGATGAGGGATTTTCCAGGGGCAGCGTCCCCGTAACACTTATCAAGCTATTGCTTTGCTTAAACGGTATTTTTTCACATCAAAAAACAACATTTAATCAACACGCGAAATTCAATTTTTTTCCATTGTTTTGAAAATATCAAAAGCAGTATCTGTAACTTGTAAACTAATCGTCGCAAAATCATGAAATTTTGACACGTATCGTTTGAAGGTTGGTACTTCCTAAAATCATATGTGTTTTTTGAAAAGGGCGACATCTATGTGTCAGACTAAAAACTTTTCAACCTACGACTTATTTTGTGAATTAAGAAGCCGTTCGGACTTTAAGAGCTAAACGTTTTCCCTAAGTAAAAAATTTTCAGCCTGGTTCGTTACAGGTGTCTAAAACATAGATCCGGCCTAGTTTCCATGAAAGCTAAACCGTCTATTTGTTCAGTTTATTTTGTATTTTAAATATCACCAAATAAATGTTTCTATAAGAAAATTTAATATAAAAATCGAGAGCGAAGGCCTTGGAGCAGACAAATATAGAAAACAGTTTTTTGCATTTTACCACGGTATTTCATTTTTATCGGTTTAATCATAAATAAAAATGAATGTTTTGGTATTTTACTTCATAACATCATAACTTAGCTTAGCTTTTGTGAATTTAAAACGCCAATTGTAAAATTAGACCAGTGTTGAAGTTAGACCTTGCTGGTGAATCAGACAGTTCTCATGATTTTTTGGTTAAATGAGAAATGATGGTTCTTTGGATTAGGTTATGTTAATTTCGAGTAACTTCCTGACATTTCTCCTTGGATGACACGAGGCTTCTTTACACTTCGAGGTTAAAATACTTAATGAGCTCGAAGAAGCTTGAGTTTGGCATAATTACTTTGATTCATCCTCATCTTCATTTTAAATTTAATAGAAACATGTCTGTCGTCTATATATTTCATTTTCTAAAGAATATTTTTATGAATAAACTCTCCTGTAGTGACGAATATCTTCATGGAAACTCTTGAAGATATTTCTTTAATCTCAGCTTTTCTGAAACTAGGGTGTTGGTGTAGATATGTTGACGATGCGTTTGTTATTTGGTCACATGGTGAAGAAAGCCTGAATGCTTTTTTGAATCGTCTTAGTCAACAACAATAAAACACAAAATTTAGAATGGAAACTGAGTCACATGGTATCCTTCCTTTTCTAAATTAGTCGTTAATCTTCCAAAAAAGGAAGATTAACGACATCTTGAGATATTTGGTTTACAGAGAGCATACAGTTTGTCAAGTAAGAACGAGACCGCTCGTATTCTTGAAAAAATGTGTTTCGAGAACATTTTTTGCCATTAATGTATTCTTTGGTGTGCTAGTAACGGTGAAATTACCTTAGTAAGTTGTCCAATCATCACCTGCATCAATAATCGCCTGACATCTTCGAGGCATGCTATCGATGAGATTTTCTGCATACTCGCGCGGCAATAATCTCCAAATTTTTCGAATCTCGCAAGAGAAAGTCCTCGGAGCCTTTCTCCTGAGCTTTCTCTTTACAAGGGACCAAACATTTTCAATAGGTTTGGCGTCCGGTGATTGTAAGGGCCACTCTAGTATTTTATCGCGGGCTCAAGCGAGCCATGTCGCGACATGATTTTCGCCTAGCAAAGATTTCTACAACGTACTTCGGAATTTGTGATGTCGAATGGTCTCATGGGACACATTCAAACCCTATTTTCTTAATTTTGCCGATCCTTGACATAGCGTCAATTTCCAGTCCCGTGAAAACAAAGACACGATTCGTTTTTTGACTTTGCCTACCGAGCTATGTTTTGTATGTCATATTCCGCCAATTTGGATGGGCACAAAGAAAAACTGTCTCGAACCGACGTGCAAACAAGTGACTCATTTTGGATTTTACGTGATTTCGACGAATATTCGGAATCGACTCATACTTTAACTAAAATTCGTCTTAGACAAAGGTTCCCTTTACCGATTTTTTATTGAATCGCTAGAATCGCATCTACCAAAAATGAATTATCGCGGATACCTTCTTACTTGACAGACTAACCTGAAAATAATGGATATTGCATTGACAGTATTAAGCAAGGGAAGAATCTATTTATGAGACGAGAAAAATCGTTTTTTTTTTTTTCAGTAATAAAATAAAATAGTTTTTCTATCCTGTTAAAAAATAATGACTCGAAGTTATAAAGAGAGATTCGAAGATTTTCATGCAAATTAAGCACTTGGAGAAGGAGCGCAGAGCAGGTATATATTTCTATAGACGTGCACTCCGGCTCTTAGCCTCTTTTGGATATTGTAAGTGTACTTCTATTCTTTACTCTGACTTGCGTTCTACAAATGAAAATGCACAATATGAGGTCTGTCGAGTGAGAGCAGATAATTAGCCGCAGTGGCCTAACCACAAAGCAACAGGAGTCGTTTTTTATGAACATAGCACATGTGATTCAGGGAAATTCCCAAAGCGCTACAGGAGCGACGCGTGTGCGAAAAAGACTATTCACGTTAGTCTTAAATCGCTGTAACTTGTAGTCGGCGATCTAGTCAAATCATTCCAAAGCAATGAGGTTCTCCATGTAAAAGACTGCTTGAAAAGGGTTGTACGAGGAGTGACTGAAATTTATACGAATGTAAAGTGTTCGCTCGACGTGTATTTCTAGCATGTACAGTTTTGGGAAGAATTAAGCGGGCTACATCCAGCGAACACTTTCTATGAAAATACTTGTAGTAGCCCACCGTTCTTCAATGCTTCAAAGGAATCAAAGTTGCTGGTCAGTTTTGGGTCTCCAATAAGACGAACAGCTCTCTTCTGAATAGAACCCAAGAAATACAGTGTATGTTCAGAAGCAGAGCCCCAAACATGGGAGCAGTATTCCATCGTTGGTCAAATTTGAGCTTTGTACAGAATTAACAGTTGTAAAGTATATTTGTTTGAAGTTGATAGCAGAATTCTCTCATTGTAGATGCAAATACATGTTGGGGTGCGCCCAGAAAAAAGGAGATTTTTTAAGCATTTTACTGGATTCTGCTACCTGTTTTGAATTAATTTTAAGGGTTCACCCTCTTTTAGGCAGAAAACGACTGCTATACAATAGAGCAGGGGTGCTCAAACTTGAACTGCTGGCGATCTACCTCAATATTGTTAGACTACGATCGATCGACTCTGAAAGGCTGCAAGTAAGTGTGATGCAGGATTGTCGTCTAGGTAGGGTGTATCGTGGCATAGATATTAGTTTTCCGCACAATATGCATTTTTTTAGTCAAGGTGAGTGTAGCTCTGCTCTAAAATGTCAATGAAAAAACTCATAATTATTCAAAATTACAAAACAAACGAGTTCTAGTGTCTAAACTTAACTAAAGAGTGACTTTGGATGTTGAAGAGTGGCACGTGTCCTCAGCATACTTTTCATAAGATGGTACGTAATTACCGAGTGCTAATTGCAAGCATGATGACATATGTTCGTCAGTTAGTCGATTGCGATATTTTGACTTAATTATCTTCATTTGAGAAAATGCAGACTCGCACAAGTAAGTTGACCCAAACATTGCCCCCAGTTGAAGGGCGATTGCGATGTATATCTGATACAATCTGCACTAACTCATTTTCAACAGTGCATGAGTCCATGTTAAACTGACTTGCTATTTCAGTAGCTAAAAACTCATAAATGATGCGATATTTGCCAATTTACTGAAATCATAAAAACGTATTTCGAATTGGCCCAAAATATTTGATAATTCGGCCTCATAAATATCATAATTCAACTGAGCAATCCTTGCTTTCAAAGACGGAAAATTTTTCAGATCCTTTCTTTTCAGTTGATCTATCATAAGTTGCAATTTACTTTTGAATGCGTTTATTGCGCTAATCATCTCAATAATAGTTTTTCCTTTACCTCAAAGCTCCAAATTAATGGTGTTTAAATGCATTGTGATGTCTGTCAAAAATGCCAAATCAGTCAGCCATTTTCCGTTTTTCAGCATCTGAGTGTCATCACCTCTTTCGTCCAAAAAACCGGTTATTTCGGGCAATAATTCTTGAAACTTTTTTCCGCGACTCAACTACCTGACGTCCATGTGAAGAACTAAATCAGTATGTTCAGCTGACTCACTATCTTCCAACTGCAATTTAAAGAGCCATCGTTGCAAGTTACGTACACGGATAAAATTCACAATTTTTATTGCAATGTCCATAATCTCCTCCATGTTTAGAACTTTTGAACCCAAACTTGTTGATGTATAATGCAATGGAAGGAGAAAAATGAAGGGAAATCATCATTAGCTCGACACAATGCCACAAAACCGTTTTTGTTTCCAGTCATTGCTGGTGCTCCATCGGTTGTAATGCACACTAGTTTATATATTGGTAGCTTGTAGTTTGTTACAAAATTGAAGAAAACGTCATATATATCTTCGCCACGGGTCTTTCCTTTCAGAGGAATTATTGTCAAAAACTCTTCCTTAGCCGACATGTCATTGAATACCATTCGAATAAAAATACACAGCTGGACAGTGTCTGTCATATCGGTGGATTCGTCGAACTGTAAAGAAAAGTATGTACATTCCATGATATCATGTTTTAGTTTATCTGCCATGTCCTGACTCATGACTTCAAAACGCCTTGTGACAGTGGGACGAGATAACTTAAGTTTTCTAATAGCAGACATAATTTCTGTTTTATTTTTAAAATTTCCAAATAAAGTCTTACCGGCTTCAATAAATGCTTCCTTCACAACCAATCCATCATCAAATGGTTTCTTGTGTTTCGCCAATATATGAGATATTTTAAATGACGCGATCGCTTTTGATTGTTTGGCTGGTCTTGTGAACATGGTTTGTTCTTTTTTCAAACAAGTTATCAAATCACGTACTTTTCGTTTTCTTAATCCACCCTGTGACGGAAAATCCTTTTCATAGTTTTTATGAACCGTTTTATGATGCCTCTCTAAGTTCCCACGCTTAGGAATTGCAACTGACGCACGGCAAATGAGACAAATGCACTTATTCTTTACCATACAAAAGAAAAATTCTTCCTCCCAATCGTTATTAAAATGATAAGTTTTACTTTTCTTCGCCGCGCTCATTTTGGACTATTTATTAATAAACTTTGTATCGATGTATCGCCTTCAAGTTACAACTCGGACTGACTCCTATTCCTGCAGGCGCAACATTTATATCGGCGCGAACGAAGTCTCGAATGTTCCCGTTAAACACGCCGCCCGAAGTTTCTAGAAAAATCGGCGGGAATCAAAAACGCGGCTTTTCTTTGACAAGTACCGCGCGTTCCTTTGATAAAGCCGCCTTTTGCCGCTAGCAGGGGGTTATTACGATAAAAGAAAGTGATGAGGGGGTTGTTCTGGCCTAATTGTGGATCGAATAAATTTTAGTAGTTTATTCATTACATTTTGTTTTAGTTACCTAAAACAAAATCTGTGAATAGTTCTGTATCGGAATTTTTTTCTTGAGATCGACTCAAAAAGCACTCGCGATCGACCGTTTGAGCACCCCTGCAATAGGGTCATAAAAGGAAAATGAGGGTTCATCGGTAGCATAGCCGTCCGAGCCTAACCTGCTTTAAGTGCTTAATAAATAAAATTATCTTAAAAATAAAGTTATAGAAATATAAGATTTAATACCAAAAATTTTTTAATCTATAGATCTATGTATATATAAAAATTCACAATTCACACTTTAATAAGTACTTTAATTACAATCAAGAACAATCATCATTTTCAAAATCTGTAGACTCGACTTCTCTTAAATTGATCATTGAGGGTTCTATTTCCACAGTTTCTTCGATGTATTCGTCAAGTTTCCATATTTTATTTTCTTCTTCTATAACGTGTCGAATGACATTTTTCCAATTATCCTCTTTGATCCTCTCTATTCCGGCGAGTAATAATTGCCTTACATCTTGAAGTTTGAACGTAGTGTTTTCCCTTGAAAAGAAACCTCTCATTTGTGCCCAAATTAGCTCTATGGGATTCAATTCGCGATAATATGGAGGTAATCTAAGCACTGTGATATTCCGTTCCTTTGCCATCTCATCAACTGCGTATTTCTTGAACTGTGCCTTATTTTGTTTGGCAATTTTGAGAATCTCCGTTTTTAACAAACCATCCTTATGTTTGAGATTTTTTGTCTCTTATCCATTGAAGAATATCCGCTTTCTTCCATGAATTTGTCGGGAGTCGTTCTAATACTCGAGAATGGTATGGGGTAATGTATAATACTGTAACTGTTTCTGCTGGTATACATTCAATCATTTGTTGGAAGTACTCCTCAAAAACATCGGCCGCCATCTCCTCATGGTAATCTTTAGTTGACTTTGATTCGAATTCCAACAAGCCATCGTCGAGAAATCCGTTTTCACTACCAATATGTGCTATAATTGGCCTGCGAGTTTTTCCTAAAGGGAGTTGTAATCCAGTTGATCAGCCTTCCATAAAAACTTGTTTAGCACTCTTAATGTTTTTGTCAATCCAGAATTTTTTCACTGTGTGTCCTTCATTAACCCAAGTCGCATCTAAATAAAAAATATTTCTTTCTTCGGCTCGAAATTTTCTGATTGCTAGTAGATATTCTCTTCTCCAACAAATTATTCTGTTTTATCAACAAGAACAGATTTTCTTTTGTGTTTTCCGAACAAAAATTCAGGTTATGAAGGATTTTCCATAATTTCAATTTTTTTAAATCTGGTAAATCCCAGTTCAAACTGCATGTCGCTAACTGCTAAGGAATTTTATTTTTGGTCTTTAAGGCTTCGCAATACACATGAAATCACCGAAATTTTAAAATAAATTAAAAATTAAAATATTTTATACGAGAACCAGGCTTTCTCGCACAATCTCTGCTACAGAACATGTTAAAGAATGTCTTTTTGTATAACCCTGTTCAAACTGGATGGGATTTCTTGCAAAACTTTATGTAGTGTAGGTTTTTTTTTAATAAAAAAAAATGGTGTACTTTTCTTTTTATTGCGTTTTTAAAGTCTTCATCGAACTCTGAGGGCTCCTTTCCTTTGTGATTCTGAGGTTCGTTGCAAGGACCGCGTTTTCTTTCTTTTAGAAATCTGTAAATAGTCGCTGGTCCAACTCCCGTCATATTGGCACAGCTTTCCACAATTTCACGTACTTAGCTTGTTGGCTGTTGATGCACTAGGGCATCGTGAACGTTAAGTATCATTGTTTTTTCTCGCAGGGAAAATGCAGAATTGCAGACTCCGCGAAGTTTGACCGGGGCAAAACTGAAAGTTGAAGCCATCGCTATTCTGATTTGAACTATGCATATTATAGGTATTTGCTTTATTTTTATATTTACACAGAATATTTTTATTGCATACTTAGGTACTTAGGCACCTACCTATCGATAAGTACTTTGATTAATTATATTCCAATAATTTAAGAATAATAAATAAGGGTACTGTCATCTATAAAGCAGTATATTGCATTCCTGGTCCTTTCCAGCAGATCGTTGATGTAGGTGAGAAAGAGAGTAGGAGAGAGTATGGAGCCTTGAAGCATTCCGGCGTTTATAGTGAAGGGGGTTAGAAAGACATCCGTCGACTGTCACTCGTAAAGAACACTCTCTGAAGTAACACAAGCGCCATAAACAGAACTTTTCAGGCATATCATAAGAGCGTAACTTACCCAACAATCTATCGTGCCATACACAGTCGAATCCCTTGGATATATCAACTACAACCTCTCGAAGCTCTCCAAAGTGTTCGATTGCGTTATTCCAAACAAGTGTTACATAAGTTAGAAGATTTCCTGTTAATCTTTGCTTACGAAAGACATATTGATGGTCGATAATAATATTAAATCCTTCAAGATATTTTAGCACATGCCTTTTCTATGACTTTCGATATTATTGAAAGGAGTGCGACTGGTTGGTAGTTGTTATAGTCTTGCCTTTTTTGAGTATCGGCTGAACTGTAGCGCACTTCCAGCAGGAAGGAAATAATTCCCTTCTGTAGGATAGGTTGAAAAGTCTACAGAAAACTGGTGTTAGTTCCCTGGCGCATTTTTTGAGTAGTATGGCAGGTATACCGTCAGCGCTAGAAGGTTTTTTGATGTCTACCTTCAATTATGATTTATTATCACAGTGTTTAGGTGAAGACACACAAAATGCAAATGAAAGTTTTATTTCAACAGTGTGGCGGCGGGCTCTAAAACACTTGAATTGTGGAAATAAAATTATAGAAATTGCCGCTTTCACGGCTGCTTGTATTTTTAATGAAGGGTATTCTGTAATTTTACAAATGATAAATGCTCTAGAAATAAAAATTGGACCGGAAATAAAATAATTTGTCTTCTACTACGATTCGAATCGAATCGAGAGGCAAGAGCACCGCATAGTGGAGGCCATCAAAGTAGCTCGAACAGCCCAAAGCTCATAAAAAGCAAAAATGCTTTTTATGAGGAAGAATAAGGGCTACTTTATGGTGCTGGTATAGCAGATTAACAAATAAATGAAATAAGTTATTTATAATATTTTTTGAACTCTAAACTTTAAATAGTGCTCCTGTAATATTAAATTTTCACAATTTTACCAAACTTGTGTACATGATTAAAAACAAACTAATTATCCTATCAGCTTTATCCAAAATTGTTTGGTCTCGTAATACCTAACCATCATCAATGAACCTAAAAAATTTATAAAAACCATTTTAACTATTTTTTTGCAAAAACAAAAAAAATAATCGGTGAAAATTCACTTTTTATTTCAAGCGCCATCAAATTTAAATATTTATATATTTTTAATATTTTTTTAGGATTAAATTTTATATTAATTAAAAATTTCTTTAATTTTTTTTGTAGATATAAAATTCATTGGATCGTCAAGAGAGAATCAGATCAATCAATAAAGAAATCAAGGTGACTTGTAAAAAGAACAAAAACGCATACTTGAATAATATATGTGAGGAGCTAGAACAACATGCTATAAACAATCGACCGCAAGAACTTTATGGAAAAATAAAAAACTTTTCGAAAGAATTCAAATCTAAAACACAAATATCGGAGATAAGGAGGGTAGAACAGTTGCCGACATGCTTGGAATCATTGACGTTTGAAAGGATTACTATAAAAAACTTTTTGTGCCGTAACTCGTGGACGACTGCATTGTCGACAATGAAGCCGCAGAACAACAAGAGCCATGTATTCTTAAATCTGAAATCAGGAAGGCTAATCAAATGTTAAAGAGCAGAAAATCAGCAGGTACTGACGAGATAACCGCAGAAATAATGAAGGGGATGGGAGAAACCGCCGTGAGTATGCTACATCAACTGTATAATGTGGTATGAAAGATGGCTGAAAGATTGGGGGGAAGTTGCATTTATACCCTTGCATAAGAAAGAATCCCCTTTAGATTGCAGCAACTATAGAACAATCGCTCTGGTGTCACACGCTGCTAAGGTGATTATCTGGATCCTAAATGAGAGACTGAAAACTTTTCTGCTGCTACAAAAATCTACCGACCAAACAGGCCTTATTCCAGGAAGAGAGACTAGATACGCTAGATAATAGAAAAAGTCAGGGAATGCCAAATAACAACCTATATCTGTTTTATAGACTACTCCTAAAGCTTTTGACTGCATACAATGGTATAAACTCTGATGGATTCTAATCAGCATGGGAACATCTATACATCTTGTAAACCTTATGCAATCCCTGTATGAGAACACAAATGGCAATATTAAATTGAATAAATCTTTGTCCGAACGTAGAAGCCGACATCAGATAGGGCTGTATTCTGTCAGCCTTACTTTTTAAAATATACAGTGAACATATAATGAGGTCTGTTTTGGATGACTAGAGTGGGGTTGTGATAAAGCTAAGTAACCTTAGATATGCGGATGATACTGTGATACTTGCAACTTTAATACAAAATCTAGAATCAATTATGAAGCGCCTGGAAATCACTAGCAAAAACTATCGATTGACAACTAATAGAGCGAAAACCAAAGTAATGATTGTTAGTCGTAATGAACATCTGTCACACATAAATGAAATTGCTGGTTTCACGCTTGTAGACCATTTCAACTATTTGGGATCCCTCATAACTAACAATGCAATGGTGGCTGTGAAGCAAAAGTAAAAAGATTGGCTATTGCTAGAAACTCGACGATGAAACTTACTAAGGTCTGGAAAGATCCTGTCACAAACAATACAAAGTTAAGATTGCTATCCAGCGTTATATTCCCGATAGCAACTTACGCATCGGAAACATGGACCATTAAACAAGCGTACTGACGAGATAAACGAGATAACGAATCGATGCGTTTGAAATGTGAGCATATCGAAGAATGTATCATATACCGAACTAATGGATCTATTCTTAAAGAGCTTAGTATAAATGACCGACTTTCAAATAGAATGAATAGTCGGTACCCGAAATATTTTGGTCACATTATGAGGAAAGTAGATGCGACGGAAAAGTTTGTAGTAACGGGGAAGGTAGAAGATCAAAGGGACTGTCTCCAACAAGATGGTCCGACCAAATAAGATCTCTCCTTTGTATGAGTATGCACGAGTCAAGTCAGGTTGCAGAGGATCGAGATGCCTAGAAAATGTCTGTTGAGAGAGAGAGAAAAAATAGAGAGAGAGAGAGAGAGAGAGAGAGAGAGAGAGAGAGAGAGAGAGAGAGAGAGAGAATTTCAGCTCCCACTTGGTACACAAGCAAGCGACTCCGCGGACGGGGCCCAGTAGAAGAACACCTCTTATGATACCATTTTTATTACAATTATTGCCGAATTTATTTTTTTACATGCTCAAATATGTAATAAAATAATTACCAACTCAAAAAAGTGTCAGATTTTTTCTTCTATTAAAGAAAAATAATTAACAGTGACTTTTTTTAGCTCGTTAAAGTAGGTTCTCCCCACAGTGTCCGTTTAATCGCTTTAAAAACTCGGCTCCCAGTCAAGATATTAATAAGGACTCACCAGTAGATAGTCCTTACATAATTAATACCTTATATTGTAGACAAAACAGCAAAATTTCCTGAACTTTACTTTAACCTCCACAAAAAAAGCGTCAAATTATCATATGGGTTTTTCGACAAAAAAATATTTTTTCTATTATTTGTATTGACCAAAATTAATAATTTTGTTAATGATAACGTATTTCCCTTCGTAGAATACAACTACAATACCCGTTTTTATAAATGAAACCTGTTTAAAACAAACTAATCGTTACATAATCGGACAGCTTTAATGACGAAGGTATTACGTATTAATACTTATTAGATTTCTTTGGAGTCATGAACTTTCCTACTAACTTAAGTCTACCTGGTACAGTCAATCTGGATCGAATTACTTTCATATCTCAGATATTGTTTAAAATTTTTACTAAGAATTCATGCTCAATAATTTATTTTGTCAAACATTATCAATCATTCACTAGTTTCTTGAAAATGCGTAACAATTTAATATACGAAGGTCATTCAATAAGTAAAGAGACAATTGGTGTCAGCTTAAACCCATTTAACGAAACCGCACTATACTTCTAGGAGTACAAGTTGGCAACCTTGTGATGAGTTTTAGTCAGCTGTTCGATCATGTAATGTAAACATAACCTCAAAATATCCAATTTACCATTCTCTCGCAAAATTCGAAAAATTTGCAAAGTATGAAGAAAATCTCGTCGACAGCATGCCCCGAAGATCATCATATTCGGCACGTTGGATTTTTGCCTCCTCTAACTTGTCATCCACACAGATATATCTGTTGCAATTTTATCCACTTGCTGCATCCAGTTCGTGCCCGTTAATCTTTTAATGCCGTCGGTCCATCTCGTTAATGTACGTCCATGACTTCTTTGGTTATTCCGTGGCAGCCATTCGATGATTCGGCTAGTCCATCAATTGTCCGTTAGTCTAGCTATGTGTCCGGCCCAGCTCCATCTTAGTTTGCTGATTCTTTCGACTACGTCTGTCGCTCTGGACCGTCTGCGAATTTCCTCGTTTGGTATTCGATCTTTAGGATGTACGCCTAACCTTCGTCACTCCATAGGATGTTGGGTTACTTGTAATTTGTGTATTATTTCTTTGTTCATGGCCCAGGACTCTGTGCCATAGGTCAGCACAGGTAGCATGAACTGGTCAAATGTTCTCGCCTTTAATGTGTTTGGCGCGTCTGAATTAACGATCCCATATGGCCTGCTAAAAGCTGACCATGCCAGTGATATCCTTCTAGAGAGATCTGCCTTGAGGTTATCTTCTGATAGTGTTATTTTCTGCCCTAAATATACGTAGGATTTGGCTTTTCTTATTGGCAAGTTGTCGATTTGAATTGATATTTCCTCCTTTGAAATAGTTTCATTAGTCGTGAACTTTGTTTTTGAGGTTTTCATTTTAAGTCTCACTTTCTTGGATTCTTGATACAGCTTTGTCGCTATTTCTTGTAGTTCTTCCCTATTAGAAGTTATCAAAACCACATCGTTTGCAAAACGCAGATGGCCTCGATATTCGCTTTCTATTTTGATTCCTTTTTCCTCCCAATTCATCTCTTTAAATACGTCCTCTAATGCCAAGGTGAACTGTTTGGGAGACATTGGGTCCCCTGGTCTCACACCTCTGTTGATTTGGATTTTGTTGTTTTTTCCATGTAGTGCTACTTGGCATGATGCTTTTTTTGTAAACGTTAGTTAAGACATTTAGGACTTACCAGGTTTCTATCGAGTCGAAAGCCTTTTCGTAGTCGACTAGTGCTATCCAAAGGGTGATGTATTCGTTAGATTTTTCTATTAACGTTCTTACTACTTGGAGATGATCTGAAGCTTTTCTTAAAATCGGCCTGTTCTCGTGGTTGGTATATGTCTAGTTTTGATGTTAGTCTTTCTGTTATTATTTTGGTGAATAGCTTATGTAGTGTTAATAGTAGGATCATAATTGCATTATAACAATCTGCCGGAGAATCTATGTTCTCTAGACATCTGTTAAATTAAGTTGGGAATGTGGAATCTTGGCACAATGATACTACTCAGTATATATCACCACTACACCAAACACTTTATTTTTGTGCTCGACGCGCGTTTCGCTAACCATGTTAGCTTCATCAGGAGCGATGATTGACTCAACGCGCGTCGAGTGCAAAAATAAAGTGTTTGGTGTAGTGGTGATATATACTGAGTAGTATCTGTTAAATATGCATTCTAACATTTCCAGAACTGTTTGTCCTCCTAGTTGTAATTGCAACTTTAATATGCCGTCGTCTCCTGCCTTTAGTCGACTTGTTCAAGGATTTGGAGACTTCTTCTTTGGTTATGGCTGGGTTCTCTTCTGAACTTACATTTTATATTGGTTTTCTCTCTTGCTCAGTTTTTCCAGGAGGTGCTCCTTCACTTGTGTATAGGTTTTTATAGTAATTCTCAGTTGTTCTCTTTATTTCTTCTATGTGTGATATCGTCTCATCATTTTCGTTAGTTATTTTTACTATTCGTGTTCTTCGTCCTTCTCTTCACGTTTTTGTAAGGTGTTTTAGGCTTTTCCCCTTTTCCAATGTTTGCAAGATTTGTTGGTTCTTGTATTTTTTTAAGTCACGCCTAATATTCTTCCTTGTCGTTTTATTTATTTCTGCGAGTTCTGCATTCTGGTTATTAGTTGGCTCGTTTCTTATCTTCGTCTTTTTTATATCAGGATAATAGTTTCATTTGTGAGTTTTTTTTTGCTTCTGAGGTTTCCTTGTTATAAATTTTCCTGCAGTTTCCGTGATGCGTTGGGTTACTTGCTTATTAATTTCGTTTAATGAGCGCGTGCTTTGTAATTTTGAGCTTTCTGAGTTCATGCACATATTCTTTCTTCTTGGTTCTTATTTGATCAACGTCAAAGTGCTCTTTCTTAGGTTGCATTAGCTTTTTTCTTTCTAATCTTGTGTTAAAGCGTCCTGTACTTCTCACCATTCTGTGGTCACTTTCCATGTTAACTTAATTTATTATTTCTGTGTTCATAATTATATTTTTGTTGTTTGTGATGCTGTAATCTATCTCATTCTTGGTTGTTCCGTTGGAACTTTTCCATGTCCATCGTCTTTTTTTTTATAAGTCTAGCACATGTGTTGCAGGGAAGTCCCTAAAGCGCTCCAGGAGAGGCACGTATACAGAAAAAGCGAGTCACGTTGTTCTTGAATCGCTGTAAATTGTACTCGGTGGGAAACTCAGCCCCGGGCAAGTCCAAAGGGATGATGTTCTCCATATAAAAGACTGTTCGAAAAGCGTTGTACGCGGAGTAACAAGCTGAACCTCATATGGATGTAAAGTATTAGCGCAACGTGTATTTCTAACATGCACCGCTCTGGGAGGAATTAAGCGAGCTACATCCTTCGAACGTCTGTAATCCTTTTTATGGAAGTAGGTATTCATAATGTAATAGTTGTTTTCTTGTACGAAGTCTATCAATCTTTGCCCTCTCTCTTTACGTTCTCCCAATCCGAAGGGCCCTACACCTTTTTCATTTTCTTCCTGTCTTATACCTATTTTGGCGTTAAAATCGTCGATTATTACTGTGAAATTGATTTTAACGATTATTGACGCAGAAGGTGATTGCGCCGTCGTTAGCAAACCAAAGAATACATTGATGGCAAAAAACGTTCTCGAAACACATCACGTTCTTACTTGACAGACTGTAGATAATGAATAGTTTCGCTAAAAAAAAATTCCTAAAAAAACGCTGTTACCTGTACCTAATATTGCCCTCAATTTTTAGTAAAGATTGACCGTCCAAGGTAGCCTTAATACCGAGATCTGACTAAGATGAAATTGGTACCTAAATAGAGATGTTACAAGACAATGCATTGCATTTTTTTTTTCATCGGAAATTTATGTTTTTTTAAGTGTGTAGTTAATTTAGTAATAGCAATTATTTATAAGGACGCAATAAATAATCGTAAATTCACTTAATACAGTTGAATCAGTTTAATTTTATTTATTATTTTTAATAATTCAAGTGCAACAGGCGCTGAACATTGAGAAAATTTAAAAATTGTGAGGATTTTTCTAGAATTGTAAAAACACAAAAACTGAAAATAACAAAAATTTTAAATTATTTTCAAGAAAAAACAGTTTTTTATTTACACAAGAGGACAACTATTGTCGAATGTTTGTTTACATAGTTTTTAAGCTTTGTATGTATGAGGCTATAGCGTCATTGCTTAGCACGAAAATGGCATATACAAACTTCATATACTACCCTCGTATTTTAGTTTCGTACTTTTAATATTTTTGTCCTGAAAAAAAATGCTAAACCTGATTAGTTCTGATACATATACACACATTTCGTAATTCTTTATAAAATATGTTTATGACTACATATCTAGACTGGTAAAAAAATACAATATATCATAAAACAATCATTTTTGTTTCATTAGAGCGTTTATTACTTTGAGAGTGTCTCTGTCTCTTTTCTCGCGTCGTTGCTTGATTCCGAGCGTCGTGACCTCTATTGCCTTTTTCTACACAGAGTCTATAACAGCTCTCCAGGCTTTTATATTTTCGTAAACTCTCATCACCTCTGGCAATTCCAAATGCACTGTAGTCCTGATTTGATCAATGTTGGGTAATCTACCTCTTTTTATTCTGCCGTCAACTTTCCCTTGGATCATGAATTTTTCCATGTCATCCCTTCTTATTAAATCACAAAAAAAATGACGCTATTTTTTTTCTGGAACGATGCTAACAGCCGGTCAGTATTTTGAATATTAAGATCATTGGGTCGTCAAGAGAGAATCAGATCAATCAATAAAGAAATCAAGGTGACTTTTAAAAAGAACAAAAACGCATACTTGAATAATATATGTGAGAAGCTAGAACAACATGCTATAAATAATCGACCACAAGAACTTTATGAAAAAGTGAAATACCTCTCGAAAGAATTCAAATCTAAAACACAAATAATCGGAGATAAGGAAGGCAGAACAGTTGCCGACATGCCTGGAATCATTGACGTTTGAAAGGATTACTATAAAAAACTTTTTGTGCCGCAACTCGTGGACGACTGCATCATCGACAATGAAGCCGCAGAAGAACAAGAGCCATGTATTCTTAAATCTGAAGTCAGGAAGGCTATTCAAAGATTAAAGAACAGAAAAGCAGCAGGTACTGACGAGATAACCGCAGAAATAATAAAGATGATGGGAGAAACCGCCGTGACTATGCTACATCAACTGTGTAATGTGGTATGGAAGATGGCCTAAAGATTGGTGTGAAGTTGCATTTATGCCCGCGTCTATTACTTTGTGACTGTCTCTGTCTCTTTCTCTCTCTTTCTCTCGCATCGTTGCTCGATTCCGAGCGTCGTGACCTCTATTGCCTTTTTCTACACAGAGTCTATAACAGCTCTCCAGGCTTCTATATTTTCGTAACCTCTCATCACCTCTGGCAATTCCAAATGCACTGTAGTCCTGATTTGATCAATGTTGAGTAATCTACCTCTTTTTATTCTGCCGTCAACTTTCCCTTGGATCATGAATTTTTCCACGCCATCCCTTCTTATTAAATCACAAAAAAATGATGCTATTTTTTTTCTGAACCGATGCTAACAGCCGGTCACTATTTTGAATATTAAGATCACTCAGAATAGACGCATTTGTTTTAAAGCCTCTATTTTTTACGGCATGCTGCATTAATACTCCATGTTTCGGCTCCGTATGTCTTTTTTTATCGTTCGCCTTCCCACCTGAATAGGGATTTTAGCCCTTTTCATATCTTAAGGATATGGGCGAAGGGATCGTAATACCCGTCAACGTTGTCCAAGTTCCAAATATACATTTTTGTATTTTACAACACCTTTTAGACAACGCGGCAGTACTGCCACGGACGTTATTGCATTTCTGCGAACAACTACTATCTATGTACGTGGCCAGGTTAAATATACTTAAATAAATTAATAAATAAGTAATCGACCTACCGGGAGACCTTCTGCTCTGCAAGCAAGTACTACGCCACGGAGCAACGGGCTGCCACACACATCATATGTATATATATATATATATATATATATATATATATATATATATATATATATATATATATATATATATACTGTCCTCTTATTTATCAATCAACCCAGGATCGACAAATAAGAGAATATACATTCGAGTACTTATTCTCATACTGGCTTAACATCGTGGTAAGGTACAATAAATTATACCTAAAACTGAAAAACATACCAGCCCAGCGACAGCTACTATCGAATGGTCAGGGCTCAAATAAATGCCAATCTAAGGAAAATCTCTCTATAACATGATTAGAAAATCTTCAGATCCACATACAGAATTCGAGGTCTTAGATACGAACAAAGATGTTTGCATGGAAAAGATCAATGATCAATCAATATATATATATATATATATATATATATATATATATATATATATATATATATATATATATATATATATATATAAATATATATACTTAAAAATACAATCTTAGTTGGTGAACTCGGCAAAGAAGGGGGCGTGATAAGAGATCACACAATTTTCATAAAGCCAATATTTCGGTCCTGGATTGGGACCTTCTTCAGGGCAGAACTGAAATCAATTAAATCAAAAAAAAAAACTCGCATGAGAAGTGCAAAGATTTCGTTAGCCTGAATGGCCGTAGGTAGCTTATAAAGGGTGTTTTTTATAGAGGTATAGAACTTTGAAATGAAATAAAACAAAGATGAATTTTTTAAATTGACATGGAATTTACTTTATTCGAAAGATAATCTTCTGGCATTATAATTTAAATATGACTTCTGGCATATGACCGCCAGGGCTGGCTCGGACGTAGTCTAATCTGGAGGTCCAATTTTCGATGACTTTTTCCAACATTTGTGGCCGTATATCGGCAATAACGCAGCGAATGTTGTCCTCCAAGTGATCAATCGTTTCGGGCTTATCGGCGTAGACTAGCGACTTCACATATCCCCACTGAAAATAGTCTAGCGGCGTTAAATCGCACGATCTTGGAGGCCAATTCACGGGTCCGAAACGTAAAACTATGCGGTTACCAAACGTTTCGTTCAATAAATCAATTGTGGCACGAGCTGTGTGACATATTGCGCCGTCTTGTTGAAACCACAGCTCCTGCCCATCATGGTTGTTCAATTGATGAACGAAAAAGTCAGTAATCATGGCTCTATAGCGGTCACCATTGACTGTAACGTTCTGACTAGCATCGTTTTTAAAGAAGTACGGACCAATGATTCCACCAGCCCATAAAGCACACCAAACAGTCAGTTTTTCTGGATGTAACGGTGTCTCAACATACACTTGAGGATTATCATCACTCCAAATACGGCAGTTTTGTTTATTGACGTATCCATTCAAACAAAAGTGAGCTTCATCGCTAAACAAAATTCGCTTATGAAAATCGGGATCGACGGCAATCTTGTTTTGGGCCCATTCACCGAATCTACGCCTTGCTAGGTGATCGTGTGGCTTCAATTGTTGCACGAGTTGGATTTTGTAAGCACGCAAACCAAGATCTTTCCGCAAAATCTTCCATAAAGTGGAGGGACACATATCCAATTCCTGTGCACGATGGCGGATAGACTGATTCGGGTCTTCCTCTACGCTACGCTCTACAGCAGCAATGACTTCTTCTGTACGCACTGTACGACGTCTCTGTGGATGCGTATTATCATTTAGAGTAAACTTGGTGCGAAAACGTTCCATAGTTAATCGAATTAATTGCTCTGATGGACGATTATGTTGACCGTAGTGCGCGATACGTATTTCGAACAGAACCATGTTTTTCAAAACAAATTTGCACAATTTGGAAGCGTTGTTCAGGCGTCAGTCTATTCATGTTGAAATGCCAAACCAAACTAAACATAAATCACTTGACAGCTGACAAAATGGCCGCCAGTTAAAAAAGTGTTGCCAACTTAAAGTTTTATACCTCTATAAAAAACACCCTTTACATAAAAAAGTTGTTACATGAAAAAATTGGTCAATCCATAAAATATATAAAATACACACTAAAACACTGTAGACAAAATTATAAAAACCAAATTTAAAACATGGATGTCATTGGGAACCTTGGATGATGAGAACGTTGTTAATTATTTCACCTGTGACCACCACACATGGCCACCGCCATATAGGAAAGATGACCATGTGTGATGAAATAATTAACAACGTTCTCAACATCCAAGGTTCCCAATGACATCCATGTTTTAAATTTGGTTTTTATAATTTTGTCTACAGTGTTTTAGTGTGTATTTTATATATTTTATGGATTGACCAACTTTTTTATGTAACAACTTTTTATGTATAAGCTACCTACGGCTATTCAGGCTAACGAAATCTTTGCACTTCTCATGTGAGTTTTTTTTTTTTTTTTTTTGATTTATTATTACTAATATTTTATTCTTGTTCTACACTAATTTTATTTATTATAACAACCTAATGATAACATCATTAATTTAAATTTGTCCCAAACACGATCAGTGAATACGCTTTGTTCTTCTTTTCAGTTCTGCCCTGAAGAAGGTCCCAATCCAGGACCGAAATATTGGCTTTGTGAACATTGTGTGATCTCTTATCACGCCCCCTTTTTTGCCGAGTTCCCCAACTAAGATTGTATTTTTAAGAATTTTGGTAGATACGGCAATCTTTTGCTTTCTTTCTTTATTATGTATATATATATATATATATATATATATATATATATATATATATATATATTTATGTAGATATATAAGAATTACATGTAAGGATGAGGGAGCGTTAAAGGGAACAGCTCTGAATATATGTTTTATGGCATTTTCAGGATTCTTGGAGCCAAACATTCTTGTCATTTTTCCATTTTGTTCAGTAGTATTTATAAGGAACTAAGTTCTGACCTCAAAGAAAAGAATGTATGTATTTACCCAGTGCTTCGCTTTCAGATACAAGTTGTCAAGCCAATCTATTTTTTTGAGGTCACCAAACTAATATTTCTCTATATAGTAATTCAAATAAGATCAGAAATAATGAAAAACAAAACTAACTGCTCAGCTCCTAGAATCCTAAATGGGATGTAAAATACGATATAAACCATCGCACCCCTATATAATTTTAAAGTATCGCACCCAAACATCAGGAAAAATTCTCGATATACTATTGAAACTACATAAAATTTATTAACCCTCATCCGTGTCGCCCTCCTTTCTTGGAACAACATCACTAAATTTAAACGCGATATTTCATTTCGTTCTAGAGTTATAACGCCAGCAGATCAACATACAGACAGACCAACAGAAATACTATTTTGTTTGCCATTACGAACCCTGAATCCCTATGTAAACTTCTCGGAGGATAACTTTTTTCACAAATAAAATACTTTTATTGGCAGGGGAAGGGGTAATTAAATAGGATAGAATTATGCACATTTTTTTAAACAAAAAACGGCCAAATGCAAATCAAACTTGCGCAATTAGTGTTCCGTACGGTGATTTGCTTTTAAAATAAACAATTTTATTACCCTAAATCACTTTTCGACAAAGTTTGTTTCCGATCTTCGTCGAAAATTTATGACTTTGAAATTTTTTTGTTTTGATATACCAAATAAACTATCAAAGGTAATGCACTCGTAATAATTTTCGTTTAATCTACCCCTTGTGAAGAATATTTCAGAATTTTTTCAAAATTTTTGATCAGTACTTTTCGAGATACGGGAGGGGGACAGCGATTTTTGGCAATGTTTTAAAAATAATGCAAACAAAAGTGTGCACAAATATTACATCATATATATTTTTGAACTCGTGTTTTTACCAACTTTCTTTTGACACCCCTCTTGATAGAAGACTTGGTAAAAAAATTTTTTTTTCACTTCCAATTTAACTCCCCAAAACTAACCAAACCAAAATTTAACTTTCAAAACTACGCGGCTCTAATTAGGCCATCAATTCCTATATTTGGGCCCAATTTCAACTTTCCATATCAAATAGTTTGGGAGAAAATCGGGTGTGACAGACGAACAGACACCGAAGTGATCTTATAAGTGTTCCGTACGGAACACTAAAATTAATTACAAAATAGTTTTCCAGTTCTACCAGTCATCGTACAAGAAAAACACAAGTTACAGGTGTCGACGCGTGTTAGAATTAATTAATAAATAAGGTAACTGTAAACATATATTTAGGTTATTAAACCTGAAATAATGTGATTCCCCGTAGCCCATGTGGTTTTTTTAATGATCGTTTTTTGCTTTGTTAAAATTTTACCCATTAAAAAAAATCTGTGTCGGGATTTTGATCTATCAAGGCTCTATTAGGTTGATCTTGTTTTTTGATGATCACAAGATTTCAATTTATTTCACAAGATTTCAATTTATTTGAAGACACGCACTTCTGGGAAATCCTTAAATTGTTCTACTAGTGGCTGTGTTGATACAAAAGTTCATTGACATCAAGTAAATTTTGACTTTATCATGTTTTCATTTGTATAGGATGTCCCAAAAATCTCAGGCGCCTGCCAAACTTTTTATTTTAAGCGAAACGTGATGTAAAATCTCTTTCTCTCTTAATCCTTCCACCCCAATAGCAGTATGGGTGACACTATGCGGTTGCTGCCTCAACAGTCATTCCCTAGGCATCTCGATCCAGTGCGACCTGACTTGACTCGTGCATATGCATATCAAGGAGAGATCTTACTTGGTATGGATATGCCATCTTGTTGGAAAACCCTCCCCTTGATCTTCTACCTTCTACCTTCCCCGTTACTACAAGCTTTTCCATGGCATCCACTTTCCTCATAATGCGACCGAAATATTTCAGGTGTTGTCTATTAATTCTATTTGAAAGACAGTTATTTATACTAAGCTCTTCAAGAATAGATACATTAGTACATTGTTCGGTATATGATACTCTCAGGATTCTTCGATATGCCCACATCTCGAACGCATCGATTCGTCTCTTGACAGCTTGTTTAATGGTCTATGTTTCCGATTGTTTGTTCCCAGTTGCTATGGGGAATATAAGGTTGGATAGCAATCTTAACTTTGTGTTTTTTGTGACAGCTGGATCTTTCTATACCTTGGAGAGTTGGATTGTCCAGTTTCCAGCCAAAGCCAAACGTCTTCTTACTTCCGCTTCACAGCGACTATTGTTAGTTATGAGGAATCCCAAATAGTTGAAATGGTCTACAACAGTGAAACCAGCAATTTCATTTATGTGTGACAGCTGTTCATTACCACTAACAATCATTACTTTGATTTCCGTTCTATTAATTGTCAATCCATAGTTTTCGCAAGTGATTTCCGCACCGCACCATAATTGATTCTAGTGATTAGTACTAAAGCCAAAAATGACAATCTCTGGTTTAAATGTATCCGTACTGATTGAAAATTTCAAGTTTAAAGCCCTCTTTGGACAAATAGATCCCTCTCCGTATGCGTTTTGACTGCTCCTGTATCTTATTAGGGGATCAAAGAATCGGAAATAATCATATAATCAATAGCTAAAAGCAAGAAGTACCTGGCCACTAAAGGAGATAATATAGTGTCCTGGCTATAAGGATGTATTTCAACCATCTCCAAGGATATTATACTGTAATCACTGGTGGTAGTTGACGACTTATATTTCTATTAAGTCTATTTACAAGAGTATTATTATTGAGAAGAGGCAATATTTCAGAAATCTTATGAGAAATAATTCAACCCACGACCTCTAAGGCAACCCCTCCAAAAATTTTTTAAGAGAAATTTTATAATCTCTATTTTGTTTCTCAATTTGTGAGTAACCTATTTTTGGGGTACTTACCAATGAATATTGAATTTTTTTGTTTTCAAAATTTTTGATAGAATTTTGAAAAGATATTGTTTTTAAGAGTATTTTTTTACAAAAAAAAAAACATATTACCACAGTAAACCCAATACAGCACCAAAACTCAGGGGTAACCGTATAGAAAAATCAGGTTTTCAAGAGGTCACGTGGCAGTCCGCCATGTTAAAAAGGGGACTAGCGGGAGATTTTAAATAGAAATAATGTTACTGTACAGGGTGAATCAACGACAGAGTAAAGTTTATTATCGTATTTGTTTTGGAAATGACGAAAAAATGTTAAATGCAATAGTTTTAGGGAATGTTAAGGTGCATAGTTTACAATTATTTTTGAGTATACAGGTTACCTCAAAAAAGTGTGGCCGATATAACATGTTTTTTTAAATGCGTTCTGCATAAAATTTTATAACTTTTTTATTAATAATGTTATATGCCGAAACCTAGTAGTTTTTCAAATATGTCAATTTGTTTTTAAAAAATACTAGTTTTCAGTTTTGTAAAAAATTGCCAGTAGCGCCATTGTTTCTGAACGTGGAATACTCATAATTGGTACGAGCGTTCTATAGAGATGAAAGAAAAAGACATATGTAAAGAAATTTGAGTTAGCTGCTACAGGGTGTTCAAAATAAATTTATGCATTTCGACTATTTTAAATAGAAAAATCTCAAATTTTTTTAAATGCACACCCTGTTATTTTTTTTTTTTGATAGATTTTACAAAACTCTCCAACTTTTATTAAGTATGTCATATATCTATTTCTAATAGTTTTCGATTTATTTTGAATTTTTCAATTTTTACCCTTGTTTTTAATACACTTACGCTATTGTGAAAACATGAACAAATAGTTAATAATAATTTTAATATAGTTTAACTTATCTAATGACTAATTATTATGACGTAATAAATATTCAAAAATATGCCTGTCTACTTGAATACACATTTAGTCGTTTTACTATATTTTCCTTCACTTTCGTTAGCATAAAGGGCGTTATTGTCCTGCAAGCATCCGGAGCCTATTTTCCATATCTACTGGTGTTGTAGGGGGATTCACATAAGCACTATCTTTAATGTAGTTTCATAAAAAGAAGTCTAAAGGTGTTAAGTCACATGATCGAGGGGGCACTGAATGAATCTATCCCTACCGATCCATTTTTGTGGGTAACGATCGTTTAAAAATTCCTGAACTTCCCAGTGGTAAGGAGCAGGAGCTCTGTCTTGTTGAATCCACATTTGTTCCCTTTCAAAGTTATCAACTTCTTCAAGAAGCTGACGTAATTCGTTTTGCAAAAAATTTAGATAGATTTCTTTTTCCTCATTGGTAGCATTCTGGTTTACTACTTTCCATTTCGTATACTTAACGCAATAACTACCATCAAACCGTTCCATTAAGCACTGAAAAGATTTTCTATATGGTACACGTCTATTAGGGTACTTCGCTCCGTAAAACCTTACTGCCAAAAGA
The DNA here is from genome assembly GCA_019049505.1 of Pachyrhynchus sulphureomaculatus. Classification (NCBI taxonomy): domain Eukaryota; kingdom Metazoa; phylum Arthropoda; class Insecta; order Coleoptera; family Curculionidae; genus Pachyrhynchus; species Pachyrhynchus sulphureomaculatus. The sequence goes on along the minus strand of CM032452.1, from coordinate 62,951,219 downwards.
TAATTTTTTCCCGCCTCGCCCAGTATATATGGTAAACCATATCAATTAATTCATTTTTAGGAAAATCCAAAGTTTTACCTTTATACGTCACTTACTACAACAAATTAAACTATTTTTACTTGCCTAATAGACATATCAAAATTTAACAATGCCTATATTTTTGTTTTGTCTTGGCAACTATGATGTTATAGCGTAAGTGTATTAAAAACAAGGGTAAAAATTGAAAAATTAAAAATAAATCGAAAACTATTAGACATAGGTATATGGCAGACTTATTAAAAGTTGGAGGGTTTTGTAAAATCTACCAGAGAAAATAAAAATATCAGGGTGTGCCATTTCAAAAATTTGAGATTTTTTAATTTAATATAGTCGAAATTCATAAATTTATTTTGAACACCCTGTAGCATCTAGCTCAAATTTCTTTATATATATCTTTTTTCATTTCTATAGAACGCTCGTACCAATTATGAGTATTCCACCTTCAGAAACAATGGCGCTATTAGCAAGTTTTTACAAAACTGAAAACTAGTATTTTTTAAAAAAAAAAAATGAAATATTAGAAAAACTACCAGGTTTAGGTATATAAATTAGAAATAGGATATTCCATTTAAAAAAACATATGTTATATCGGCCACACTTTTTTCAATTACCTTGTATACTCAAAAATAATTTTAGACTGTGCACCTTTACATTCCCTAAAACTATTGTATTTAACATTTTTTCGTCATTCCCGAAACAAATGAGATAATGAACTTTACTCTATCGTTGACTCACCCTGTACAAAGTTTTATCATTCGAAATCATATATAATATACAAATGTTTGAAAATTTTTAATTTAATAAAATGTCGATTTAATGCAGCATGAGCAATATAAAAAAAAACAGAAAGAGATGAATACAAGTAAAAAATTTGACAGGAAGGCATTTTAAGAAAAAATGTTGCAGGTAATAGTTTTAGCATTTTCTCTAGAAAAATTGAATAGGCATATCGGATTTTGGGCCCAACGGTTTGTCGAGACTCTATAAGGCTGAAAAGTGAAAACTGGAACTGGAACCCAAATTTTTAAATACTTATTTGAATTCAGCAAGGAATTTTATGTCCGGCCCAATTGGGCCTGATTGTAACTAAAATAATATCCGACTCTTATAAGGATCTTTACCGGTGTTATTAGCCTTTAACACACGGAGTATTCTTTTCTCACAGGTAGAATTATATTTAAGTGAAAACCGACGAATTTGAAAAAATAATAAATATATTTTAAAATATGACTTTATTAGTGCGATTTAAATACCCTCTCTAATCTAGAAACCTATGGAGAGTACACATTTTAGAAAAAAAATATGTTTTATTTACATTGGACAATTTTCAATTGGACAATTGATGACGCGTTTGGTTGCTGCTTCTTAGAATTATTCGATTTACCGCATACGATTTCTTACGCAATTGATATTCTTTAATTAACTTACTTATCAACATCTTTGGAGAAGAAAAAGAAACTCACTCCCGGCGTAATTTTTTAATTATTTTTAGAATTGTCAACACATACCTCCTTTCCCCATGGTTATATAAACTATTTGTCAACCTTTTCTATTTTCGTGAGTTACAAACGTTTTTAATTCCCTTTTTATACAAACTCTCTCTTCCTTTTGTCTTTAAATTCATATTAACTGCAGTCACATCAAGAAACGATCGACGATAAATTTCAAAAGACACATTCCGAGATCAAATGTAAACACTGAGCGGCCATTTTGAAAGAGGAACCCGTCGACGCACGCACCGTCAAAATCTCGTCACCAATTGGGAGTTCACTTTCACTACTGTATTAGGTTTACTGTGATATTACTTATTTTATCCTTCTCTTCTTTTTCAAATCTTTAACTTTTGCTGATTTAAGAATAATGATTTAACAAGATATTAGAAGTGTTATCGAGAAGATACATTTTTGCATTAAATACTACATAATAGGTTTCATTCTTTCTATCTTAAGATCACATTTATTTTCTCAGAATGAAGCCTTGAAAAATTTTTTCCTCTAAAATTAAAATAAATGTTAAAGAATTTGTTGTGGTTAGAAGAGAAATAAAATATTTTACGTAACTTTTGAATAAACATGCTCATCAATAGTCTTGCAACCTTTGAGGTGTGTTGGCAAATAAATTATTTATTAAATGTACTAATCATCTCCATTCCGTAGTTATTCACTTATCATTACCAGTTTTCTCAAAATTGGGAATTTGTATGGACAAGTAGACGTAATGAGTCATGTTAATTTAGAAGTGAGAAGTTATGTTAATGAAAATTACTAAAATATTAAGAAAATTTTTTACTTTGTCCCTAAACCCTTTGTTTTTTTTTTGGAAAATGCGAATAGTTATCTGATATATCCAAGATATTCAACCGCCTTTTGGTATGTCTAAAAGGACGTGTTTTTGGCTCTCCCGTTTCCTTAGAGAGCGTTCTTTACGAGTGACAAGGTTTCCACGTGCTCATAGTGTCTTACTCTCTTTTCCCATTACATTAACGATCTTCTGGAAAGGACAGGAATCCAATCTATATGCTTTGCATATGACAGTACGCTTATTTCTACATTCACTTTGACTGCAGGAAGTCGTACAATTTAACAATGACCAGGAAGAAACTCTATCTGGGGGTGACATTAACCAAGTAAAATTTATCGCTCTAGCTTCGTCAATCAATTTGGTTGGCGTTAACTTGAAAACAAATATGTCTTGACATGAAATGTTGCATGCATAGCAAAGAGAGCTTCTCGTTTCTGTACAAATCTTAAATTCGACTAATAATAAAATACTGCTTCTGTGTTTGATGCTCAGTTCTAAAACATACATTGCATTTTTTGGATTTTATTCAAAAAAGGAACTGTGCGCCTGATTGGCGACTCAGATCACTTTTCTACAAGTACTGCCACGGAAAGTGTTTAATGGATATGGCTCGCTTAATTCCTTCCAGAGCGGTACATGCTAGGAATAAACGTCTCGCTAATACATCACATCCGTATTAGGTTTACTCCGCGCCCAATCTACACCCCGTGGAGAGTATTCCAGAATTTTTTCAAAAATTTTTGATCAGTACTTTTCGAGATAAAGTGGGGGGACAGCGATTTTTCGCGTACTTTTTTGGGGGGGACAAAAAAAAAAACAAAGAAAAATGTGCGCAAGTATTATATATATATTTTTTACTCGTGTTTTCACAAGCTTTCATTTGACACCAAACTCGATGACCTAGTAACAAAAATTTTTTTTCACTTCCGATTTCACCCCCCAAAAGTTGGCTTTTAAAACTACACGGCTCTGATGAGGCCATCAACTCCTATATTATTACCAAATTTCAACTTTCTATGACAAATAGTTTCGGAGAAAATCGGGTGTGACAGACAGACAGACGGACAGACAGACAGACAGACACCGAAGTCATCTTATAAGTGTTCCGTACGGAATACTAAAAATGGACGTAGCGTTCGGAACTCCACACCAATCCTTGATATTCCGGAGCCACGAGTACTGCTTTCTACCTAGTTCTGGCATTTTTCCTTGAAGAATAAGTTTTGAAATCGAGTAGAGGTCACCTCTTAGTGTATGTCCCAAATAAGACACCTTTCTTTGTTTTACGATATTAAGTAATTGCCTCGCCACCTCGACCCTTTGAAGTACTTCACTGGTTAGTTCAGGTCTTCTAGAAATTCGCAGCAAACGTCATAGTATCCTTAGCTCCAAAGCTTTGATACGATTCAATTATCTTAGTTTTAACGAACCTGTCTCGACCCCATATAAGAGAACCGGCCAGACATAGCATTATAACTCATAGGCGCAGGGCAAGTGCAAGTGGCCATGGTCTTTGAAGCAGCATATTTTTCAGCTTTAGAAAGGTATCCCTCGCGATGCCAATCCGCAGTTTAACTTCTCCATCACAATTTCATCGTACATTGACGACAGAGCGAAGATATTTGAAACTAGTAACCCTATTAACTTCTTGATCCTTTATAAAGAGAGATGCATCCTCTTGTGAGTGTATACCTCACCAATATCATTCAGCTTATTGATTAGAATCTTCCATGTTACTGGCAACTATTACGGTATCGTCTACATACCGAATTAATATTAACTTTTATCCCTCTGCATTCATCTTCTAGAGGAAGAATACCAGTTTTAATTACTAAACACTATTTTTCTTTTTTTACATATTTAGAATTGCCTGTTCAGTTGCCAAGAGGCAAACTTAACAAGCAAGAGCAAAGAACAATCTCTAAGAAAACAGGAAAACCATAGAGTCGTCCTGATGCAGAAATAACCAGATGCAATCACGTCCTAATGATGACTGGTATGTACCTACTTTGATATCTGCCCAAAAATACCTTGATTTGAGGATGAAAGAAGTTTCTTTTGAATTTCTTAGGTGTGAACTTTCTTATTTCGTTGATTAGTTGGGGTGTCTGAATTAATTTTGAGGGATTTTTTGGCAAAAATATCGCTTTATTGTAAAAAAATGGTTACAAATTGATTATTCAAAGTATTGTCCGTCACTAGCCACTACTTTCTCCCATCTTTGCAGCAGCATGTGAACACCATGTTGAAAGAACGACTCATCTTTTGAGAGTATCCACGAATCGATCCATCATAAGAATGGAAGCACTGTTCAGACAGGCCGTAAGTCAACGATCGGTACAAGTAATAATAGAAGGAGCAATGTCTGATGAGTACGGCAAGTGAAGTAGGACTTCCCATCCAAGCGCTTCTAGTGTTTCCTTGATGAATTTTGCAACATGTGGCCGAGCGTTGTCATGTGGAAAAATCACTTGTGGTGTCTTTTGGCATAATGTGGTATTTTTTTGTTCAACGGTCGGCTCAGTTGCATCAATTATTGTCGGTAGCGTTTCCCAGTAATAGTTCCGTTGGGTTGGAAGAGTTCATAATACACTACATCCAGCTGATCCCATCAGACACACAGCATAAACTTGGAACCGTGAATATTCCGCGAGGATGTTGATGGTTCACCTGGCTTCACACATGATTTCTTGCGCTTTGGATTATCTCTTGCAAATGGTATTGTGTTGGCACGTAATTAGACATACTTAATGCTCAAAAAAATTGTTGTTTACACTTCGACAAAATAACGTATGTATACTAATAACCGGTCAATTGCAAGTTGAACTTGCGCAATTAGTGTTCCGTATGTTGATTGCTTCTAAAATTTAAAAAAAAAAAAATGTGACGAAGGTATAAAATGATCAGTGACTTCAGAAAACACACTCCAAATGAGTTTTTAACAAAGTTTGTTTCCGATCTTCAATGAAAAATGATGACCTTGAATTTTTTTTTATATACCAGTAAAGGTAATGCACTCGTGATAATTTTTGCTCAATCTACACTTCGTGGAGAATATTCCAGAATTTTTTCAAAATTTTTTGATCAGTACTTTTCGAGATAAAGGGGGGGGGCACAACGATTTTTCGCAATTTTTTAAAAATAGTACAGAGAAAAGTGCGCTCAAGTGTTACATTATACGAGGCTGGTTTGAAAAGTCCGTGCAAAAATAAAAACTACTTATGTGTTTGGGTTAAACCTTTTTTATTTTTCGACATAGTCTCCTTTTAGGCTTATACACTTCGTCCAACGATGTTCTAGTTTGTTGATCCCTTCCGAATAATAGGATTTGTCCAAGCCTGCAAAATATCCATTAGTGTCTGCAATCACCTCCTCGTTTGAATAAAATCTTTGTCCCGCCAGCCATTTCTTCAAATTGGGGAACAAATAGTAGTCTAAGGGAGCCAAGTCTGGAGAATAGGGGGGATGTGAAACGAGTTGGAATCCTATTTCCATTAATTTTGCGACCACAACTGCTGAGGTGTGTGCTGGTGCGTTGTCGTGATGGAAAAGGACTTTCTTGTGGGAAAATCGCGGGCGTTTTTCTTGCAGCTCGGTTTTCAAACGGTCCAATAACGATGAATAATATTCACCTGTAATAGTTTTACCCTTTTCCAGATAGTCGATGAGGATTATCCCTTGCGAATCCCAAAAGACAGTCGCCATAACCTTTCCAGCCGAAGGAACGGTCTTCGCCTTTTTTGGTGCAGATTCCCCCTTGGTAACCCATTGTTTAAATTGTTGTTTGATCTCAGGAGTATAGTAATGTATCCATGTTTCATCCACAGTGACGAAAACGACGCTTAAAGTCCTCCGGATTCTTCTGGAACAGCTGCAAACCATCCTTGCAACACTTCACACGATTCCGTTTTTGGTCAAGCGTGAGCAATCGCGGCACCCATCTTGCGGATAGCTTTCTCATGTCCAAATGTTTATGCAAAATATTTTATACCCGTTCAGTCGAGATGCCCATAGCACTAGCAATCTCACGCACCTTAACTCTTCTGTCATCCATCACCATATCATGGATTTGATCAATGATTTCTGGAGTCGTAACCTCCACAGGCCGTCCAGAACGTTCAGCGTCACTTGTGCCCATATGGCCAGTCCGAAAAATTTTGAAACCACTTATAAACTGTTCTAATCGAAGGTGCAGAGTCACCATAATGTTTATCAAGCTTCTCTTCAGTCTCCTGAGGCGTTTTGTCTTTCATAAAGTAATGTTTAATCACCACACGAAATTCTTTTTCGTCCATTTCTTGAAAATCACTCGACTTCCTTGATTCACACGAATGCCAAACACAAAGAGATAGACCAATATGGCTGAAACTTGGTGTGCGTTCATTCAAGAGATGCTACTAACTAAACATGAACTCAATACGCACCGGTGGTGCCATCTCTCGGACTTTGCACTTTTCAAACCAGCCTCGTATATATGTTTGATCTAGTGTTTTTGCAAGCTTTCATTTGTGACCCCTCTCGATGACCTAGTATAAAATTTTTTTTTCGCTTCCAATTTCACTCCCCATAGGTCAAAATTTGAATTTCAAAACTATACGGCTCTGATGAGGCCATCAATTCCTATATTAGTACCAAATTTCAACTTTCTATGTCAAATAATTTCGGAGAAGATCGGGTGTAACAGACGGACAGACAGACAGACGGACAGACACCGAAGTGATCTTATAAGTGTTTTGTACGGATCACTAAAAATTAAAGTCTAATGATGGTGCTTCACCATGAATATAGCAACAGAATGCCCCCGATGCGATATAATACAAGTTACGCCCTCTCTTAGACATCCCTCAAAATTAATTCACACTCCTTATATTTATTTGTATACGTTCGCGTACTAACAAATTAACATTACACAAAATAATAATAAGCATGATGTTTGAAGTCATAATTTCTCTTCTCTCGTTTCTAGTATTTTGGCATTTTGTTGATGATTAATAGTGTCTAATAGTAGACTGTAACTGACTGTCCGTGCTGGTGTCACACCCGATTTTCTCCAAAATTATTTGCTAACGTAAGTTGAAATTTGTCACAAGTATAGGAATTGATGGCCCAATCATAGTCATGTAGTTTTGAAAGTTTACTTTTGATTTAAGGGGTTACATCAGCGTTTCTCAACCTTTCAGTATTTGCGACCCAATTTTCAAACATAATTTTCATCGCGCCTCCCCCCCTCTCATACAATAACAATGCATGCAATAATAATGTATTTTCAGTATTTTGATGCTAAAGCTACACTATGACCTTAATTACAAACTTTACAAACTACCAAGAATAAGTAAATTTATTCATATTTGGCAACACATATCTGTTGCGTTGACAAAACTAGAATCGATGCCTCTCTATTGCTCTCTGCCACGTCTATCATATCGGTAGCGGCTTCGCGAGAAGTTCCGAGTTGTCTCGAACATTCAGAAAGTCTGCCCAAAAGTGTATAAATGCTGCAGCTCGTTCTATTACAGCCCGTCCCAGTCGAGTTGATCCTTCTACTGTTATCGAATTTATCGTGAATGTGTATGTTGTAATTTACGTGTTAATTAAGATTCAAGATATTAAGTATTCACGGCAGTAAATTTATACAGAATCATGGACAAATTTTTAAGTGGGCGTAAGCGAGCATTAGACGATAGTGAAGCATCAACCAGTGCTCAGACGAGCGTGATTCCGAAAATAAAATCAAGAAAATATTCTCAAGAATACTTAAATTTAGGGTTTACCAGTACTGAAGTAAATAAAGAAGAAAGGCCCCTGTGTGCTATTTGCTCAAAAATCTTGGCTGCAGACGGCATGAAACCAAATAAACTTAAACGACATTTGGACACGCTTCATAGTGAGTACCTTAACAAACCCCGAGAATTTTTCGAATTAAAATTCAAATCATATGTAAAGCAGAAATCATTTTATAAAAAAACTTTGTCTGCGAATGACAAAACTTTACTTGCCTCTTACAAAGTTTCATATAAAATAGCCAGATGTAAAAAGCCTCACACCATTGGTGAAGAGCTTGTTTTGCCAGCAGCAATTGAGATTGTAGAAACTATGTTTGGAGATAATTGTGCTAAGCAATTGCTATCCATACCTATATCAAACGATACTGTTACCCGTCGAATGGGTGATATAGCTGAAGATGTACAGCATCAGTTGCGTGACAAATGGTTTTCAATTCAGATTGATGAGGCAACAGATAGCAATAAAGATGCTCATTTCATTGCCTATGTTCGATTTTATGATGGTATGTCAGCAGTAGAAGAACTATTTTTCTGCAAACCAATAGAATTCAAAGCGACATCACTCGCATTATTTGCTATCTTAAATGATTTTATAAACGAGGCAAATGTGGAGTGGAAAAATTGCGTCGGAATGTGTACCGATGATGCTCATTTAATGTCTGGAAGATTTCAAAGTGTACAAGCACTTGTGAAACAAAAATCTCCACTGTGTGTTTGGACATATTGTATGATCCACAGAGAAGCTCTGGATTGCAAAGAAATAAGCCCTGCTCTGAATATTGTGCTCACTACAGTTGTAACCGTAGTAAATTATATTAAAATGAGACCCCTAAAATCTAAAATATTTTCTGCACTTTGTAAAGACATGGGTGCCGAACATTCAGGGTTACTATTTCATTGCGAGGCAAGATGGTTATCACGTGGGAAATGTTTGCAACGTGTTTATGAATTAAGAAATGAAATCGCCATTTTTTCTAGAAGAGGATAACCGAAAGCCGAAAAGTTCCAAGATAGTTTATTTGTGATGAAATTGAGCTACTTGGTCGATATATTCGAGAAACTAAATACCTTAAATTTTCAACTCCAAGGAACAAATACAGATATATTTGATACAAGTGATAAAATTAATGCTTTTTGTAGAAAATTGGAATTGTGGAGCAGAAATGTAAGGCAAAAAAAAAAAAACCTAGAAATGTTTTCAAATGTGGGTGACTGTGTTAAAACATACAAGGCTGAAGAACAACATGTGAAAGTTGTTTTAGTAACCATTGAAAATTATCGAGCCATGTTGACAAATTTTAAAAAGTATTTTCTTACTGACGACAACTTGGTAGCAAGTTACGAATGGGTTAGGGATCCATTTCAAGATACTCCGGAAGGGCTCTCGACTTCCGAAGAAGTCATAGACTTCACGGCAAGTGGCGAATTCAAAAGACAATTTAATAATAAATCTCTCTTTGAATTTTGGGCAGGGATGAATGATGAGTTTTCTGCACTGAAAACAAGAGCATTTCGTATATACTATTACTATTTTCAACATCCTACCTTTTGCGAAACCGGATTTTCTGCGGTGGCTGCTTTGAAAACAAAATATAGATATCAACTAAATATAGAAAAAGAACTCAGAGTGTCTATTTCTAATATTAAACCATCCTTCGGAAATCTTTGCTCTGCAAAACAGGCCCAAGGGAGTCACTAATAATTATTAAACTTGTTTTTAATTTAGTATTGATATGTTAATTATTAGGTAAATATATTGTGCAGTACTAATACAATCCTATTTATAGGTGTATTATATCAGTGTAAAGGTGTATTTTATTTTTTATTATGCCAGAATATATTTTGTTTTTCTTTCCTTTCAATAAATTATAATAAATGTTTTAATGAACGTTTTTAATAATACGCTCGCGCCCCCCCAATAGTGTAATCATGCCCCAATAGCGGGGGGCGCTCCACAGGTTGAGGAACGTTGGGTTACATACACCTCGAATTTTCAAAAATTAGTTTTTATTTACTGATTTTTATTCTCTATACTTCTAAGAATTATTCAAAAAAAAAGAATTAAGAAAATTCCATTCCATCACAAAGTTATAACATCAAATGTGACCTGGCGTCGGATTGGGACCGCTACCTGTTTTCAGACACTGTCTGCAATGTTACATGTAATCTTTTTTTTAACGTTTTTTTTTTTTAAATTTTAATAATTACTTTTCTACAAAATGTCAAGAGATTTATTAAATTTTTAACTACTTAACTATTTTACAAGATTAATTTTTATTTTTGCAGATTAGATTATTTTTTCATCAGTGGTCCATTTACCTTGACCCGATAAAAAATAGTAATATTTAAAACATATTTTTTTTTTTTTATATAATTTAAAGAACAATAAAAATATATAATCATCAATCTTTTGTATTATTCACTTAATAATCTTTAAAATATTTTGTTAAAAATACATACTTTTTGCAGCGCCCAGGTATATGTAACTTCTTAACAGGTTAGCTTGTAGAGGGAAGTGAATTTTTTTCTAAGGTCATCGAATGGGGTGTCAAATGAAAGCTGGTGAAAATACGTCTTCAAATATGTTGTTATACTTGCGCAAACTCTTCTTCATATTACTTTTAATCAAAAAATTTTGGACTATTTTCCATAAAGTATAATTCAGCGAAAATTATCACGAGTGCATTACGTCTGATAATTTATCCGGTATAAAAAAGCTATGTGTCTTGACAATATGGTGAAGGTTTTTTCGTGGAAAGAGGTGAGTTTAACCCAGAGGTTCCCGAACTTTTTTTTCTCGTAGACTACTTTCAAAATTTTACTGGTTTCGGTGGACCCGTTGCTGCTAGATTTCTACCATATTCCCAAAACTCATCAAAAATGTGAAGATTAGATCTAACTATGGAAATTTGCGTCGTGGCTTAGTTCCAACCCTAAATTCGGAGTGGTAAAAATAAAAAGAAAAATAATATATTTTCTTGTGTTCTATTTATTAAAATAATATGATTACAGACTTAATAAAATTAAAATTAAACATTAATAACGTACCGTAACTTCAACAATGCAAATCAACAATTAAAAAAAATAGTCATAATTTTAATGGGAGGGATGTACTTGATGGATTGACAGCAAATTATCAATATTTGGCTTCAATTCTGTGATGATCAATCTGCTCCTTTTTTTTGTTAATAGGTTTGTAACGACACTAAAACTTTTTTCGACAAGGTATGACGAGGGAAACGCTATCAAAAGTTTTTCTCGCAATTTCCCACAGCCCAGGATATTTTTCGGGTATTTCTGCCTGCAGCCAAAATGTTTGATAGCCTTTTTTAAAATTCACCTTCAGCTCCTCATTGGTGCTAAGCTCGAGTAGCTCCTCTTGTAATACCACATTCGCCACTTCCGTTTCATCAAACGGATTTATGATCATCAACTGATTTATGGTGGTATTTCCATCGTCAGAATATCTTCAAATCTATTTTTGAAGTCATCATGCAGGGCATTTAAATGTTGAACGTATGTCTGAATATCCTCATCAAGACATTCTGCCTGTGACAAGTTTGGAAACTGGGAGAATTCGCGCCGACTAATATTTTGCTTCATAAATTTCAATTTTCCAAGAAAAGCCGAAATTACACCCTTTGTTTTTATTAAATTTAGGCTGTCCCTGGTAACTGCAAGTTAATGTCATTAAATTTTTTGAACAAATCTGTCAAATACGCGATGTCTGCTTTCAATTTGATCAGGTTTTCTTTTAAATCTGGATCTTTACTTTCCAGAAACTCTAAAACTGATTCAAAAAGTGAGTAAAATCTTGTTAAACATGCACCTTTTGACAACCAGCGTACTTCAGTATATAAGAGCAATCGTTGGAAGTCTTCATCATTTTCGTCGCACAATTATGCAAATAAACGGGTATTCACTATCACTCAAATTTTTCGCTACCAGGTGTTGTCGGTGGATGACACAGTGAATTGCAGTTACACCTGGTATAATTCTTTTAAGATGGCTTATAAACCCACGATATCGCCCGAAGATGGCAGGAGCTCCATTTGCTGCCACCGAAATAATGTTTGTAAATGGAATCGATTTTTTTCCTTAAAAAAATCACTCAGAACATTAAATATTGATTCGCCTTTAGTGTCCGTCTCCAAAGTTTTCACGAATAGCAGCTCTTCATGGATTTCTTTGTCCATAACAAATCGAACATATGCCAATAATAATGCTTCATTACCAGGTAAAGTTGACTCGTCCAGTTGAATAGAAAAATGAGTAGTTTGCAGATAATTACACAAGAAGTTTCCAATATCCGAGCTCATCTCATCAATACGTCTTTGTACAATGTTGTTACTCAAAGGAATTCTTTTGAGTACGTCAAATGGAGGTTTGTGCAGAACAGCTTTTAAAACCTCTTCAACAGCGGGTAAAATTAACTGTTCTCCGATGGTGTGCGGTTTTCCAGATTTCGCTATAAGCAATGAGATATTGTAAGATGCCCGCAAACCATCATCGTTACTTTGAGACGTTGAAGCGAACATACTGTGCACGGTGGGTCTCTTTTCATATTTTTCCTTCAATGTTTGAAAATATTTTAAATCTTTACCTATTTTATCAGGATGACACCTTCTTAGATGATCTTCGAGCTTTGATGGTTTCATAGAGTCATTGCTCAAAACTTTGTTGCATAAAAGGCATATGGGCAATCGTTTGTCTCCCTTTGATGGAGGAAAACCAAATTTCAAATAATCAACACTGTACTGTCGACATTGCTTCTTAGATTCAGCCATATTTCGTATCAGTTACCTACCTGTATGGAAAAAAAATGTTTGTTTTAGTAATCATAAGGCGACTTTAACAGGATATGGCTATTTTAACAGAATAAAATAGGATTAATTAATTATTGCAATGAAAAAACCAAAATGCCGGCGGCAAAAACTGATTTTAATTATTAAAAGCAATAAACTGCTAAGACCCATATAGAGGTTTTCACAAAACGGCTGAACCTATTTTAATATAATATAAAATATTTTTTGATTAATTATATTTTGATACATTTCTGTAAATTCGAGAGAAAATACTTTTAAAGAATATTTTGACATCAAAACTCCGCGATTTTAATGATTTATTTATTACTTTGATGTACGTTACGAGTGGTACATAAAGATACGTACAATTTATGAAAATATTTTTAGTCATTTAGCATTAGCAACTACGAGGGCACTAAAATATGTACAAACATGCAGGTCAATCATATATCTCTCCTTTAGTGAATCACCACAGTCGGGTAAATAAATAAATTTTATAATGAAAAAGTACTAAAAGTTCAATCTTTCTCGGCTTTCTGTTCTTTTATAGAAGTATCGAATAATGGCCCTGTTCAGTATTTAATTTTTATTACGTACCTAATACACGCAAACATAAGAAATATAATATTATTATAATATAAAATAAAAGTATGATTAACAAATAGACAGGTACTTACTTTTTCCGGCCCTGGCAAACACTGACATCGATTCACTCACACTTTTCTTTTCAAAATTCCGTAAACAAATGAGTAACGTTTGTCCTTGGCATTCGTATTTATATTGGTGAAGTAGCAAACAAGTTCATGCAAGATTGCAAGCACAGCACAAGTCGTATTTCGTCCCTTTGCACGTCTGAACGGGTTGCGTTGCGGGCGGGCGGCGCTTTGCAAGTCTCGACGCGCGTTGTACTGAATATCGAATATGCAAGTTTTTACAAGTAACAGTCGCTGACCTTCTTAAAATACACTACTAAAAAAAATTTAGGGAGGTTTTAAAACAAGGAAATTAATGCTAAATAAACAGGCTATCTGAACCATATGCCGGCCTAACTGAAAAACATTTTTTCAAGCCCGTGGACCAAAAAAAAAGGAAAATATTTGCAATATTATTTTTTCGTGCTATCTATTAGGATTGCATGAGAACCGTAGCTCCTAAAAAATTTTAGCCAAAAAATCTGAAAATTAGAATCTTAAAGCTTTAAAATGCTTTTTTTAAAATGTCAATAGGACCATTTTTCACCGAAATACAGCCTGTCAAAAATCACCGAAAAATTTGGAAATTTTTTTTGCTCCCTTAATTTTTTTGAGTAGTGTATTATCTGCCTACATTGATAGGTAAAGCCAAGCCAACATTTTTATTCTTTACTATCGAAACCAGATAAATTTTCGGGGACCCCCACTTACAACTTGTAAACCCCCATTTTTTTTTTCACGCCAACGTAGACCCCCGTCGAATCTCCCGTGGACCCCTGGGGGTCCACCTGAACCACTTTGGGAATCACTGGTTTAACCGGTCTAAGAAATACGAAATATCAATATGTGTTCGGTGCAGTAATATACTCATATATTTTTCAGTACATTACTGCATTTGGCCAATCATAGATAAATTAAAATTCAATGATGAATGGTCGCTAACGAGACAAAATAATTTTAATTTGCTTGTTTATAATTAAACAAATATCTAGGTAGTAAATATTTGTTTTAAACTTTTACTAGATTCCAAACAATAATCAACTTTAACATTCCGGAAGTCGCAAATGTGGACAGATATTAAGAAGTGGATCATAATTGCTGCTACACAATGCTCGGGAAAAATAGAAAAACACCCTCAAAATCATTAGATGACAGACGATACCCTAAAGCTTATATAAACAAGAAGAAATATGATTTTAATAAACAACACATCGGATCGTCAAGACAGAATAAGATCAATCAATAAAGAAATCAAGGTAGCTTGTAAAAAAGGACAAAAAGGCACACTTGAATAATATATGTGAGGAGTTAGAACAACATGCTACGAACAATCGACCACAAGAACTTTATGAAAAGGTAAAATACCTATCGAAAGAATTCAAACCTAAAACACAAATAATCAGAGATAAGGAAGGTAGAACAGTCGCCGACATACCTGGAATCATTGACGTTTGGAAGGATTGTTGTAAAGAACTTTTCGTGGCTCAATTAGTGGGTGACTGCAGTATCGACAAAGACGCCGCAGAAGAACAAGAGCTATGTATTCTTAAGTCTGAAGTCAGGAAGGCTATTCACACGTTAGAGAATAGAAAAGCAGCAGGTACTGACGAGATCACTGCGGAAATAATAAAGATGATAGGAGAAATCTCCGTGACTATGCTACATCAACTGTGTAATGAAGTATGGAAGACTGGAAGATGGCCGAAAGACTGGAGCGAAGTTGCATTTATACCCTTACATAAGAAAGGATCCCCTTTGAATTGCAGCAACTATAGAACAATCACTCTAATGTCACAGGCTGCTAAGGTGTATGGATCTGGATCCTAAATGAAAGACTCAAAACTTTTCTGCTGTCGCAAATACCTACCGAACAAACATGCTTCATTCCAGGAAGAGGGACTAGAGAACAAATTCTCAACATACACCAGATAATAGAAAAAGTCAGAGAATTCCAAATAACCACCTATTTTATATACTACTCTAAGGCTTTCGACTTCATACAACGGAACAAACTCTGGTCGATTCTAATCAGCATGGGAACACTTATATATCTTGTAAACCTTATCCGATCATTGTATGAGAACACGATCCCTTTATCGTAGAAGCAGGCGTCAGACGAGGCTGTATTCTGTCACCTTTACTTTTCAACATATATAGTGAACATATATATTCTGTTTTAGATGGCTGGAGTGGGGGTGTGACAATCGGTGGAAAAAAGCTAAGTAACCTTAGATATGCGGATGATACTGTTATACTTGCAACTTCAACACAAGAC
Organism: Pachyrhynchus sulphureomaculatus; assembly: GCA_019049505.1. Classification (NCBI taxonomy): domain Eukaryota; kingdom Metazoa; phylum Arthropoda; class Insecta; order Coleoptera; family Curculionidae; genus Pachyrhynchus; species Pachyrhynchus sulphureomaculatus. The sequence goes on along the minus strand of CM032452.1, from coordinate 62,935,324 downwards.
CTAGAATCAATTATAGAGCGCCTGGAAATCACTAGCAAAAACTATGGATGACAAACAAGAGCGAAGACTAAAGTAATGATTGTTAGTCGTAATGAAGATCTGTAACACATAAATAAAATTGCTGGTTTTACTGTTGTAGACCATTTCAACTATTTGAGATACCTGATAACTAACAATGGTGGTTGTGAAGCAGAAGTAAGAAAACGTTTGGCAATGGCTAGAAACTCGACTAAGGTCTGGAAAGATCCAGCTGTCACAAAAAATACAAAGTTATGATTGCTAGCCAGCCTTGTATTCCCCATAACAACTTACGCATCGGAAACATGGCTCAAACAAGCTGACAAAAGATAAATCGATGCGTTTAAGATGTGGGCATATCGAAGAATCCTCAGAGTATCATATACCGAACACCGTACTAACGTATTTGTTCTTAGAGAGCTTGGTATAAATGACCGACTTTCAAATAGAATTAATAGACAGTACCTGAAATATTTTGGTCACATTATCAGGAAAGTGGATGCCATGGAAAAGCTTATAGTAACGGGGAAGATAGAAGATCAAGGGGACGGTTTCCAACAAGATGGTCTGACCAAGTAAGATCTCTCCTTGGTATGGGTATGCACGAATCAAGTCAAGTCGCGCAGGATCGAGATCCCCGGAGATTGACTCTTGAGACAGCAACTGCATAGAGTCACCAATACTTCTATTGGGGTGAAATTTTTGAGAGAGAGAGATTTTAGATTGAGTTATGGCTATTAGGTAGCTAAGAAGCTATAACTATTATACATTATTGATTAAGACGAAACGTGAAAATACATATTGATTCTAAAGATACCGAATCGTTGAATTAACATGACGGACGGCTTTTTCCAAGAACTGCTCTTATAACTTGTTGTTGAATTGTAACATGGTCTGAATATCCAAACTCAAATATAACAATCGTTTTTTAGGTTCTTATCCTGTCCCGATTGCAGGAGGTGTCTACATATTTACATATGCGAGTCTATATCTGGCAGCTTTACACAAAACTCCAGTTGGAGAATCGCCTTATACATAGTGAATTTTATTCCGAAGCAAGACCATGTTAGAACTATTCAACAGTGATTTTAGCCGTTGCAGCTAAAACGTAATCATTTCGTGCCAGATTTTTTTTAATAAATTGACCCCTACAAGCGTGTTATTACCAAATATAACATGTCCGTGAGGCGGAGTTTTACTGGACTTGGACAAAAGTCTTTTTCCGGCTGGAATTTATGGATATTGTATAATAAAATTAGTCGTGTTGCTTGGAGAGTGATCATCTATAATGCAATGTAGCGTTGCCTGAGCCTTATAGTGGTAGAGAAGGGTTTGAATAGTATCGACAACTTTGACTGGTCGTTCATAATCCTTTATTCATAATCGTCTGGACTCAGCCCTGACAAAGAAGCGAGCTGAGAAACAATGCTCAACAGGAATGTAGCATTTATGGCTTATTGGATTATATCATCTGAGTGATAATTTGAGCACTCCACAATACCATAATAATCTATAATAATCTATACTAATATAATAAAGAAGTAAAGTTTGTGAGTTTATTTGCTTGTTCGAGGTATTCTCTATAACTACTCATCCGATTTTAAAAAATCTTTTACTATGTAGCCTAGACTGTTGCGATGAACAAAGGCTATATTTTATAAAAGTGTGACAAGAGATAGCTGACCCGGTGGAGAAAGAAAGGGCCACGAGCGAACAATTCTACAGAAGGAAGGCGGCAACGTGCGCGGGGTGATCGATAGCACAGCCGATGTGCTCGCGCAGTATTGCGTTTACGCTCAATTTTGCCGATCCATATCCTGCGATCTATAATTTGATTTTTTTTTTTCGCTTTTGAGTTGACTCTTCGTTTGGAAGTTTACTTCGGGTCACGCACGATACCTGGTACAACAAACAGGCTTCTACGTGACACGAACTAGATATAATTTGTAACTTTTATTGTTATTAGTGAATTTTTGTACAATAAGTACCTCACAGGGTGAGATTTATTTTTAGGCAACGAATATTATTTTAGAAATCTCTCTTAATTTAGTTTCATTGTTAGTAAGGTACCTACTTCATTTAGTTTTGAGTTCTCTGCTATTTAGTAAGCGTGTTCTAAAAATTGTGTCCTCCCTTTCAGTAGTTAATTTCAATTTGAGGTGTATAATTGTTTAATTTTTTTTTTTTACCAAGTAGTTTTTTACTTCTAGGAAACTGTGCATGTGTTGCTGCTCTTAAAGATTACGTAGTATCTAAAGACAACATTATACCTAAAAGAAAATTGCAACTTTCCAGAAATTCGTCTGAGGCTAGGGCGGCTAGAATACGTACGAGAGCTTAGCGTTGAACGCTCACAGCGGCTGGCTAGCGTCGATTCCATATTTTCTTATCATCCCAATGGATCTACCGATTCATTTTAAGCAGTTGCAGTTTTTTTGTGAAAGTACCGTTTGCTCTCACAATAAACAAGTCCCAGGGACAAACTTTCAAACTCATGGGAATCGATTTAAGACGGATGCTGCTAATCCACTAAAAAAGGAGAACAGAATATAAAATACAGTTTAATAAACATACTAAATATATTTATTTCCTATTATACGTTCTAGGTTTTGGTTTAGGAGGAATGGGTGGTCTCGTTATTTCTGGCAGCGGTGGTACAGGCGGTGGATTTTTCGAATTGGAACATTTTGTAATTCTAATAGCTTGAGTCGGATGTCCATAACTACTAAATAATTTAGTTCCTCAGTATAGTATTTGCTTAGTTTAGCCGATTTACCTACAAAATAATTTTACATTTAAGAGCATATATCTAAGGACGGAGCCGAAAAAAAGCATTTTTTTTAAGGATCATTTTTAGCGAAACTATTCATTATATAAATCAGGTTTATATTTTATATAATAATACATAGATTAAAATACATTCTGTGAAATTGTAATTAAAAAAAAATGTCGGCGCTGCATCAGTTGCCCTGTGAGGCCTTTTTTTAGGAGCATTGCGGTGTGCAGGATTACTGGAGCCGGATTATCTGAAATCAAAATTTCCAAAGAAATTAGTTTATTAGAGCATCAATCTTATCTTTGAACGACGGATTTAAAAAACAAGATTTTTCATCAAATGGTGTTTGATAAAAACAAAATTCCTTTATTTCAATATAAGTAATATGTATAGAGAAAATATGTATATACCAAAATTTCATCAAAATCGGTTGAATGGTTCTTGAGATCTCGTTTACCGCCAAGCAGTTTTCAAGAAAAAGTAGTTTCGAGAAAAAACGCGTTGAAAGTTTTAGGATTGAAAAATCAAGTTAAAAACAATAACACAAAAATAAATTCTTACCTGTAAATGAATTATCGCCTCCAGGGCCATCTTCTCAATCTTCATCAGCTTCATGAGCTTCTAGAATACTAATTTATTCTTGTTTATGACGCATTCTAGTTTCTTTTGTACTTTGTAGTAATTGTCGTGCGGCCAGGTCAACTCGTTCTCAGTCCACTTTAGCTGCGTAGTCATGTGCATTTCGGCCACAATGAACTCCCATAGCTGTCATTATGTTTACCAAAGCCATTGTCCACTCATTAAAAATGCATGCTGTACGCAGCAGCAAAATCAACAACTTTGTTGCCACTAGGAATTATCTTTGGGCTGATCTTCCAAACAATTTCATTAAAACTTTCGTTATTATTTTCAGTAAATCTGCCGAGACATCGCTCTAATAATTCTTCTTTAGACAAATCCTCGTAAATTGGTTTTATAGCTTCAAGTGCAACAGGAGCAATGGGTTATAATCATGGGAAAAAACGACATTATTTTTATCTTCTGATTATGCATACTCTCGTTGCCACTAGCACCACGATTCTTCTCTTTTAGGAGGTGTTACAGTCGAGCTGTAATGATAATAAGTTAACCAAATCGCCTCCTTCATAGCTTCTACTGAGTCATGACAGTGTCGACATATATATAACTCTTTCAACACTCTCCGTTGTTTTAGGCTTAAAATACTGTTTTCTTTCGTTTTTTCGTTTTGCTTTATTAACTTTTAAAGTTTACCTTGTTACTCGAGTTATTTTTGAACGATCCATTATGATGTGAGCAAGTAAAAATTAAAAAATTAACTTTAATAACTGTGCTACGACTGAATTACTACGAATACAACGGTACTGAACAAATTCCCAGTTTCGAATATAGAACCTTAGAATAGCAGATGTGAATCCCTATTCTCTTCTAAGAAGGACAAATAAAGAATATGTTTGTATTATATTATAAACTAGCCAGAGCCGCGGCTCCGCTCGCGTGGACTTGATTCACTACTATCGTCACTGCTTATTCCTTATGTTACCCAACGTAATAAAATATCTCCCATTATTTCTCCTTATCTCCTAATATGTCTCCTTATTTCCCATTATCTCTACATAATTTCCATTATCTAGGCTTATCTCTGCTCATCTCCTATTATTTCTCCTTATCTCCCATTATTTCTCCTTATCTCCCATTATCTCACCATAACTCCCATTATCTAGACTTATCTCTGCTTATCTCCCATTATCTCTCCTTATCTCCCATTATTTATAGTTATCTCCCATTATCTCACCTTATCTCCCATTATCTAGGCTTATATCGAATTATATAGAACATATGTATAAATTTATAAAAACGTAAATCGGATAAGTGGTTCTCGAGTGATAAGCGCACTAACGGACAGACAGACAGAGAGACGTTGCATTTTATATATATTGTATTCTTTGCTACATGATATTGTTCCATATTTAATGCTTTAGGGAGTGTATTGCAAGAGAACGCGCTAGCGGCAAACTTCCCTCCGACTTAATTCACTATTATCGTCACTGCTTATTCCTTATGTCACCTAATAAAATATATCCTATAACCTGGCCAGAGAACATACGTACGGTTAAAAAAAAAAGCACGTAAATCGGATAAGTAGTTCTCCAGTGAAAAGCACATTAACGGACGGACAGACAGACAGACAGACAGACGGACAGAGAGACATTGCATTTTATATATATTATAGATATTCTCTGCTACATAATATTGTTCCATATTTAATGGTTTGGACTGTGTATTGCAAGAGAACGCGCTAGCCGCAAACTTTGTCCGACTTCATTTACTATTATTGTCACTGCTCATTCCTTATGCTACTTATCGTAATAAAATATAGCCTATAACCTGGCCGGAGAACATATGTATGTTTAAAAAAAAATACGAAAATTGGATAAGTGCTTATGCAGTGATAAGCGCACTAACGGACAGACAGACAGACAGAATGCGTTGCATTTTATATATATTATAGATGTAATAAAATATATACCTATAACCTGGTCAGAGAACATATGTATGAATTTAAAAAATCACGTAAATCGGATAAGTGGTTCTCGATAAGCGCATTAACGGACAGACAGACAGACAGACAAACATTGCATTTTATATATATTATAGATATAGATTAGTATTATTATTATTATATAACCTGGCCAAAGAATATATGCATGAATTTAAAAAAAGACAGGTAAATCGGATAAGTGGTTCCCGCGTGATAAACGCACTAATGGACAGACAGACAGAGAGACATTGCATTTTATATATATTATAGATTATACATTACAGATATTCTTTGCTACATAATATTTTACCATATTTAATGGTTTAGGCTGTGCATTGCAAAGGCACGCGCTAGCGGCAAATTTATTTCCGACATCATTCACTATTTTACGTCACTACTCATTCCTTATGCTACCTGTCGTAATAAAATATAGCCTATAACCTGGCCAGAGAACATATGTATGTTTAAAAAAAAAAGTACGTAAATCTGATAAGTGGTTTTTCAGTGATAGGTGCACTAACGGACAGACAGACAGAGAGACGTTGCATTTTATATATATTATAGAAGAAAAAGTTTAAAATACAATAAAATCGAGTTAAGGTCGGCAAAGCCTGACCCGAGAGCAGCTGCTCGCTACCTGCTCCGAAAACTCTAAGCACGTCTTATAAACTGCTATAACTTCGTCAATTTTTAACCGATTGTTATGAAACTTACAGAAAATATTCTTAAAATATCATATTAAAAGAAAATGTAAAATCCAACATTCGAATTTTTTTGACGCAGATGACTAGGTATATCCCCTTAGATCCGGAATACACAATTCTGTAAAATACAATATTGTGTGTGTTATTTCAAGGCGGAAATTTTATAAAATGTATGCAAATATCTAGAAATTTATTAGATAAACTGATAACTCTTATATATACGTATAGTTTTCATGTTTTTCTTGAAAAAACATTTTGTTGTGCATTTTTTTTTAAGTCGATCAATTATTTTTAATATTAAAAGAAAAATAATAACAAGTTTAATTATTTTAAATATAATATTTTTTTAATAAAATAGTGGTGACGAGTTCTTATCTTTAATTTTATAATTACTACCTTAAATATCGATTTTTTGCCATTTCTACTCATTAATTAAAACTAAAATAGGAAAATTTAAAAAGTTTTTCATTATAGGAAAATTCACGTCTGCTTTTACAATAACGTCAGTCAAAAATCATTATCATCAGCTTATACGAGGCTGGTTTGAAAAGTCCGTGCAAAGTCCGAGAGATGACACCACCGGCGCGTATCGAGGTCATGTTTAGTTAGTAGCATCTCTTGAATGAACGCACACCAAGTTTCAGCCATATTGGTCTATTTCTTTGTGTTTGGCATTCGTGTGAATCAAGGAAGTCGAGTGATTTTCAAGAAATGGACGAAAAAGAATTTCGTGCGGTGATTAAACATTACTTTATGAAAGGCAAAACGCCTCAGGAGACTAAAGAGAAGCTTGATAGACATTATGGTGACTCTGCACCTTCGATTAGAACAGTTTATAAGTAGTTTCAAAATTTTCGGACTGGCCATATGGGCACAAGTGACGCTAAAAAACGTTCTGGACGGCCTGTGGAGGTTACGACTCCAGAAATCATTGATCAAATCCATGATATGGTGATGGATGACAGAAGAGTTAAGGTACGTGAGATTGCTAGTGCTGTGGGCATTTCGACTGAACGGGTACATAATATTTTGCATAAACATTTGGACATGAGAAAGCTATCCGCAAGATGGGTGCCGCGATTGCTCACGCTTGACCAAAAATGGAAGCGTGTGAAGTGTTGCAAGGATAGTTTGCAGCTGTTCCAGAAGAATCCGGAGGACTTTAAGCGTCGTTTCGTCACTGTGGATGAAACATGGATACATTACTATACTCCTGAGATCAAACAACAAACTAAACAATGGGTTACCAAGGGAGAATCTGCACCAAAAACGGCGAAGACCGTTCCTTCGGCCGGAAAGGTTATGGCGACTGTCTTTTGGGATTCGCAAGGGATAATCCTCATCGACTATCTGGAAAAGGGTAAAACTATTACAGGTGAATATTATTCATCGTTATTGGACCGTTTGAAAACCGAGCTGCAAGAAAAACGCCCGCGATTGGCCCACAAGAAAGTCCTTTTCCATCCCGACAACGCACCAGCACACACCTCAGCAGTTGTGGTCGCAAAATTAATGGAAATAGGATTCCAACTCGTTTCACATCCCCCCTATTCTACAGACTTGGCTCCGTCGGACTACTATTTGTTCCCCAATTTGTAGAAATGGCTGGCGGGACAAAGATTTTATTCAAACGAGGAGGTGATTGCAGACACTAATGGATATTTTGCAGACTTGGACAAATCCTATTATTCGGAAGGGATCAACAAACTAGAACATCGTTGGACGAAGTGTATAAGCCTAAAAGGAGACTATGTCGAAAAATAAAAAAGGTTTACCCCAAACACATAAGTAGTTTTTATTTTTGCACGGACTTTTCAAACCAGCCTCGTACTGTCCACTGCTGGACGAAAGCCTCCCTCAAGTCTTGCCACCTTTTTCTGTTCTGGGCCACTTGTACCCAATTTCCAGCCACTCTCTTCAAATTATCAATCCACCGGCTTGGTGGTCTACCTCTACTTCGATAGACTTTGGATCTTGGTTACCACTCTATAATTTTTTTTGTCCATCGTCCATCCTTAAACCTAGCAACATGTCCAGCCCAGTTCCAGATACCTATTCCGTCCTATGTTGACTTCATGCCCTAGGTATTTATATCGGTGTATTGCTCGATCTCCACGTTATTCAGTTTTATCGTGTCGTTTTATTATAAACTGAGTCTTAGGTAGATTGATTTTTAAACCAACCGTTCCTGCAGGTTATTGAAACACTTGTACTGGAGTTTTGTACTTCTTACATATTGTTTGTTATTAAGACAATGTCGTCTGCAAAACAAAGGTGATTTAACTTTTCACCGTCAATGTTAAGCCCCATTTTTTTCAAAGATATACGCATTCCAAAGTATTCACTATTGTTAAAATGACCATCACAAATGTTCGACATCATGTTCATTAATTTATTAGAAAATTCGACGTTTAACTTTTGTTATTCATTATCTAGGTATTCCTAAAACCGCGCAGAGCTTACAGGAAAACAATTTTTCATTCTCCGTAACTGATCCCATGCTAGTTCGATAGGAAGGAGATAGAAGGACTGAGATGGCCATTGCATTATATCTATTAGTTTTATTTTTCTTTAAGATACATTGGTGAGCAAGAAAATCGACTGAAACGATTTTCCTTTATTTAACAACGATCCTTGAATATAAATTTTCAAACAGTGGTATTATTTTTGGTTTCATTAGAATGCTGATTTTCTACTCTTTCCAATAACACCAAAAACATTTGGATTTCCAAAAAGTTTTACTGGTTAAAATGGTTTTATTCAATAGAACCGTTTTTTGCTTGTTCAGCAACATACTCATTGCGCGCTATTCATCCCAATAAAAAGACATGCAACTGCATTTTCCTGTTTTTGCTTTATTTGAACTTGAACCGTCAACATCTCTGCTATATTTGCTCACTAATTATGTCATCGGAAAATGGATACCACCCCGGAAGAAACGGCACAAGTATTACCCATGCAAGAAGGGCATGGCCAACGTGTAGTTGCTGCGCAACTTCACCTAGGCCATTCAGCTGTCTCCAGAGTCTATAGACGTTACCAAGAGACTAGTGCCTTTACACAGAGACCAGGATCAGGAAGAAGAAGGTATACCTTGGAGCCAGATGACCGCTGCATTGCCAACACAACTCTAAGAAATCGTCACTTGACGAATGTTTAGGTCCAGCAGGAGCTCCGACAAGTTCGTGGTCGAGCTGTCACTCATTGGACAATTAGAAGAAAACTTAAAGCTAACCCAGCTCCAGCTAATGAACCCAAATTGACAACAGCAATCGAAAAGCGCGACGCAGATTTGCCCGAGAACATGTCGACTGGACCTTAGAGCAATGTCGCTCCATTTTTATTCTCCGACGAGCCCCGAATGTGCCTACATGGCAATGATGGAAGAAGATAAGTTTATAGGAGGCCTGAGGAGCGCAATATGCAGTACTGCATTATTAAAACGGTCGCCTACAGAGGAGGTTCTGTCATGGTGTAAGGAGGCATCTCACTAGCTGCGAAAACCGATTTGGTTTTTCGTGACTGATGAGACTCGTAGAGATGGATTAACTGCTCACCGGTACATCGAGAAGATGCTAAGGCATAACAATGCGAAGCCACATGCTGCTGCATGGGTGCGGCAATACCTGGCGGAAGTGTAAAAACCCACATTACAATGGCCTGACCTCAATCTAATAGAATACATGTGGGGGTGAGCTCAAAAGAAGGATTCGAGCCAAAAATATAGCCCCGGAATTGCTGAGGGACTTAAAAGTTGCGATGGCGGAAGAGTAGGGAAGAATCCCACAGACAGTGGTGAAAAAGCTCACCCGCTCCACGAGAAACCGGCTGGAAGCAGTAATAAGGGCTAGGGGTAACACAAAATATTGATTTTGGTTTTTATCAATAAATTTAATTGTTAAACTTAAAATTTGTTTAATTTTTCCTTTCTCTTACCCATATTTTGAATCCTTGTTGTGGTATCATTAGAAAGAGAGTAGAATGGGCTTTCAAATGATACTAAAATCGGTGTACTGCTCGATCTCCACGTTATTCAGTTTTATCGTGTCGTTTTATTATAAACTGAGTCTTAGGTAGATGGATTTTTAAACCAACCGTTCCTGCAGTTTCTTGAAACACGTGCAGTGGAGTTTTGTACTTCTTACATATTGTTTGTTATTAAGACAATGTCGTCTGCAAAACAAAGGTGCTTTAACTTTTCACCGTCAATGTTAAGCCTCATTTTTTTCAAAAAGATATACGCATTCCAAAGTATTCACTATTGTCAAAATGACCATCACAAATGTTCGACATCATGTTCATTCATTTATTAGAATATTCGACGTTTAACTTTTGTTATTCATTATCTAGGTATTCCTAAAACCGCGCAGAGCTTACAGGAAAACAATTTTTCATTCTCCGTAACTGACCCCATGCTGGTTCGATAGGAAGGAGATAGAAGGACTGAGATGGCCATTGCATTATATCTATTAGTTTTATTTTTCTTTAAGATACATTGGTGAGCAAGAAAATCGACTGAAACGATTTTCCTTTATTTAACAACGATCCTTGAATATAATTTTCAAACAGTGGTATTATTTTTGGTATCATTAGAATGCTGATTTTCTACTCTTTCCAATAACACCAAAAACATTTGGATTTCCAAAAAGTTTTACTGGTTAAAATGGTTTTACTTAATAGAACCGTTTTTGCTCGTTCAGCAACATACTCATTGCGCGCTATTCATCCCAATAAAAAGACATGCAACTGCATTTTCCTGTTTTTGCTTTATTTGAACTTGAACCGTCAACATCTCTGCTATATCTGCTCACTAATTATGTCATCGGAAAATGGATACCACCCCGGAAGAAACGGCACAAGTATTATCCATGCAAGAAGGGCATAGCCAACGTGTAGTTGCTGCGCAACTTCACCTAGGCCATTCACCTGTCTCCAGAGTCTATAGACGTTACCAAGAGACTAGTGCCTTTACACAGAGACCAGGATTAGGAAGAAGAAGGTATACCTTGGAGCGAGATGACCGCTGCATTGCCAACACAACTCTAAGAAATCGTCACTTGACGGATGTTTAGGTCCAGCAAGAGCTCCGACAAGTTCGTGGTCGAGCTGTCACTCATTGGACAATTAGAAGAAAACTTAAAGAAGCTAACCCAGCTCCAGCTAATGAACCCAAATTGACAACAGCCCATCGAAAAGAGCGACTCAGATTTGCCCGAAAACATGTCAACTGGACCTTAGAGCAATGTCGCTCCATTTTATTCTCCGACAAGCCCCGAATGTGCCTACATGGCAATGATGGAAGAAGATAAGTTTATAGGAGACCTGGGGAGCGCAATGTACAGTGCTGCATTACTAAAACGGTCGCCTACAGAGGAGGTTCTGTCAGGGTGTAAGGAGGCATCTCACTAGCTGCGAAAACCGATTTGGTTTTCGTGACTGATGAGACTCGTAGAGATGGATTAACTGCTCACCGGTACATCGAGAAGATCCTGCAGAAACACGTCGTTCCTTACGCTGGGTTTGTTGGCGATGGACTTCGTGCTAAGGCATGACAATGCGAAGCCACATGCTGCTGCATCGGTGCGACAATACCTGGCGGAAGTGTAAAAACCCACATTACAATGGCCTGACCTCAATCTAATAGAATACATGCGGGGTGAGCTCAAAAGAAGGATTCGAGCCAAAAATATAGCCCCGGAATTGCTGAGGGACTTAAAAGTTGCGATGGCGGAAGAGTAGGGAAGAATCCCACAGACAGTGGTGAAAAAGCTCACCCGCTCCACGAGAAACCGGCTGGAAGCAGTAATAAGGGCTAGGGGTAACACAAAATATTGATTTTGGTTTTTATCAATAAATTTAATTGCTAAACTTAAAATTTGTTTAATTTTTCCTTTCTCTTACCCATATTTTGAATCCTTGTTGTGGTATCATTAGAAAGAGAGTAGAATGGGCTTTCAAATGATACTAAAATCCGTAAAAAAATTAACACTAAATTCTAGGATCCATGTTAAATAAAGCTAAATAGTTTGAGTCGATTTTTTTGCTCACCAGTGTAGTTTTAACGGATATTTAAAATAGTCATCTTGTAGAAAGAGAAAATTACTTCCAATAAAATTTAACAGATGTCATGGCATACTCTTGTAAGATTGTTAAATCTGCTTCTTTATTTAATTTCCCATCTATTCTTTCTGAAGCCCTTTCCTTAGTTGCGTGGTTGGTTTGTTGGTTGGTTGTAGGCGGTGTGGACGATTGTGCATATTTGTGCACTGCAACCTCTTGTCTTATTGGTAACATGAGCATCATCCCTTTAAGAAGATTTATTAGCTTCCTTCCAAGCCCTTCATGTGGTAACTTATTACCACGATGTAGATCTCTGAACAGTTTCATGACTGTTTCAAATTAAAGGCGCCCATTCATATAGGATATGCACAGAGTTTCTTCCTCTTCACCACATGTCATGGGGCCATTGTGGATGCACATTTTCTGTAAATGTGTGCTCAGGTGATAGTGGCCAGTGATTAACCCCCCCATTAGTTTGGTTTGGGTCCTTGTAAAACAAGGTCAATTGTTGGTTTCTTTGAGGAGCCTCCCATTACGCCCCTCGCGTATCTTTGGCCAGATGTTACGAGACAACGATCTGGTTGTTGCTGATATGACTATCGATTGATTGTAATTTTACCATCTGTCTTGGTACACCAGATGCTGGTTCTGGACTTCTGTGTGTGGTTTTGTAGCTCTGAATCTTCCTAATTCGTCCGCTTTTTCTTTACCTTTTAATCCCGAATAGTCGAGAACCCGCAGTTGAGGCCTACAGTTCCTGGAGGATAGTTCTAACTGGTCACGTTTACACTCCATCACGATTTTTGAGTTGGTTTGATAGGTATCTGCAGTCTTTAGGGCAGCGTGACCGGCTGAAAGAATACATATTTCTTGGTTGCGGTAGTACCGTCTAATATTCTTGTAAATACGTGTTTGTATTGGCTCGAATTTCTGCTCGGAATAATGTTGCACTTGCTCCTAGTGGAATGCTAAAACTTCATTTGGGCCTTGCTGCTTATATTCCACTGCCTACACTGCTTCCAGTTTTTGATCCGTCTGTGTGATAAACCCGACCCGTTGCCTTAGTCGGTCTCTCCACCTCCATCTATAGATTAGGATCGCAGCAATTCTATATAGCGGTTCGAAATAATACGACGTTGTCATATAATTAGATTGCATATCAAACAGTTTATAGTCGATTAACTCTATAACTCTTATGTGCCACAATTTTTCAGTGTTTCTGTTCCTCATTTACCCTCATTCAATAGACGTTATCGGTAGCCTTACTTTTAATATATGCATCTACGGATATTAAGCCTAGAATTATTGCCATAGCGGTGGAATATAAGTAAGCCAACCTCCACAGTCGATTCATCTCCGTGATTGTCGTTCTCTGCTCTGTTCTTGTCCACCATACTGTAGCTCTGTATGTAACCATGAGTCTAATAACCGAGACGTATAACCAAATCACTATTTTCGGTTTAAGATACCAGGTTTTCCCAAACAAACTCCTGCATCTCATAAGACACATTTTTGTTTTCTTAAGTTTTTTTTGTAATTTGCTTGTTCTACGTTAAGCCCAGATATTTGTATTCATTAACGGATCTTTTCCATTTTCCGAAGGTATTCGGATTGTAGAAATTGTCTTTGATTCTTCTTTTTGTGATGTGTGTGTGGTATAACAACAGTCTGTTGTACAGCGTTCAGTGCTCTTTGTATAAATTCCGCAGCCGTGGCGATATGTTTCCTTTGGATAAGTATACTTATATCATCAGCATATCCCTGGGCGTAAAAGTCTTGTGAGTTTAGCAGAATCAACAGCTCTTCCACCACTAAGTTCCAGAGGAGTGGCGATAGCACTCCTCCCTGCGGACATCCTTGAGTTAACTTTGCTTCTAAGGTGCTTGCTCCAAGTAGCTTGGTTTTTATTTGCTGATGTAAAAGCATATTTATCCACCTGCTTGTGGTGTCGTCGATACCCATGTCTTTCTAAGACATTAATCATTGAGACGAAGGATGTATTGCGAAAAGTTGACAATGACAGCACCCAGGGTAATCTCTTGTGTGTATAGGACGCAAAATCATTTATATTATTACTTGATCAATATTACTGTTCATAAAAAAATTTGTGCCTCCCAAAATACTAAGTAAAACGAACCTCTCGTATATTTTTTATTGATTTTTCTTTGAGTAGGCACACTTCAAATTCGTTTTTGTTAAGAAGTAGTTAAAAAAATTGTATTTCTATATATTAATCTGCTCGCTTAGACATGTCATCTGCTTAAGTCACAATTTTCAAAGCTTTAACTATTATTACCATTTGTAGTAAGCAAAAGTAAGGCATCAGTCCAATAAGCAGCAGCTTTCTCATCTTTAGCAATGAACTTGACCTTTTCTTCGTGGTTCACTATTATTGAAAATGCCAGCATCGGATTCTGACATCTAAAAGTAAAAAAGTGGCTGTTTGTAAAAAGAATAAATAAAATTGATGTATGGTAACGTTTAACCCTTTGAGGACAAGTGGTTATCACTGATAACCACCTTTTAAAAATTATATTGTAGCTTTCCTACCGGTTTCTCCAGTAAACCACGATGTTAAATTGTTTGCCTAACGTATCAAGAAGTCTAATCTAGCATGCTTAGGGTTTGAAATGTCCACCAGCGTTTAGTTGACATTTGTAATTGCACGTCGTAGGTAGTTGTGAGTTTTGCAGTACCAATTAGGCTGTTATTTTTCTTATAGCTGGTTATTCTTTAAGAAAATGTCCGATAAGTACTTAAGATATATCTATTTACTACATATGAATATATATCAAGTGCAATTTTTGTTTTGCTAAGTTTATAAATAGATTTATTTGTGGTGGTTACAAATGCTAACCACTAGGACTATATGTTTTTTTTTTAGTGAAAGTGTTTTTTTTTTTTAAGTGACGCGTATTGCTATTACTATTATGCATAATTTTTCTAATTTTTGTTTGTTCATTTTTTACAGGTTCCAAAAAAAAATGTTGGTCTTTTGGCGAACTTGAAGCAATGAATAGCACAGATGTTTTCGCGATTTTGGATGAAATTCCCAGTGACTGTGAGTCCATTGCATCAGATGTGGAGAGTACTATGGACAACGAAGCCCCCATAGATTATTTACTTTATGATGGAAGGGATGAACTTTTTGATATAGAAGATATTCCATTCATTTTCGAAATAATGAGCAAGCGAAAGTCACTAAAGAATGGGACAGTGAGGATGAGTTACCGTTAGAAGTAATTCGTCAAGAAGAACTTAGAAAAAAATCAGTTGTTTGGACAAATGATGTCACTCATGCAACACGCGTAAACCAATTTGTGTCTCAGGCAGGGCCTAATGTTCCTGACAACGTTGAAACTCCTACCGATATGTTTTTGTATTTGTTTCCGGATTGTTTCATATCTGAAATTGTTTTTCAGACAAATTTGTATGCCTTACAAAAAAATGGTGGCAGCAACTACTTTATTCCAACCACCAACAAAGAAATAAAATCATTTTTGGGTGTAAACATGCTAATGAGCTTGAAAAAAATGCCAAGTTATAGAGACTACTGGTCCTCGAGAGAAGAACTTAGGGATTATTTTATAAGTTCTGTTTTATCTCGTGACAGTTTCACCTGGCTTCTAAGTAATCTTCACGTAAATGATAACTCAGTACAGCCAAAAAAAGGTGAGGCCAATTATGATAAATTGTACAAAATCAGGCCATTACTTTCTAAATTGACACAAACTCTTGGCTCTGCTTTGAATCCTGGCGAATTTCAATCAATCGATGAATCTATGATCAAATTCAAGGGGAGAAGTAGTCTTCGCCAGTATATGTCAATGAAGCCCGCGAAACGAGGCTACAAGGTATGGATTCGGGCTGATTCTACTGGATTTGTATCTGAGTTCCAAATTTATACGGGGAAAGTTGATCAGTCAGTTGAGAAAAAATTGGGACATCGCGTAGTAAAAGATCTAACAAGGGCTTTAGTTGGCAAGCACCACAAAGTATTCTTCGACAATTTTTTCAACTCTGTAGAATTGCAAAGAGACTTGTTAGCTGATGGCATCTATGCATGTGGAACTGTGCGTAAAGGAAGGAAATATTATCCAGAGCTCAAAGTGGATAAACACATGAAAAGGGGCGACATAGATTGGAGAGTTTCTACAGATGGATTAGCAGCACTGAAGTGGATGGATCGAAGAACCGTTTTGTTTTTAGGAAACTATCATGACCCATCCATCATGGAAGTTGTCTCTAGAAAACAGAAAAATGGCAATACAGAAGAAATCCCATGTCCTGTTATGGTCAAACATTATAATAAACATATGGGATACGTAGATCGATTTGACATGCTGAAAAGTATCTATGAAATCGATCGAAAAGCCCACAAGTGGTGGCACCGCATTTTTTTTTTACTTTGTAGATGTTTGTGTTGTGAACGCGTTCATTTTATTTCAAAATAGAAGTGACTCACGATGTATTACATTGAAACAATTTCGTGTATCGGTTGCTCGAGGATTAATTGGTGCCGTTAATTCGATTTCAAAAAAAAGAAGATCAGCAGAACAAGCACCTAACAAATACAAAAAAAATCATTCCCACTGAGGTACGTCATGATCGTGCTGCACATATGCCTCTTAGATGTGGATCTCTCAGATGTGCTCATTGTAGCACAGCGAAGCATGTGCATCGAACGACCTGGAAATGTTCAACCTGTGATGTTGGTCTCTGCCTCAATAAGGAGAGAAATTGCTTCTTTAAATTTCACGAAAATTAGTTTTGAGTGCCTTAATTCCTAGTGGTTAGTGCTAGAAACCACATCCTGCAGGATAATCCAGGATATTTTTTTACGTGAAATGAACTTTTACTTTGTTTTTTTGATGTTGGTTGAATAAATTTTTTCAAAAAAATTCTTCATATCTTTTATTTTTTTTTCTCCGGCCTCAAAGGGTTAAGTTATACAGGGCTAGAACTTTAACGTGATACAACATTTCAGCTTAAAGACGAAATCTCTACGGACTCCGAACTTTCTTATTGTACCTAGAGATTTTGGAATCGGTTGAGAATGGATGAGAGTGAGGTGAGAGTGAATGTGGAACTTACACAGATGAGAAGGTTACGGAGAAGATCCTGCATGTAAGTGCGACCTGATGCAAACTCCTGAATTTCTTTCGGTATGTACAAATTTACCAGAAACCTTCCTACCCAGGACCTCCTTTTATTTAATGACAAAGCTTTCAAAGTAACTGATTTTTGGAAATGTTTAATATAATTGTGTTACGGTAAGTAAGTACACAGAATTTATCAACCCCTACTTTTCCTCTCCTTCATTTGAACCAAAATCATCCATTTGTTTAGTTGAGAATGTGGAATCTTTGGCACAATGATACTACTCAGTATATATCACCACTACACCAAACACTTTTTTTTGCACTCGACGCGCGTTTCGCTAACCATGTTAGCTTCATCAGGAGCGATGATTGACTAAAGACTTTAGTCAATCATCGCTTCTGATGAAGCTAACATGGACAGCGAAACGCGCGTCGAGTGCAAAAATAAAGTGTTTGGTGTAGTGGTGATATATACTGAGTAGCATCCATTTGTTGATAAAATTTAAAATAGTTAACTCATTTTGTTATGGAATTAGAGTAGCAACAGCGCGACAGCCACACCGAGAGAAATTGAAGCCTCGTTTTTCGCAATCTAGAGAACTTGAAATGCAAAACTCTTGAAAAGAGATTTTTCTATACAAAACTCGGTTTCCCGAGGGAAGTGGTAAGTCAGTTTGGCTGTAACTCTTCGAGAATATTAACACTGAGTTTTCAAGTTATCAGGTGTACAAGTATGAAATGCGGATTTCAGACAACAGATGGTGCACCAATATAGTTTGTGCTATAAAGATTTGACACTGCGCCATTTTGTTGTGTCATCAACAAGTGTCAGACGCGCACGAGTGATAAATTAGAAAAGTGTGTGCATAGTGTTGTGTTGTTGTGTTCAATATGTCGAAATTTATACCGAACAAAGAGCATTCGCGGACAGCATTAATTTTTTGTTTTCGTTTGAAGAAAACTGCTGTTGAATCATACCGATTACTTCAAGAAGCTTATGGTGAACATGCTCCATGCATCGCAAGATACGTGTGAACGATGGTTTCGACGTTTTAAAAGTGGTGACTTCGATGTTGCAGATAAGGAACGTGGAAAACCGCCAAAAAAATACGAAGAAGTGGAATTGCAAGCATTGTTGGACTAAGATGATTAGCAAACACAAAAACTCGCTGAGCAATTGGGCGCTAGTCAATAAGCTGTTTCTAATCGGCTACGAGAAATGGGAAAATTTAGAAGACCGGTAGATGGGTACCATATGAGTGGAACGACAGGAAAATGGAAAAGCGCAAAAACACGTGTTACATTTTGCTTGCTCGGTACAAAAGGAAGTCGTTTTGCATCGTATAGTTATAGAGGATGAAAATGGATTTATTTTGAGAATCCCAAGCGCACAAAATCATGGGTAGACCCAGGCGCACCATCCACATCGACCGCAAGACCGAATCGCTTTGGTAGAATGACGATGCTCTGTGTTTGGTGGGACCAGAGGAGCGTAATCTATTATGAGTTGTTAAAACCTGGAGAAACGGTTAATACTAAACGTTACAAACAACAATTGACCGATTTGAACCGTTCGCTGCTTGAAAAAAAGGCCAGAATACCGAAAGAGGCAACACAAAGTCATTTTTCTTCATGACAATGCTCCATCACATACGGCAAAACCAGTTCGCGACACGTTTTTTTAGAAAAAAAATCCGCATTTCATACTTGTACACCAATTACAACTATATAAATCGAGTATCCTTGTAATGATAATCTCCAATTAAATCATAGAATTTTCAGTTTCCCTATTAATCGTGAATTAAATCGGATAACACGAACTATCAAAGTAGAACAATGCCTATTTTTTCTTGTGTTTCTGTCAAATCCATGTCAAATGCTATTATGACGTCATTGTAGAGTAGTCTTAGAACAAACATACCTATCTGTTCTTTTCAGTTCAGAAAAAACAGCAATTAATTATAGATATAGGTGACATAATGATTGCGGTTTTTCATGATTCATTTGATTCATTCACCCACACCATCATCTAGCTTTAGTAAGCAATGTCTGCTATCTTTATCTTCGAAAACTTGATAAATTAAATAAATATTATTAAGTTTAAATATTTTTTAATGTTAGGAAAGTATTTTAATAATTTTCATTAAAACCTAATTATACTTACAAATTAGAATGTTCGCAGTTCTTTCCAATAACCACGTGAGTAATATCGGCAACGATATACTTTTCTTTAAATGTGTTCTTCGAGTTTCTTACATTAGCTACTTCATGTACCAAGAGTTCTTTCAGATTTTTAGTAAGTTGAACAAAAATGTTACCGCTAGTTTTCTGTAAATAAAATAATTTTAAAAAACGGGCGGGTTCTTTAAGTTATCTAGCTAGCCAAAAAAATTATGTCACAGAAAAACGAAGCATGAAATTTGTTGTGTTTTTGCAGTTTTTTTTTCTGAAAAATGATAGAAAGTAATTTTGAACGCCGGCGCCGGCCGCCCAGTGACAATTTTCCACTCAAAAGGAAAATGGACCAATAGCTTTTCATGAAAGAATGTCCTAGGTATATGGTAATGATGGTTCTTCTTATTTTAATGTAAAAATTTTATTTAAATAATTTAGATCAGGCCTAGAGACAATTCAGCATGATCCCAGATCAGGAAGATCGGTGGAGGCAAGAACTGAGGAAGCCGAAGACTTTTTAAGGATTTTCTGTTATCAGATCGATGAATAGAAATCCCAGTATTTGGTAAAAAACCTGGAATATCTAAATTACAGTTGTTAAGATTGTGTCTAAAGATATCGGGAAGATAGATCCCCGGATTTCTTATACCAGGGCTGAAACTGGATAGGAAAGGAAGTTTTCAAGAATATTTTCCCGCTTTAGAGAACGATGAAAATTATTTCTTGCGAGTTATACTACGTGACGAGACTTGGATGATCTGTTGGGATTCTCTCACGAAGCAGGAGCCGATCCAATGGGCTCTTCAAAAGTATCGAAACTTTAGAAAGCTATCGACCACCGTTTTTTGTGGGCTGAAAAAGGAATTTTGTTTATTAAATATATGGTAAAAGAGTCAACACTTAATGGAAAGGTTTACGGAAGGACGATCCAAATCCTAAAGCAATCCATTAGAATAAAACTTCTGAATTCATGGAGAATCAAAACTTTTCTGCAGGTTCACAAGGCTGGCATAATTTCAGCAATTACCTAAAGCAGCTAATTCCCCTAGTTAGAACATCCACCCTATAGCCCTGATTTAGCACCCTGCAACCTCATTTTGTTCAAATACCTGAAGGGAGACCTCAGACGACGAAAATTTTTATCAGACAATGGGGTGAAGACCGTTGTAGCGCCGTTTTTTAAAACGTAAACAAATTGATTTTTTTTCGATGGAATAAAACAATTCGACTAAGTAGTAGGTCATCATCATCATCATTAGCTTATTCTATCCATAGTCGGATGTAAGCCTCCCCAAGTTGTCTCCAATGAGTTTTGTTGTTTGCTTTTTGCATACAATCGTGTCCTGCTAATCTGTTTATGTCGTCCGTCCATCTTGTCTGTGATTCTCCTCTGCATCTTTTGTGTTCTCTGGGCCTCCATTCAACTATACGACGTGTCTATCTGTTATCATTACGATATGCCCCGCGCAATTCCACCTTAACATACATATTCGTTGTACTACATCTGTCACTTTTGATCTTCTTCTTATCGCGATGTTAGGAATACGATCTTGGAGTCTAATATTTAGCATTCTCCTCTCCATTGCTCTTTGGGTTACCTGGAGTTTATTTATTATACTTTTATTTAAAGCCCACGTTTCAGCGTCATATGTTAATACCGACAGTACATTTTGATCGAATGCTCTGACTTTTATTGTATTTGAGATGTCTCATTTAATTGTAGATTGTAACCTCCCGAACGCAGACCAAGCTAACGAGACTCTTCTATGCAAGTCAGCCTTTAAATTATTTTTTGATGAAGTGGTAGGCATTTTGTGAAAAAATATGTTATTTTAAGCTCTGGGGGCTTTTCTTTTGTAGCTAGATTGATAACTTAAAAAATAGTCTCGTACGTTAGATGTTTGGTATAAATGTTATAAGTTTTTTTGTACAGTATCTCTACAATTATAATAATATTTACTTCATATTTAATTGGAAAAGAAAAACAAGAAATATTATTTTCGATTTTTAAATTTTAAAGAAATTACAAATTCTTCACGTTTTGACAATCTACTAGGGTGTTTTTTTGAAGTTATTTACCTACCTATGAAACAAAAAAATATGCAGAGCTTTTAGAAAAACTAAGTATATTTAATCCAGCGTCTCTCGAGTTATTTTATTTCATCCAAAAAAAATTCTTTTGTTCGCGCCTCAAAAAAACGATGCTACAGCCACCATCAGCTCAGCATCTGAGAAAAATTTTCAGCCCCTGAGGTCTTTTTAGTGTTCCATACGGAACACTTATAAGATCACTTCGGTGTCCGTCTGTCTGTCTGTCACACCCGATTTTCTCCGAAACTATTTGACATAGGAAGGTGAAATTTGGTAATAATATAGGAATTGATGGCCTCATCAGAGCCATGTAGTTTTGAGAATTAAATTTTGACTTAAGGGGTTAGTTTTGGGGGGTGAAGTCGGAAGTGAAAAAAAAATTTTTTTTACTAGGTCATCGAGTGTGGTGTCAAATGAAAGCTTGTGAAAACGCGAGTAAAAAAATATATATATAATATTATACTTGCGCGCACTTTTCTTTGTATTATTTTTAAAAATTCGCGAAAAATCACTGTCCCGGGCCTTATCTCGAAAAGTACTTATCAAAAAATTTCGAAAAAATTCTGGAATATTCTCCACGGGGTGTAGATTGAACGAAAATTATCACGAGTGCATTACCTTTAATAATTTATATGGTACATAAAAAAAACAAAAATTTCAAGGTCATCAGATTTCAATAAAGATTGGAAACAAACTTTGTTGAAAACTCATTTGGGGTGTGTTTTGTGAAGTCACTGATCATTTTATACCACCGTAACATAAATTTTGACTTAAGGGGTTCGTTTTGAGGGGTGAAATCGGAAGTGAAAAAAATTTTTTTTTTACTAGGTCATCGAGTGTGTGTCAAATGAAAGCTTGTGAAAACACGAGTAAAAAATATAAATATATATAATGTAATACTTGCGCACACTTTTCTTCGTATTACTTTTAAAAAATCGCTGTCCCCTATCTTATCTCGAGAAGTACTGATCAAAAAATTTTGAAAAATTCTGGAATATTCTCCACGGGGTATAGATTGAACGAAAATTATCACGAGTGCATTACCCTTTAATAATTTATTTGGTATATAAAAAAAAACAAAATTTCAAGGTCACCAGTTTTCAGTACTTTGTTGAAAACTCATTTGGGGTGTGTTTTGTGAAGTCACTGATCATTTTATACCACCCTAACAAAAATTTTTATTTTAAAAACAATCTACGTACGGAACACTAATTGTGCAAGTTCAACTTGCACTTGACCGGTTTTTTCAGATGTTGGAACGAGAAGAAGTTGCAAGGCGCTAAATCAGGGCTATATGGTGGATACTGTAATTCGGCAAATCTTCAGCTTTCAGTAGTGGTCTGAACTGTGCGAGCATTGTGGGCTATGCAGTTGTACTACAGCAAAGAATTGATGTTCTGTTTCTTTACTTAATAATCTACTTCAGATTTTGAATCGCCCTTTTATAAACCACTTCATACATTAGGCAAGAAAAATTTCTTTGCAATCTCAAAAAAAACGGTGTTGTTAACATTTGGTATAGTGGAAATAACTATTGTGTAATGTGTATTCCAGATAAAATAGTGTCTTACCTTTTCTAACACCTTAGGAAAATGAGCTCCTTGTAACAGACAATTAATCCTGTGCTGAAATATGTTGGCTTCATTTTCTCTAATGTATTCTGCTTTAATTTCTTGAATACAGGGATGATTATCAATTAGATTTTTCATTTCTTCCTCTTTATCTTTCTTAAAATAGATTGGAAATGAATTAAAAAATTTGTAAATTACTTATTTAATATGTGTAAGTTATGGAGTGAGAACAGTACCTCTGTGCTAATTAAAGTACAGAG
Source organism: Pachyrhynchus sulphureomaculatus (assembly GCA_019049505.1). Classification (NCBI taxonomy): domain Eukaryota; kingdom Metazoa; phylum Arthropoda; class Insecta; order Coleoptera; family Curculionidae; genus Pachyrhynchus; species Pachyrhynchus sulphureomaculatus. The sequence continues at coordinate 62,912,007 of CM032452.1, read as the reverse complement.
CTGATAGCATTTTAAATATATGAAATAAAAAAATTAAATATATTTACATCAAATAATTTTATTGATGAGAGTGTATACAATCAAAAGATGACGCAACCAATAACGCTTTAAATATATAATAAAAGATTGTTTTTAGTCAATTTTCACTGGTTTATTTAAAACGCGTTTCGCTGCCGATGCACCTCCTTCAGATCTACATTTTACACTAAGTTAGCTTTAATGTTTACAATTTTATATGATTTCTTAATTATAATATTACGCCTAATTAAATTTCATTGACAGTATTGGAAAACCCACACAGATATGGAATTAGGAGAATAAATTTAATAATGGTGAATTGCTTAAATCTACCTGGTCGTCGAGTAAAGTACCTGTAGTCCTTAATCGATTTATTTGCATTGTCTCTAAAAGGGTTTAGTTTTAAACCTTTTTGTTGAGTATGTAAAATTTTAAACTTCTTATTAAACATGTGATTTTCTGTTAAAAGATGATTAGCATATGTTGAATTAGACTTTCTATGTATGAAACTTTTTTCGTGTTCTGTGATTCTTTGTAAAAATGTACGTCCAGTTTGTCTTATGTCTGTTTTATTTATTTATTTATTTATTTATTTATTCCTTTATTGCCATCAAGATTACATAACGTAAAAAAGCAACGTTATAAAAAAGTAGAATATATGCATATAGCCAACAAAATATAAGATACCGTACAAAGGACAAAATCTTACAACTATTGATAACTAAAATTATTGATCACAGTTAAAAGAATAGAAAACATTTTGAGAGAGCAAACCTTTTTGCTTCCCTTTTGAATCTCCCAATCCCCTCAATGTTCCTAATCTCCAATGGGAGAAGCCGATATGCCTTTATGCATTTAAAATATGGCCCTTTTTCAAAGAAAGAAGTAACATGGTAGGGCGCTCGTAATTCGTTTCTGCCTCTAGTCGTGATTGCCATATCTGGAGCATATTCATCCCTATTTGTCAAGAAAAATGATGGATTCTTCTTAACAAAGGTGACCAAAGCCATGAAGTAGAGACCTGGGACCGTAAGTAACCCCATTTCATTAAAGTATGGTCGACACGACGTTAGAGGATGTAAATGACGCATGCGTCCCTAGAGATATCTCTAGCAAATCTTAAAGATCCCCAGAAAGAAATCCCATAGTTTAATTGGGATTGAACATAAACAAAATAGAAAAGTTGTATGCTATTTGATGATACAATATATCTAAGTCTTCTAATAAGTGCACTCGCACTATTGAGCTTAGACCGAAGTTTCACTGCATGTATTTCCCAACAAATACTTGAGTCAGTATTAACCCCCAAAAATTTTATCGTCTCTATATTGGGTATTGACTTTAGTTGATGTCGCACATATAATGATTGTGTGGGTATTTTATTTTTATTAAATAATATAAGGCCCGTTTTATTTCCATTAAGACAAAGGTAATTCTTTTCACACCACTCTGCTATTCCCGCCACTATACGAGAACAGATCACCGCCAGGCTAGCGATAGAAGAGCTTGACAAAATGACCGATGTGTCATCAACAAATTGACAACCATTCCATCCCCATCATCATCATCCACATCCTGCTGCCGCAGCAGATAGTCCGGTAAATCGTTCACATACAACAAGAAAAGCAATGGACCTAGTATCGATCCTTGTGGTACACCCCTCCACATGCTGTTAGGGTCTGACAATTAGTCCCGGAGGTTAATCCTAACATTCACTGACTGGGATCGGTTTTGTAAATATGACTCCAGAAGCCCCAGGGCTACTCCTCTCAGCCCATATCTTTCAAGCTTAATGAATAGCAGTGTGAAATTTAGAGTATCAAAAGCCTTTGAGAGATCAAAGTGCAGACCAGCCACTTTCTCATTTCTGTCAAGTTTCATAATAATTTCCGTGAGGGCTTAATAAATAGCCATCTCCGTGGATTTTCCTGGTAAATAACCAAATTGGTTTGGTGAGAGAATATTGCACTGTAAAAGAAAGGGCAAGAGTCTGTTGTAAATTGATCTCTCAAACACCTTTGACACCGCCGACAAAAGAGACACTGGCCTATATTTTGCCAGATCATGAATATCACCCTTTTTAAAATGGGCACTACTTTCGCCATTTTAAGAGAATCTGGGAAAGTTCCCAATGAAAAGCAGTTGTTTATTATAAATGTTAATGGTTTACTAATGTAGTAAGCAATGTGTTTTAATAGAAATATAGGAATTTCGTCCATTCCACTGGAGTATTTATTAGGCAGAGCCATTATGATTCTGAATAACTGATTTTCATCCACAGGCTCAAGAAACAGTGAATAAGGGTTCCTGGGAACTTCAGAGTCATAGTTGTTTGCATTGTAGTGAATATCACTTGAGAGATCAAATTGATCTTTAAAGGTATTTAAGATATTTATTGGATCTTCAATCAATGAATTATCGGCAGATTTTAATCTAATGTTGTTTATTTTGGGATCTTTGTTACATTCTTTGTTAAGAATTTTCCACATTGCCCTATTTTTGGTTTTTCGCATTTCCTATTATGTTTTCATTTAAACTACATTTAAAATCAAATATAAATTGTTTATATTTTCTCTTCTCTTCTTTATATTGGTTCAAAATATTTTGACTATTAGTTTGTTTGTAAAAGATATACAAATCCTTAATCCTATTTGCATAGTTCTTAATTTCAGTATTGACCCAAGTAGGGGTACTTTTTATTCTGGACGAGTAAACTGGAAAAGCAATGGTAAAGTGATGAGTGAAGATATTTTTAATTATCTATTTAATATTATCATATTGCACGTTTGGATCTTCTTGGTAAAATATATCATCCCAATTCTCAGTAGATAACAGGTTTTGAAAATTAAGAATATTACAACTGGTGAAAAATCGTTTCTTGACAAATACATCCTTAGGTTTGTCATGAGATAGATTAAATGCTATTTTTTGACCATAGTGATTAGAGATATCTGTAATTATAGATTGATAAGATACCACACCCGGAACGTTACTAATGATATTAACAATACAAGAATTGCCAGCGCCACTCACTCTTGTGAACTCACTTACATGTGGTCTCAAGTCAAAGCTGGTTAAGAGCTCCAAGAGACTTGTGAGACTCCCGCTTGGTTTTAAAAAATAAGGACATGATCCACATGTTAATTGATAAACCCCTGATTTATTATTTTTATTGATTTGTGGTTTCTAGTTTTTGAGATATTTCCCTATAGTATTGTTAGTCTTGTAAGCTATGTTGATACGAGGCTGGTTTGAAAAGTCCGTGCAAAGTCCGAGAGATGGCATCACCGGCGCGTATCGAGGTCATGTTTAGTTAGTAGCATCTCTTGAATGAACGCACACCAAGTTTCAGCCATATTGGTCTATTTCTTTGTATTTGGCATTCGTGTGAATCAAGGAAGTCGAGTGATTTTCAAGAAATGGACGAAAAAGAATTTCGTGTAGTGATTAAACATTACTTTATGAAAGGCAAAACGCCTCAGGAGACTAAAGAGAAGCTTGATAAACATTATGGTGACTCTGCACCTTCGATTAGAACAGTTTATAAGTGGTTTCAAAATTTTCGGACTGGCCATATGGGCACAAGTGACGCTGAACGTTCTGGACGGCCTGTGGAGGTTACGACTCCAGAAATCATTGATCAAATCCATGATATGGTGATGGATGACAGAAGAGTTAAGGTGCGTGAGATTGCTAGTGCTGTGGGCATCTCGACTGAATGGGTACATAATATTTTGCATAAACATTTGGACATGAGAAAGCTATCCGCAAGATGGGTGCTGCGATTGCTCACGCTTGACCAAAAACGGAATCGTGTGAAGTGTTGCAAGGATGGTTTGCAGCTGTTCCAGAAGAATCCGGAGGACTTTAAGCGTCGTTTCGTCACTGTGGATGCAACATGGATACATTACTATACTCCTGAGACCAAACAACAATCTAAACAATGGGTTACCAAGGGGAAATCTGCACCGAAAAAGGCGAAGACCGTTCCTTCGGCCGGAAAGGTTATGGCGACTGTCTTTTGGGATTCGCAAGGGATAATCCTCATCGACTATCTGGAAAAGGGTAAAACTATTACAGGTGAATATTATTCAACGTTATTGGACCGTTTGAAAACCGAGCTGCAAGAAAAACGCCCGCGATTGGCCCACAAGAAAGTACTTTCCATCACGACAACGCACCAGCACACACCTCAGCAGTTGTGGTCGCAAAATTAATGGAAATAGGATTCCAACTCGTTTCACATCCCCCCTATTCTCCAGACTTGGCTCCCTCGGACTACTATTTGTTCCCCAATTTGAAGAAATGGCTGGCGGGACAAAGATTTTATTCAAACGAGGAGGTGATTGCAGACACTAATGGATATTTTGCAGACTTGGACAAATCCTATTATTCGGAAGGGATCAACAAACTAGAACATCGTTGGACGAAGTGTATAAGCCTAAAAGGAGACTATGTCGAAAAATAAAAAAGGTTTACCCCAAACACATAAGTAGTTTTTATTTTTGCACGGACTTTTCAAACCAGCCTCGTATTTTTTTGATTTAAAAATTTTCTCAGTTTTTCTGTTGGTTTGCCCAAATAGATTAAGCATTTAAATGTGGTTTTTCTGTCCTTAAAACATCAGTATATTTCTGAGATTGCCTTGTTCCTAACTTTTTTCCTAACGATGTTATCGATTAAAGTAACTGAATAACCGTTGTTAACGGCTACTTGTTTTATGTAGTTTAATTCTTTACTAAAATTGTCTTCTGATAAGGGGATATTAGTTAGTCTGTGTATAAAACTGTGATAAGCCGCGAGTTTATGATGTGGTGAGAACTATTGTGAATTGTGGTGTCTGTATGATAAGGTTTGTGATGTATTGCAAATTCATGTTTTTTTCATGGTTTTACCGATTGTTAAGTCTAGGAAGTTGATTTTCCCTTCGACTTCTTTCATTGTAAAACTGATATTTCTATGTAAAGAATTAATTTACTGTAAAAAGTGAGTTAATTGTCTGTCCATACCTGTAAAGCATACAATTATATCGTCTACATATCGATACCAGTATAAACAATTATTACTATTGTTATTATGGTTGTTAAATATCATTGTTTCAATACCGTCCATGAAAATTTTGGCAAGTAATGGACATAATGGACTCCCCATAATTAATCCTTTCTTACTATTGTAAAATTTATTGTCAAATGAAAAAAGACACATTTAAATGCTTAAACTATTTCGGCAACCAACAGAAAAACTGGGAAAATTTTTGAATCAAACAAATATCAACATAGCTTACAAGACTAATAATACAATGGGGAAATATCTCAAAAATTACAAACCACAAATCAATAAAAATAATAAAGCAGGGGTTTATCAATTAATATGTGGATCATGTCCTAAAACACACATAGGACAAACTGGACGTACATTTTTACAAAGAATCACAGAACACGAAAAAAGTTTCATCCATAGAAAGTCTAATTCAACATATGCTAATCATCTTTTAACAGAAAATCACACGTTTAATAAGAATTTCAAAATGTTACATACCCAACAAAAAGGTTTAAAATTAAACCTTTTAGAGACAACGCAAATAAATCGATTAAGGACTACAGGCACTTTACTCAACGACCAGGTAGATTTAAGCAATTCACCATTATTGAATTTATTCTCCTTATTCCATGTCTGTGTGGGTTTTTCAATACTATCAATGTAATTTAATTAGGTGTAATATTATAATTAAGAAATTATATAAAATTGTAAACATTAAAGCTAACTTGACAGTGTAAAATCTAGATCTGAACAAGCTGCATCGACAGAGAAACGCGTCATCGCAATTTAAATAAACCAGTGGAAATTGACTAAAAACAGTCTTTTATTATATATTTATAATGAATTTTCATCAAGTAGAAGCTACAACCATCCGAAATTTCAATAATGCTTTGTTTTATCAGTAATACAGTCTGTCAAGTAAGGACGTGACTGCTCGTATTCTTGAAAAAATTTGTTCCAAGAACATTTTTTGCTATCAATGTATTCTTTGATATGCTAACAACGGAGCAATTACCTTGGTAAGTTGCCTCCTCCATCAATAATCGCCTGGCATCTTCAAGGCATGCTGTCGACGAGATTTTCGGCATACTCTGCAAATTTTTCGAATCTCGCGAGACATTTGAGTTCTCAGAGTGTTTCCTCTAAACTTTCTTTTTACAAGGAACCAAACGTTATTAATAGGGTTGCGTCCGGCGATCGTAAGGGCCACTCTAGTATCTTATCGTCGACCCAAGCCAGCCGCTTCGCGAGTTGGTTTTCGCCCAGCGTGCTTTGTAATTTGACATCATGAGCACGAAGATGTTCTCGAATGGTCTCATGGGACACATTTAAACCCGATGTTCTTAATTTTGCCGCTCCTTGACATAGCGCGGCTTTCAGGTCCCGTGGAAACAAAGACACGATTCGTTTTTCGACTTTCGGAGTTACTTAACTACCGAGCTACATTTTGGCAAGTCGTACGACATTTTTCGTCTCGTTAAAAACGATTTGCCTGCTTCTTCACAAACGACCCGACTATCTAATATATTTAGCGGCAGCAGAATATGTGATTTTAGGCCCCTTTGGATGGGAATAAAGAAAAACTGCTTCAAACCGACGGGAAAACAAGTAACTCATTTTGGATTTTACGTGATTTCGACGAAAGTTCGGAATCGACTGAAATTTTTACTAAAATGTGTCTTAGATAAAGGTTCCCTCTACTGATTTTTTGTTAAATGTCTAGAATCATATCTACCAAAAATGAATTATCGCGAACACATTCTTACTTCACAGACTGTATGCCAACCGAATAATGAATAAATAACATATAATTTGTTGGAAGTTATTCTCTCTCTCTCTTACTCCGTTCCAAAATTTTTATATTTATAAAGTATCTTTTTCTATATCCGATATCTAAATCAGAAAATTACGATTGCCGGTATATCTACGGCTAAATTTAAGAATACTAGAACAATTATATGTTTTGTTTATGTGCATACAAGCTCTAAGATTGACAGCCACAATTGAAAAGATAGCAAATAAAGCGCTTTTTAATCACGCTACATGTTTTTACCAGAATTTTATTTTATAGAAGTTTGTTAATAGCATGACTACCTCCTATTTTATTAAATCTCCAGTGTAATGTTTCTACAAAATAAAAACTAGCTTTTCTACCTTCATTATTTTTTTCTTTAGAGCTTCTTACATTTACCATATTACGTAATAAGGCGTAATATTTTCTTTTGTAGCCCATTACGAGGTCAGTGAATCAACATTTCGCCTTGTTTAGTTTTTTACTTCTAATCGGTTTTCAATGATACTAAAGGACACACCCTCGTAAAAGTCCTTGACCAAGGCGAGCCGGACGGGCTTCATTAGGTCAATCGAGCCGGAGTGAATTATGAAGAAGATTCGGCGACAAGTGATATTTTTTTGGAGGCAGCACTCCGAAATTAATATTTATTCTGTAGTTTTGGGTAAGAAACTCACCATTCGCTAAGTTACTCTTTTCTTTTCTTACTCTATAACTGTTTCCTTTTTGGCTCAATCTGGAATTCCTACTAAAAGAGGCTGTTTCTTTTTATAGAAAGGGGGCCCTTCGCAGTATACATAATACTTCCAGTTACTTTTGACCATATGCTGCAGAGCTGAAGTTAAAATTATTTGAAAAGCCTGATATCTTTAAAGGTGGTATAACGTTTTTCTTTTTTTTTTCAAGGTTTTTCTGCTACATCTTGTTTTTTTTTTTATATTTTTCTACACTTTCTCTCCGTTTCTTTCGTTTATCTCCATTTTTCCGTTTTTCGTCTCTTTCCTTTTTCCAAGTCAGCTCGGGTAGCCCTTTTTTTAAAGTCTACTGCCAAGTATCAAACATCGTTCCACCGGCCTACGCTCCAAAGCTGTACATGTGTATGTATGAATGGGGAGAAGTCTATTGTAGAGGAGACATTTATTTCAGAAGAGTAGTTCTACTGTATTCCGATCTTGGTACAGATCGCATAATTTGTCAATATTAAAGCCATAAGCTAGCTAACAAAAGATAATATATTTTTTGGTGGAATGTACTAGAACATTTCCATGAGAAACGACGTTTAGTAATTAATTTAAGCCTTTTTATACTTGTCAAGACCAAAGATATCTTTGTATATAGTAGTGTCATTATAAAGATTGTATCCCTAAGTTTTAAGCAATAACAGTCTTCACATTTTATTTTTTAAGCACTAAACTAGATTACAGCTTTAATAATTATGTGGTAATAAATTGATGTTTTATTTTATCTGAATTCCCTTTGTTTTATTGCCAAGTTTAGTAAGATGTCAGTTCTGTTTAATTTAAAGTTTAGCAACATTTTTACAGCTGCAACCTACTCTCTGCGACTTATAAGCTGCCGTTTCGCATAGGTAAGTTTAAGTAAACAGAAGCTGTCACAAGATAACACTTACATTTCAAATGACTCATGCAGTTTTTTAGCTCTTAGCAATTTTTTATAATCAGTCACAAGCATATAGGTAACCTTAAGCGTGAATATAACTCAAATATTATAAATGGAAATTATATTTTAACGGGTTCATTTAAGAAGTTGCCAATTTTTAATTAATCTTCAGGCTATAAAGTAGATCTTTGCGGATCAAGTCCTGAAAAATAAAGTTTTCATTCTCATGATGATGACAAAGTGTCAATACTTTATATAAATATTATTTTTTTATTTTATGACTGCATAAAAGGTTTTTCAACACATCATAGCTGAAAGTGGTTGCAGACCTTTCAAGCCTCCAGACACGAAGCCGGCATGAAATTGCCGATTCACTCTGTAAACTAGCACTTTCCGACCTTGATACATAAATAACTATCATTTATAATTGTGACGAGTTGTATAACTAATTACCTGTATTTGTTCCATTATGATTTTAAATGGTCTACTCGATATTTCTTGTGTAAGACTTTTAAATTCTTTAGGTTTGGTTTTAAGTGCTGCTTTGACTTGTCTCTCTAGAATATTCATCACCTAAAAAATATTGTAAACAGCAAATATTTTATAAAGTCTTTAACTTTAAGATAAACTAGCTCCCTTTAAACTCTTATTATATATATATATATATATATATATATATATATATAATATATATATATATATATATATATATATATATATATATACCCTAAAAAGTGGCCATATATTTTTCTATAGATGCAATGAAAGTAAAAAAAAAAATGGAGGAGTCAATTATAAAAGAATAACAAAAGATGTTGTTCAGTTCAAAGCCATATCAGAAAGAGTGATTTCAGCAGGCATACAGATCAACAGAAGATGCGAATGTAACGTGGGCTTTAAATAAAAGTATAACAAATAAACTCCAGTTAACCCAAAGGGTACTGGAGAGGAGAATGCTAAATATTAGACTCCAAGATCGTATTTCTAACATTGAGAGAATAAGAAGATCAAAAGTGACAGATGTAATACAACGAATATGTATATTAAGGTAGAATTGGGCGGGGCATATCGCAAGATGGAATGTTTTGCAAGGATGAATGATAACAGATGGACTCGCCGTATAGTTGAATGGAGGCTTAGAGAACACAAAAGATGCAGAGGTAAACCACAAACAAGATGGACGGACGACATAAAAAGATTAGCGGTCGATTGGAGGCAAAGAGAAAACAACAATGCTCATTAGAGACAACTTGGGGAGGCGTCCGACTGGGTGGAATAAACTAATCATGATAATATATCTATATTATTTATATATATATATATATATATATATATATATATATATATATATATTATATATATATATATATATATATATATATATATATATATATAAAATATATAATATATAATATATATATATATATATATATATATATATATATATATATATATATAATATATAATATATTATATATATATATATATATATATATATATACATATATATATATATATATATTATATTATATATATATATATATATATATATATATATATATATATATATATATATATATATACATATGCTCGAAACTTCGAGCGGCAGCAGCAACAAGATCACAGTATCGAGTAGCAGCAACCGGGGGAGCACTTGAAAATACCAAATGAAATTTTGGCGAAACGTCGTGCAAATTCATTGTTAGACGAACGGATTGAAACCACGAATTTTAATGTATTACATTCCACCATCCGTGAAAACCTCTATAGTAACATATATATACATATATATATATATATATATATATATATATATATATATATATATATATATATATATATATATATATACTACTGTACAATAAAGTAATATTGAAATTCTATCTTTCGAAGAACCTGTACAGACAACATCAACCTGGTAAAATTTGTAACAGATGACAAATTTCATTTCTTGACTAACTAAGTAAGGCTAGGCATTCTAATTACTATTACATGAGCATATGGGTATATAATTTTGGGTTTTAAGATATGTACATGTCAGTAACCTAATCAACTTAGCCTAGGTAAGGGTATTATATAAATGAGATAAAAACTGAAGATATCAGACTTATTAGACATTTCGCCTACAGTGTGGAACTTAAGATATTTGAAACATATTTCATGAGGTATTACTAACTGAAAACTAAACCTAAACTAGTTCCATTATTAGGGGTTCTGGGGGATCTGAGGGTCTTAGGTAATGGGTCCTGTCGTTGGTTGGAGGTTCATAAGCACGGTGGGATTGGCGTGGCGTATGGCTTTATCCAGAAATCTGACCTAAACATTGCTCATGAACTCCAGGATGGTTAGCATCAGAAGGTTACAGTGGATATGTCTGTTAGGGGAGAATCATGGGCCGTTGGCTCTGACACTTAAGCTAAAATTTATTATTCATAAATCTATATTATTGGAAGGCGATATTTGTCTAGACTAAGAAGTAGGTGCGCATATACAAAATCATTTAAAGAGTATGCGAAAAGATACAGGGGAACAAAATAATGTAAAATTTATTATTCCAGTTCCGCCTTCCAGATTTAAAGATCGCATCGTTTTACCTGCTTCCATAATTTATGTATTGTGACCGTAGTAGAATTGAGAAATAATGAATATTGGCCAGAACATATTTTAGATGATTCTTTTATTAGACTCCTCAAATATTTAAACTCCAACAGCAATCTAGCATTTTTTATTTTCTTGTAATTAGGAGGCACCTCGCCTTTCTCTTCATATTTTTTATAATTTTTTATGTATACAAGGGTAGAAATCCTCATCTCTGATTTTTATAAACAGGAATATGATATCAAGAATTGTCTAACAATAATTATAAAACTTCTTGAGGGTTAGTCCGCGTCATTTATATTATCCACAAAAGTCAAATGAATGTACAATAGATCTCGTTTAAGGATCCAAGACTAGTCCGCCGATAATTTGGGCCTTCATTTCCCTTGTTATCGCTTCTTCATGCTGCAAATTTATTTCACCGTGTTCATCGTTAACTATATCCAAATTTTCGGGAAAGAATTCCGTTGATAATCTCGAAAGTGTATTTTTAACGATGTGTACTTTTCAAGATTCCGAAGTTCATTACTAAATTTTTATAGTTTTCTGCCCTAGGGTTGTCCAAAATGTTTTAACGATTTTTGCGACACCGTTCCAGGTACCTTTCTCGAGAAGATTTAAATTTTGCTCAATGTTCCCGTATTTGAAGACTTATTCATAAGTTGGATCTTACTTTGTTTCTTGTCTAGACTAGGAATGACAAATAATTATTCGGTTTTTCGAGATTGGCGTAGCAATGGACATGTGTCGAAAACTCCTAGCCCGTACTGTTAGGGATCTAACATACGTTATGCACACGTAGGATCCAACATTTGTCCTAACGCCGAAGACGAATTGCGACATTTGTCAATTAAAAGTGTCAAGTGTCGCCCTTGTCCTAAGAAGCGAAACCAGAACTAACAATGTGACCGAAACACTTTTTGGACTTAATTACAGAAGTATAGGTTATAATCGGCTTAGGCTGCGTGAAGTTGCTTAACGTTTCGTGGCTGTGCCGATGTCCCGGACTGTGAGACCAAATAGCATGATAAGGCACCGGGATACAAAAAATTCCGGAGGTAAAATAGCCCCCCGTTCGGATCTCCAGGTGGGGGCTGGTTCAGGGGCATCGACATGCAGAGATCAGAATTTCAAAATGGATTTTTGCAACATACGAGGTTTAAACACGAACATAAATTCAGTGCACCAACACCTGCAATCAAACAAACCTCATGTACTCGCTCTCTGTGAAACTAAGGTCAGTTCATCGACCAGCACAGAAAACTATCTTTATCCTGGGTACGACTTCTATTCCCGATTTAGGAGTAACTTTGGAATCTGTCTTTATGTCAGAAGCGACCTCTCTTGCCAACGAGAAGAGGCTCTGGAGCCCCCAAACTTTGATGTTATGTGGTTAAAAATAACGACTCAACCAACCACAAGGTTCATCTGTATCCTATACCAACCACCAAGTGATACTAACTTTAGAACACTTTTTGCTTCTCTTGCAGATACCATCGATTATTTACAAATTAACTATCCAAATGCCGAAATTGCGATCCTGGGCGACTTTAATTTCCACAACATCAGCTGGTTTAAATACGCAAATACTACCGACGAACAAGGTCGTGAAGCCGAATCATTGTCAATCAGTTGTGACTTAACACAGGTTATTGACGAACCAACACGGATCTCTGATCGAGACTAAGAGTTGGCCAGTCTTCTTGATCTGTTTTTAACCACCAATACGGAGATTTACACGGTCAGCGTAAATCCGCCGTTAGGTTCTTCTGACCATAAACTACTTTCGACATCGAGTATTCTACCAATCAGTGACAAAGAGACGCCTAAACCGCGCAAGATTTGGCACTACAAGTCTGCTAAATGGGAAGATCTCATGGAATATTTTCGAACTTTCCCTTGGTTAGACGTTTGTTTTCGATCCGACGACCCATCTGACTGCGCCAGGGAGATTTCCGATGTTATTTTGGCCGGTATGGAGGCTTACATCCCTTTTTCGAAGAAATGCCCTCCCAACGGCAAGCCTTGGTTTGACCGAAAATGCAAAGAAGCTGTTACTTCTAAACAACTTGCATACCGACAATGGCATGAAAATCCTAACACCATAAATCGTAACACATTTGTTCGTGCCAGGAACAGATGCAAAGAGGTTATCGACGAAACTAAGGAGGTACACAATCAACGGAATAGAAACAGACTTCTCGTTTGTCCCGAAAATTCCAGGTCCTTTTGGTCGGTCGCTAAGGCAGTTAGTCAAAATTTCACCAAATCCACCATACCACCACTCACACGGCCAGATAATTCTATTGCAACGACACCTGTTGAGAAAGCGAACTTGTTGGCTGAACTCTTTGCTTCACATTCTACTGTCGATTTTCAAGGAAAAACACCACCTACTATTCTCATAGTGCAGTCAAGGATGGCCGATATTGTCTTCAGACAGCGTATCATAAAGCGTATACTGATGAAGCTAGACACCAAAAAGGCTTCTGGCCCTGACGGGCGAGGGAACTAACACCAGTTTTCTGTAGACTTTTCAACCTATCCTACAGAAAGGGAATAGTTCCTTGCTGCTGGAAATGTGCTACAGTTCAGCCGATACCTAAAAAAAAGCAAGAAGATCTTGCCAAATAACTACCGACCAATCGCACTGCTTTCAATAATATCGAAAGTCATGGAAAAGGCTATCAATCAGCATCTTCTAAAATATCTTGAAGGATTCAACACTATTAGCGATCACCAATATGGCTTTCGTAAAAATAAATCAACAGGAGATCTTCTGACTTATGTAACACATGTCCGGAACAACGCAATTGAACACTGTGTTTGGCACGATGGGCTGTTGGCTAAGCTACGTTCTTATGGTATGTCTGAAAGGTTGTGTTTGTGGCTCTCATATTTCCTCAAAGAGCGTTCTTTACGAGTGGCAGTCGACGGATTTCTTTCTAACACCTTCACTATCAACGCCGCTGTACCCCAAGGCTCCATACTGTCTCCTACTCTCTTTCTCATTTACATTAACCATCTGCTGGAAAAGACCGATAATCCAATCTACAGCTTTGCAGATGACAGTACACTTATCTCTTCATTCACTTTGAACGCTCGGACATCGGCTACTCAGACGAATATCCGCAGACAGCAGGAAGTCATTCAACTTAACAAACACCTGGAAGAAATTCTATCTTGGGGTGACAGTAACCAAGTGGAATTTAAAGTACAAAAACCCAGGCGGCAGTTTTCTCTAAAAAAGTTAACGTTGCTGAACCCGACATAGTTATGTCGGGGCACTCCATCCCTCTAACATCGTCACTCAATTTGTTGGGCGTTAATTTGGGAGCAAATATGTCCTGGCATGAATATGTTGCAGGCATAGCAAGGAGAGCTTCTCAAAAGTTGGGAATATTATTTCGAACCAGAAAGCTTTACACTCCATAACAACTGTTAATTCTTTACAAAGCTCAAATTCGACCAACTATGGAATGTTTGGAACTCATGTTTGATGCTCCGCTCCCAAACATACACTGCGTTTGTTGGATTCTATTCAGAGCAGAGCTGTTCGTCTGATTGGAGACCCGGAACTGACCGACGGCCTTGATTCGCTGGAACATCGAAGAACGGTTGGCGACTTGAGTCTGTTCTACAAGTACTTTCATGGAAAGTGTTCGAAGGATGTGGCCCGCTTAATTCCTCCCAGAGCGGTGCATCCGTGTTAGGTTCAGCTTGTTACTCCTCGTACAACGCTCTTCAAGCAGTCTTTTATATGGAGAGCATCATCCCTTTGGAATAATTTGCCCAGGACTGTGTCTCCCACCTAGTACAATCTACAGCGATTCAAGAACAACATGAATCGCTCCTGTAGCGCTTTAGGGACTTCCCTGTAGCACGTGTGCTAGACCCATAAAAAAAAAAAAATTATAATTTTTTATGCTAATTCTTGTGCATATCTTGCAGATACAAAAAATTGAGATTGACGAAATAAAAAATTATTGCAGTTATATAATGGGGGTATTTCAATATACTTAAATATCTATGTCAATTTCGTGTTACAAAAACAGTGTTGTGCTGTATAAAGAGGCGATAATTTTGATGCAGGAAGAATAAGATCAAATTAGACTTACAAGTTGATTATTTCGATTTCTTCATGAATGTGGAGTCTTCAGTTTAAAACTCGTAACAAAAGGAGAATATTTAGTGACAAATGAAATTTACCTTGGGATAGTCCTCAAAAGTAGATGCCTTCATTTCCCTTCTTGTTTGTGATAGTAACCACATGGTTCTTGAAAATAATTCTAAGAAAAATGGCGTTTTTGGTGAACAGTAAAAAACTATTGGCTGATAAAATGTACTTCTTGAATCAGGCGGGTCTACACCAATATGAAGAATTTTTGCTAGCATTTTAACGACTCTAAAAATCATGTGGTCTTAAATCTAATTCCACTGTATATTAATTAAATAAAGAAATTTGACAAATGCAAATATAATACTCATAAAATTGTACTGATGCTAAATAATGGTATTTTTTTACCTTTCACTAGTAATGAAAATTCCAGGTTCATATATCTTCTCTTCAATCTGTGACTGATAAAAATTTCTGTAGTGGAACCTTTTGTAGTGTCCTATAAAATTATGGCAGATAATTAAAATTACATCAACAAATACACTGAGTGCTATAAGGATCCCACCTGCTATCAATCTCGGGGGTAATTACTGCTGAGACGATGAAACTTCGTGTACGGACGGTACATAAAGAATGATAGTCACACTATAAAGATAATAGTTATCAGTAGAGACCGGATTATATGCATTTGCATATTTTCATATGCATTTGCATATTTAGACCATTCTCACCGATTATTGCATATTTTACCCAAAATCTAGTAATGATGCATATTTTCCCTATATTTACAATATTTCTCGGTATTACTAGGCAATTGAATTGTTAATGTCGCTGTCTGGAACCGATCTTATCGCCGGGACATTACCAGTCTAAACATCGATTAGATTATAGTGCCAATGGAATACCCAAAATTACGACGGTATTTTATTCCTTTGTTTCTTGGTCGGGATATTAAGTGATAAGTAGTTTCTAAGAATATTTGTTTGAGCGTGGATCAAATAAACAATTTTCTCGAAGAGGAATTTTTAATTTAAAACAAGATATCAGTTTTAACATTATGCATCAGTGCAGTTTTTTTGCAATTTTTAACGTGTTGTGTTAAAGTTTAACGTGTACCAGGCCACCCGCAAAAAAAGTGTCTCTTCGTGGGTAGCTGATTATCCTGGAACATTTACATACGACGGAAATGTTTTATATTGTCGAGTTTGCGAGAAAAATGTTTCCTGCACAAAAAAGTTTCAAATTGACCAGCATGTCAAGACAAGTCTTCATATCGCAGGATTGCAAAAAAGGCCCAAGACAATAACTTATAACAGCAGCAAGTAGCAGTGATTCCATTTCTATTGGCAAACAAAAAAAACACTTTAGCATGGATTTATGTGAAGCATTGCTTGCACGTAATATTCCTCTCCACAAACTTACAAATCCTACATTCAAAGATTTTCTGCGAAAATATTGCTTGAATCAAAAAATACCAGACGAATCAACACTGCGTAAAAATTACATACCAACAATTTATCAACATGTTCTGGAAGAAATACGTAATGAACTTAAGGATGACATTATTTGGATTTCAGCTGATGACACTACCGACAGTTGTGGTCGCTATATTGCGAATTTAATTGTGGGTGCCTTAAGATTAGAGCTTTCTTCTTCCTATTTGGTGGCCTGCAAAGAACTTGACAAGACAAATCATTCTACGGTCGTCAGATTTGTGAATGAGGATATTAAAAAAATATTTCCTGAATCTTCTGCAGATGAAAGAGTGTTTATATTTCTCTCAGATGCTGCTCCCTATATGATCAAGGCAGCCAAAGCCCTCCAAGTATTTTATCCAAATTTAGTTCATGTGACGTACTTTGCTCACGGAGTCCATCGACTCGCTGAAGAAGTACGATCCACGTTTGGAAATGTAAATAAACTGATTTCATTAGCTAAGAAAGTGTTTCTTAAGGCACCTGCTCGCAATAACGCCTATAGAGAAAAAGTGCCTTTACCTCCCGAACCAGTGGTAACTCGATGGGGAACATGGACTGAAGCTGTACTATTTTACAATGAACATTTCGAGGCCATCAAAGGTGTAGTAAATGACTTCGATAGTGCAGAGGCTATGGCAGTTCGTCAATCCAAGGAAGCATTTAACGATTCTGATATTAAAAAAAAACATAGCTTTGATTAGCACTCACTTTTCCCACATACCTGCGGGTATTAAAAAGCTTGAAACTCGAGGTTTGGCGTTGACCGAATCAATTCAGTTAATGAATAAAATCCGTCAAATAAAGTCCATATTCCCGCGTAGAGTTAAAGAAAAGTTTGAAAACATTTTGTGCAATAACCCAGGCTTTGAACCTTTGTGTCAAATTGATAGTTTTATTAATGGGACGGGTGAACTTTTGCCAGAAACAAGTGCTAACATAGCACCCAAATTCAAATTCTGCCCAGTTACCTCGGTGGATGTGGAACTGTCTTTTTCCAATTATAAAAAATATTTTAAGTGATCGAAGACACAATCTTACTACCCAACATTTGGAACAATACCTTATTGTTTACGTGTACAAGAATACAAATGTTAAATAATTTTAAAAAATGTTAAATAATTGTTAATTAAATTTAAACATCGTCGATAACTTGTTAATTTTATGCTGATTTTGAAATAAAAACTAAAAACTACTACTTTTATTATTATTTAATATTGCATATTTTGACCCTTTTCATGCATATTTTAAGCATTTTTCATGCATATTTGCATGCATATTTCAAGATTTTTGTGTTGCATATAATCCGGTCTCTAGTTATCAGATTTAGCCCGTATCAAATTGCAACATTTTTTCTACGTTACTCCTACGAAAACACGGGACATCCGAAGAGATCTTTTCTTTTCGAAATTAGAACACTGAATGTTCTAATTTCGAAGATACTTACTAAAGATAGAATTTATAGACACGAAGATAAACATTGCCTCGCTGTCTTATTAGTGGTGGCCAGAGAGCTTGAATTTTCTTCAAAGCATTGGCATATTATTCGGCTCTTTTAAAAAACCAGGGATGTTGAACAAACTGTAGGCTGTTTTGAAAAAGGTGACAGTAATGTGTAAGTATGTGTTCTTGCTTGTCTCTTACTAATTGAAATCTTACTGCAGTTCGTTTACAAGTAATCATTCCACAAATACGTGAAATCGGCTGAAGCCAATCTGCTGCCTATTGCTAAAATGGAAGCTCTTTACGGGGAGAATTTCCCTGGAAAAACCATGTAGTAGAAATAGTAATTAAAGCCATGCATCGCTTTCGATATTATTGAAAAATAAGGAAATTTGTATTGGAAAATGCCTATTTGAAGAAGAAATTGCTTCTGCGTTTGTCGGAGTCTCAGGAACCACCATTTTGAGAATATGCTTGATTATTAGTGTTCTGTACGGAACACTTATAAAATCACTTCGGTGTCCGCCCGTTCATTCGTCCGTCCGTCGATCTGTCACACCCCATTTTCTCCAAAATTATTTGGTATAGAATGTTGATATTTGGTAATAATATAGGAATTGATGGCTTCATCAGAGCCGTGTAGTTTTGAAAGTTAAATTTTGACTTAAGGGGTTTTGGGTTTTGGTTAGTTTTGGGGGGTGAAATCGGAAGTTAAAAAAAGTTTTTTATTAGGCCATCGAGTGGGGTGTCAAATATAAGCTTGTAAAAACCCGAGTTCAAAAATATATGTAATGTAATACTTGCATACACTTTTCTTTGTATTATTTTTATCTCCCACCTTTATCTCAAAAAGTACTGATCAAAAATTCTGGACTATTCTCTACAGGGTGTAGATGGAACGAAAATTATTACGAGTGCATTACCTTTAATAACTTTGTTGAAAAATGTTTTGTGAAGTCACTGATCATCTTATACCTCCGTAACAATTTTTTTTATTTTAAAAGCAATCAGCATATTGAACACTAATTGCGCAAGTTCAATGCACTTGACCGGTTATTTTATTATATCAAAAGTCTGTGGCAAGTAAGTGCCAAGATTGCTCAAATCCCCTCAAAAACAGCAGCCAGTCAATATGTCATTTTTGTAGCTTTGTGGAGAAAAACCGGGTCCTATTTTAGAAATAATGAAACTGAGATTCATCATTATAAATGTAAATTTAGACAAGAATAAGTGCATTTAAAAAAATTACCAATCCACTCTCGTATAATATATGGTCAGATAGTAATGGCGCAGGAGTTTAAGGACCTAGAATACATGACGGGGAAGATGATTAAAAAATACCAAAAGTGGGGAATAGAAATTAGCATTTAGAAAACTGAATATCTGTGTATTGTGAAGACAACACTTAAAATATTGTGAGAGATACAAATACCTCGGTATGATCAAAATAGAGGGCAATACACTGGACGAGGCTACAGAAGAGAAAATGCTAATGGCACAAATAAATAGTGTATTTAGGGACCACCATATTCAAAGACAAACAAACACCTAATATACAATATAATTTTTAAAAGCATAGTGATCCACAGTAGCGAAGTGTAGCAACTAAAAAACAACAACGGAAAGGAGTCTTTAAATAATAGAAATAAACTTCTGGAGATAAGTAGATGGTAAGGAGTATCTTACGGAAGTATCTGAAAAATTATGAAAGTTAATGATATGGTTGACGAAATCACCAATAACCTACCTAAATGGCACGAACACATTCAAAGAATGAGCAATGACCGGCTCCAGAAACAAGTTTTGATGTTTGTATTAAAAATTTTATGGTTGGATTCATTATTTAACAAAATGTTCGTATAAAATGGGTTAGTCTGTATATAATCACATTTAAAAATTATTTGAAAAGAAGAAATTTTCTTTGTAGTTTGTAACTTTGATCCCATTTTTATTAAACGATAATAAGGCTGTTACTACCATAAATGATGGAGACATTACTATAAATTCTAATAATAGTATTGATGTAGAATATTATAAAAAGTAAAATTACTAAAAAACATATATTTTAACTATTTAGTCGGCAGAAGTTTTAATAGAGAATTATTTTAAATTTATGGTTTTTAGTGTTCCGTACGGAACACTTATAAGATCACTTCGGTGTCTGTCCGTCTGTCACACCCGATTTTCTATGAAACTATTTGTCATAGAAAGTTGAAATTTGGTAGTAATATAGGAATTGATGGCCTCATCAGAGCCATGTAGTTTTGAAAGTTAAATTTTGACTTAAGGGGTTAGTTTTGGGGGGTGAAATCGGAAGTGAAAAAAAAATTTTTTTACTAGGTAATCGAGTGTGGTGTCAAATGAAAGCTTGTGAAACACGAGTAAAAAATATATATATGATCTAATACTTGCACGCACTTTTCTTTGTATTATTTTTAAAAAATCGCGAAAAAATCGCTGTCCACCCGCCTTATCTCGGAAAGTACTTATCAAAAAATTTTGAAAAAATTCTGGAATATTCCCCACGGGGTGTAGATTGAACGAAAATTATCACGATTATTAATTATCTGGTATATAAAAAAAAACAGAAATTTCAAGGTCATCAATTTTCAGTAAAGATTGGAAATAAACTTTGTTGAAAACTTATTTGGGGTGTGTTTTGCGAAGTCACTGGTCATTTTATATCACCGTAACATAAATTTTGACTTAAGGGATTCGTTTTGAGGGGTGAAATCGGAAGTGAAAAAAAAATTTTTTACTAGGTCATCGAGTGTGGTGTCAAATGAAAGCTTGTGAAAACACGAGTAAAAAATATATATATAATGTAATACTTGCGCACACGTTTCTTCGTATTACTTTTAAAAAATCGGGAAAAATCGCTGTCCCCTACCTTATCTCGAAAAGTACTGATCAAAAAATTTTGAAAAAATCCTGGGATATTCTCCACGGGGTATAGATTGAACGAAAATTATCATTACCTTTAATAATTTATCTGGTATAGAAAAAAAAACAAAATTTGAAGGTCACCAGTTTTCAGTAAAGATTGGAAGCAAACTTTATTGAAAACTCATTTAGGGTGTGTTTTGTGAAGTCACTGATCATTTTATACCACCCTAACAAAATTTTCTATTTTAAAAACAATCGTACGGAACACTAATTGTGCAAGTTCAACTTGCACTTGACCGGTTTTTTTTTTAAATTTTTGTCGAGGTATTTCATTCTTTTCTCCGTACAAAGTTTTATCGCTTAAGCATTCTGTAAATAAAACGGGTAGGGAAAGTTATTTTTAGCTAATGGTGTAACAAATAGCCACGAGGGCTACCTTTTAAGTTTTTACAAAAACAACGAAAGAAAAAAAAATTGGAACAAATTGTTTTGTATATTCGTCGTCGTGTTATATTCGCGTTTAAGATTTATACACTTTTGTATGCGTTCGAACCAATTCTCGAAATATTTTTTTTTATTTTAAAGGCAATCAACGTATGGAACACTAATTGCTCAAGTTCAACTTGCACTTGACCGGTTAATTGTTGATGTCAATTACTACACTAATGGTATATAATTTCTTATCTATTTAAACAGAGCAGATTACGCTTACCTTATGGATGCCTTCTGCTGACATCGTCATATTCTAGAGGTAATAGTTGAGCTCATTGAAATTTTTTCGATAAGACACTATATTACCCTTGTGCATTAATTTGCATAAATAAAAATGTAAAGCAAACATGAAAGGTTATTTTTCTGTATATTCTAAGCCATTATAACTAGTTTGAATAAATATTTCGTCGTCTACTCTTCTAAAAAAACTTACTGCTATACTAAATTCATAACGTACTCAACCGCCATTACCAATTTGTGTTAGTGTAAAACGTACAGTCGTGGACATATAAATCGTACACCCCGAGCATATTCTATTGCAAGGCGTATGCAGTCCGGCGGCATTGTAACGGTAATGCGGATGACAATGTGTAGAAGGAATTTAAAGTCTTTACTTTCAGAGAAATACAATGTTTTGTATTTAAGGAATATCTCGAAAGAAAAATTTTTAGGTTCAGTTGCAAGAAAAAAATATAAAGGCGGGTTATTAAGTGTTTTCAAAAATTAATCTCTGAGAACATTGTCCATCATTTCCGACAGTCTGTTTGTCTGTCGGTCTTTCTTAAACGAGACGAAACAGCAATTCCAGATTTGGTACATATAACACGTAAGCCGAAGAGTTTTTGGTCTAGCTACTTAAAACACATATTTTTTGCAAAATTCGACCTTATTCATCAATATATACAATAAGTTCAACGCTTTTCTAACATTTCCATACCTTTCTTGTAGAAGGACTTGTCTTTGCCTTCAAAATAGGTCTCAGTCCCAAATTTCTTTCCTGCGAGTATTTTTTTGAGGTTTACGGAGAGATAATAGTCGCTGGGGGTCAAATCTGGAGAATATGGTGGATAAGGAAGCAATTCGAACTTCAATTCATGCAATTTTGCCATTGTAATCATTGACTTGTGACACGGAGCATTGTCTTGACGAAAAAGTACTTTTTTCATGTTCATTTGGGGCCGTTTTTATGCGATTTTTGCCTTCAAACGCACGAATAGCTTTATGTAATATTCGCTATTGATGGTTTTGCCCTTCTCAGCATAGTCGCTGAAAATTATTCCATGCGTATCCCAAAATACAGAGGCCAAAATCTTCCCAGCCCACTTTTGTGTCTTTGCTCGCTTCGGGCGGTTTTCACCGGCTGCTGACCACTCGGCTGACTGCCAATTTAATTCTAGTGTATAGTGGTGGATTCGTGTTTCATCCATTGTCATATATCGCGTGAAAAATCCTTTTTATTACGCTTAAACAGTTCCAAACAGCGCTCAGAATCATCAATACGTTGTTGTTTTTATTCCAGTGTGAGCAAACAAGGTACATTTCGAATAGAACTTTCTTATGCCCAAATATTCATGCAAAATATGACCAACTCGTTCTTTTGATATCTTTAGGGTGTCAACTATCTCATGCAATTTCACTTTATGGTCATCAAAAAAAATTTTGTGGATATTTTTGATGTTTTCCGTTGTAACCACCTCATTTCGGCGTCCAGAGCATTCAGCATCATTTATATCTGTACGCCTTTAAATTCAGCATACCAGTGATGAGTGATTTTTCAGGAGCAGAGTCCCGTAACACTTACCAAGCCATTGCATTGCTTGAACGGTATTTTTTCCCATCAAAAAACAGTGTTTAATCAACACACAAAATTCGCCTTTTTTTCATTGTTTTGAAAATATCAAAAGTAACGTCACTAAAGCCACTGTAACTTGTAAACTAATTGTCAAAATGTCATGAAATTTTGACATGTATCGTTTGAAGATTGGTACTTCCTTAAAATCATATGGATTTTTTTAAAAAGTTTTGATGTTTCTCTTAAAAATTTTATGGTTGGATTCATTATTTAACAAAATGTTGGTATAAAAATGGGTTAGCCTATATATAATTACATTTAGAAATTATTTGAAAAGAAGAAATTTTCTTTGTAGTTTGTAACTTTGATCCCATTTTTATTAAACGATAATAAGGGAGTTACTACCATAAATGATGGAAATAATACTATAAATTCTGATACTAGCATTTATGTAGAATATCGTAAAAAAGCAAAATTATAAAAAAAATATAAACTATTTAATCTACAGAAGTTTTAATAGAGATTTATCTTAAATTTATGGTTTTTAAAATTTTTTGTCGACGTATTTCATTCTTTTCTCCGTACGAAGTTTTATCGCTTAAGCATTCTGTAATTAAAACGGAGCAGGGAAAGTTATTTTTGGCTAGTGGTGTAACAAATAGCCACGAGGGATACCTCTGTTTTTAAAAAAAACAATGAAAGAAAATAAAATTGATACAAATCGTTTTGTATATTCGTCTTCGTGTTTTATTCGCGTTTAAGATTTATACACTTTTGTATGCGTTCGAACCAATTCTCGAAATATTTTTTCCACTCTGAAGTTGGTATCTCAAAAACATGGTTTTGGAAGGATACAACAGCTTCTTTAGGTGTTGTAAATCGCTGTCCCAGCATTTTTTTTTGACATTCGCGAACAAAATAATGGGAATATTATTTCGAACCAGAAAGCTTTACACTCCACAACAACTGTTAATTCTTTACGAAGCTCAAATTCGACCAACTATGGAATACTGCTCCCATGTTTGGGGCTCCGCTCTCAAACATACATTGCATTGTTGGATTCTAATCAGAGAAGAGCTGTTCGTGTGATTGGAGACCCGGAACTGACCGGAGGCCTTGATTCGCTGGAATATCGGAGAATGGTTGGCGACTTGACTTCTACAAGTATTTTCATGGAAAGTGTTCCCGCTTAATTTCTCCCAGAGCGGTGCATGTTAGAAATACACGTCGCGCTAATACTTCACATCCGTATGAGGTTTAGCTTATTACTTCTCGTACAAGGCTTTTCAAGCAGTCTTTTATATGGAGAACATCATCCCTTTGGAATAATTTGACCACGACAATTTACAGCGATTCAAGAACAACGTGAATCGCACACGTGTCGCTCCTGTAGCGCTTCAGAGACTTCCCTGCAGCACGTGTGCTAGACCCTTAAAAAAAAGAAGTCGTTAGGCGAAAACTCAGGTGAATACGGGCAATGAAGCATTAATTCGACGCTTTGAATGATGCGACGTTTTCGGTTGTTTTTCCTGATTTCATCGATGACTCTTGACAAACAAATTGTTGTATACCGTTCAGCATTAACTGTTCTTCGATCTTCTAAAGCAATTGTTGCAACATGTCCAGTATAACCAAAGAAAAAAGTGATCATTTCCTTGGAAGTGTTTCGTGAATGAGCCACTTTTGTTGAATTCGGTCCATTTTGGAACACCCAAACAGTTAATTCTTGCTTAATTTCCGGCTCGTATAAATATATCCAAGTTTCGTCTCCCGTTAGGATGTTATATATGGATTTTGCATATTCACGGTTGAAATTTTTGAGCATTTTCTTATACCAATTGACACGAGCCTGTTTTTGAATTTCGCTCAAATTATGCGGAATCCAACGGGAACAGATCTTTTTCACAGCTAATTCAAGCAAAATCGAATGTACTTCAGTCCTCGATATGCCTAAGGATACCTCTAACTCACGGTAACTCACATGTCGATCCTCTTCAATCATGTTGCTCACAGCATCCATGTTTTTTTGAAGAACAACCGATTTTGAGCAGCCTTCACGAAAGGCATCGCTGACGGAAGCACGACCATGACGAAATTCTGAAAACCAATTGTAAACAATCTTTTCTGATGGTAATTCCTTACCAAAAGTTGAACGAAGCGATTCGAGGCATTGTTATTAAGTTAGGCCTTTACTAAAATCGTAAAAAATCATCTCACGTGAAATTTCCATTGGTTCATAAAACTTTTTTTTTAAACGCGCACTGTAAACAAACTCCTTGGCCAATTTCTGAGCTGCCAATGTTTTAACAATAACAAATGTCAAATTTTTGCAACAATGGTAATATCACATCTTAATAGCACCAACTAGTGGTCGTTTGTAAAAACTTAAAAGGCGACCCTTGTATACTTACTAAGAGCTTCTAATGTTAAATGAGATATTGTTGTATTTTCATTTTCAAAGTAGTCCGATTTTCTAGTGGAAATCCTTCTACTTATTCTATTGCCACTATCGTCTGATCGCATTGAAGACAGAGAAATTCTACAAATAAAAAAAGTAATTCAGCAAAACAAATATAAGCATTTTAACTTCTACGTCTACCTGGCTGTGAAGGGAAATTGTCAGAGCTCAAAAAAATACATTTCTATGTAACTACCGTCTACACTAATATACTTAATCCAGCGTTACTCGAGTTGTTTCATCATACCCTAAAAAAATCTTTTGTTTGTGCTTTAAAGAAACGATGCAACGAAGTCTTTCAACTTATTATCTAAAGAAAATTTTCGGCCCCAGGGTGCTAAATTAGGATATGATATATAATAATATAAATTATGTGATATTGATGAATCCACAGCTTTCAGTAAAGTCTTTAACATTGCAGCTCTCGTACAATAGCAAAGTTCTTCTTCATGAATTCGGAGGTTTCTGCATTCTAATAGCCTGTTTAAGGTTTTGGGAACGTTCTTCCGTAAATCTCGTTACGAATTGTGGAAACTTTCTTCATATATTCAATAAGTAAAATTTCTTTGCAACTTCAAAAAATGGTCGCCATCAACTTTTTACAAGACAATTGGGGTTTCGCCTTTTTTTTAAAGATGGAGAACACTTATGAACCAATTACATCGACTCCCGCTTCGTAGAAGATCCCAATAGGCTCGTCGCCAGTGACCATTGTCACCGCAGAAAGTTTTTTTATCCCTAAAACTTCATGCAAACTCTTGCAAACTTGAGTTTTAGATCCCTCAGTTTCTTTAGCAAGCACTTAAATTTTAATTCGTCAATCTGACAGTAGCAAATTCTCAACTGATCCTTCTGATGTGGAGTCATTCTGAACTGAGTGTCGGCTCCTTCGAAACTACAAGACGCAATGAACTCGTACAAGATTTCCTAATAAAGGGTGATAGTAACTTGACCCTTAATTAATTTTTTTGTGTGATGCAAATTTTATGACTCTTTTCTTCTCAGCGGGTGCTTAAAAAAACTCTTAGATTCTTGACTTTTTGTATGCATATATTATCATTTCGTTTTTCGTAAACAATTTATTTCTAAGATTTTTGTTCTTTGACTTATGAACGTCTAGGTTAAGAATAGTTGTTTATTTAATGAGTAACCTATTTCACAACTTTTGTGATTGTGCTGTGTTCTTTCACGAAAAGTTTGACGTGCTTCCCCAAGTAGGTATACCGGTTCTTTCTTCAACCCAATTCTGATTTCTTTTTAGTATTCACACTTATAAGATCACTTCGATGTCTGTCCGTCCGTCTGTCACACCCGATTTTTGCCGAAACTATTTGACGTAGAAAGTTGAAATTTGGTACTAATATAAGAATTGATGGCCTCATCAGAGCCGTGTAGTTTTGAAAGATAAATTTTAACTTGAGGGGTTAGTTTTGGGGATGAAATCGGAACTGAAAAAAAAATTTTTTACTAGGTCATCGAGTGGTGTGTCAAATGAAAGCTTCTAAAAACACGAGTTCAAAAATATATATAATGTAATACTTGGGCAAACTTTTCTGGAATATTCTCCACAGAGTGTAGATTGAACGAAAATTATCACGAGTGCATTACCTTTAATAATGTATAAGATATATAAAAAAAAAACAAAAATTTCAAGGTTATCAGTTATCAATAAAGATCGGAAACAAACGTCGTTGAAAACTCATTTGGGGTGTTTATTTTAAAAGCAATCAACGTACGGAACACTAATTGCGCAAGTTCAACTTGTACTTGAACGGTTATTTGTTAATTGACATCTTACTACACTCATGGTATATAATTTCTTATCCGTTTAAAGAGAGCAGATTGCGCTTACTCGATGGATACCTTTTGCCTATATCGTTGTATTCTAGATGCAATAGTCTAGCTCAATGAATTTTTTTTCGACGTGCCACTCTATTGTCCTTGTGCAATAATTTGCATAAATAAAAATGTAAAGCAGCGTTTCTCAACCTGTGGGGAGCGCCCCACTAGAGGGGCGTGATTACATTATTTGGGGGGCGCGAGCGTATCGAAAAGAAATTATTATTAAAAACATTCATTAAAATCATTTAATATAATTTATTGAAAGCAAAGCAAAACAAAATACAATCTGACATAATAAAAAAATATAATACACATTTACACTGATATAATACACCTATAAATAGGATTGTATTAGTACTGCACATTGTATTTACCTAATAATTAACATATCAATACTAAATTAAAAACAAGTTTAATAATTATTAGTTACTCCCTTGGGCCTGTTTTGCAGAGCAAAGATTTTCGAAGGATGGTTTAATATTAGAAATAGACACTCTGAGTTCTTTTTCTATATTTAGTTGAGATCTATATTTTGTTTTCAAAGCAGCTTCCGCAGAACATTCGGTTTCGCAAAGGTAGGATGTTGAAAATGGTAATAGTATACGAAAGGCTCTTATTTTCAGTGCAGAAAACTCATAATTCACCCCTGCTCAAAATTCAAAGAGTGATTTATTGTTAAACTGTCTTTTGATTTCGCCACTTGCCATGAAGTCTATGAAGATTTCTTCTTCGGAAGTTGAAAGCCCTTCGGGAGTATTTTGAAATGGATCCCTAAACCATTCGTAACTTGCTACCAAATCAAGTAAGAAAATACTTTTTAAAATTCTTTGTCAACATGGCTAGATGATTTTCAATGGTTACTTAAACAACTTTCACATGTTGTTCTTCAGCCTTGTATATTTTAACACATTCACCCACTTTTGCAAATATTTCTAGGTTATTTTGCTTTACATTTCTGCTTCACAATTCCAATTTTCTACAAAAAGCAATAATTTTATCACTTGTGTATTTGTTCCTTGGAGTTGAAGATTTAAGGTATTTAGTTTCTCGAATATATCGACCAAGTAACTCAATTTCATGACAAATAAACTATCTTGGCACTTCTCGGCTTCCAGTCGGTTTTCCTCTTCTAGAAAATGTCATTTCTTAATTCATAAACACGTTGCAAGCATTTCCCACGTGATAACCATCTTGCCTCGCAATAAAATAGTAATGCTGAAAGTTCGGCACCCATGTCTTTACAAAGTGCAGAAAAAATTCTAGATTTTAGGGGTATCATTTTAATATAATTTACTACGGTTACAACTGTAGTGAACACAATATTCAGAGCTATTCTGTGGATCATACAATGTGTCCACACACACAGTAGAGATTTTTGTTTCACAAGTGCTTGTTCACTTTGAAATCTTCCAGACATTGAATGAGCACCATCGGTACATATTCCGACGCAATTTTTCCACTCCATATTTGCCTCGTTTATAAAATCATTTAAAATAGCAAATAATGCAAGTGATGTTGCTTTAAGTTTTATTGGTTTGCAGAAAAATAGTTCTTCTACTGCTGACATACCATCACAAAATCGAACATAGGCAATAAAATGAGCGTCTTTATTGCTATCAGTTGCCTCATCAAGCTGAATTGAAAGCTGGTGCTGTACATCTTCAGCTATATCACCAATTCGACGGGCAACAGTATCATTTGATATAGGTATGGATAGCAATTGTTTGGCAAAATTATCTCCAAACATAGTTTCTACATTTCTCAATTGCTGCTAGCAAAACAAGCTCTTCGCCAATGGTGTGAGGCTTTTTACATCTGGCTATTTTATATGAAACTTTGATGCATATATTTTTGAACTCGTGTTTTCAAAGTTTCATTCGACAGCCCACTCAATGACCTATAAAAAAATTTTTCCCTTCCGATTTCACCCCCCAAAAGTAACCCCTTAAGTCAAAATTTAACTTTCAAAACTACAAGGCG
The DNA here is from genome assembly GCA_019049505.1 of Pachyrhynchus sulphureomaculatus. Taxonomy (NCBI): domain Eukaryota; kingdom Metazoa; phylum Arthropoda; class Insecta; order Coleoptera; family Curculionidae; genus Pachyrhynchus; species Pachyrhynchus sulphureomaculatus. The sequence goes on along the minus strand of CM032452.1, from coordinate 62,882,454 downwards.
CTGATGAGGCCAGCAATTCCTATATTAGTACCACCATAGTGATCTTATAAGTATTCCGTACGGAAGACTAACAAGTATCCTCTCATCGGTAAAGCTCAAGATTGGATTCCTGTTCCTTTCTAGTACAACGTTAATATAAAGGAAAAAAAAATAGTAGGAGAGACTATAGACTTTTGGGGAACACTAGCGTTGAGGGTTGACAGGGGAAGACCACTCCAAGTTCCAGGAAAATAAAAGTAGTTGAAAATTTATTTGAAGTAAAATTAAAAAGTAAAAAAAAAGTAAGTTAAATAAATATATAAGTATATAAAAATATTTTTTTTATCTTTTTAATTCAAAATGGCCACTCAGAATCCAAGACGATAAGACACCTTTTTCAAATCGGGCGAAGTAACAACTGCCACAAATCTTTATCGATTCGCTTGAAATTTTGAGAGTAACTTTTCAGATACATTATCTGAAGGAAAGCATACGGATTTTGCGATAAGTTATAAAGTTCCTTTTTTATAAACAATTTTTCACAAAATTCTTGGGTGAAAAATGAACATTTCTTTTCAAATGTGCACCATTTTTCGAAAAAAGATATTTTCAAATTTCCGTTTTATTTATCCACTAGTTTTAATAAATATCTTTTGGTTTTTTGTTCTAGGTTGAAATCTACGGAAGTAATCATTTTGTCAGTTTTAGAGCTCACAGAAAAGGTGCTTTGTCGTCTTGGATTCTGAAGCGGCCATTTTGAATTTTAAAAATGGAAAAAAATATTTTTGTACTTCTAATTATTTGTTTAATAAAGTAATTTAAATAAATTTTCGACTGCTTTTATTATACTCTTTAAAAAAATTCCCAAAATTAGCTTTTTTTGCTAGGATCTGGATTGGCCTTATCCCTTCAGAACCCTATCTGTCCAAAATACGAGAGTCACGAAAAAAATTTTTCAGACGTAATATTAATGCTTAGTTTAGCCAAAAATCAATCGTACTAGACACGATCGAATATATATATATATATATATATATATATATATATATATATATATATATATATATATATATATATATATATATAAATCCTAAGTTTAACTACTGGAAAACGCCCTTATAAGGAGAAGAGAAGAGCAATCAAAGATCTAAAGGCTCAGGTATCTGCTTTTTATTTTTGTTATCGAGCTTTCGCTGCCTAATAGTAGCTTCTTTTGGATTCTAAAAATGCAAACCAGATACAGAAAATAAACCAAAACGCTAGTTTTTAAAATGTGATTCAATGAATTGTAAGACTGTATGAGAAATTACTTACAAAAATTTAGCAGTTAATTCATCTCTAGTGAAGACAATAAAATTTGCATTTTTGTTGGCCAAGTAGTAGGTATGATTACAAAAACATGATAAAAGGAGCACTTATAGAGTTACAAGTATTAAAAATAAAACGTTGTTAATAAACATTAATCAAAAACACTTTTTAAGACAGAAACACAACTGTAAGAAACACCATGATGTTGAAATGGTACTCCATTTTAAAAACTTTTTCTGACATCGAGTTTAGTAACTATTTAGTAATATTTCAGTCTGAACCGGATAGTCTATGTGGTCATCAGGTCCACAAAAAAAAACATAAAAGCATTAAAGTTAGGGATGTAGTAAATTTTTTAGGTGGATGCTACTATTAGATAAATTATTTATTATTAATGTTATTTATTTTTCAGTTTTAATTTTATAATAAAGGGACTTAAATTTGATGAATGTTACTATTAGACGAGTTATCTATTTTTAATTATATTAATTATATTAATTCTTTAATTTTATAACAAAGGGATTTATAGGCTAATTTAAAATATTTGAAACAGAATATTAATACTGGACGTTATTTATTATTTGTCATATTTAATTTTAATTTTTTAATTTTAACATAAGACACGGAAAAGTAATTAGTAATAAACAGCAGAAATAACAGAAAGAGAAAAGAAACGTCAACTTTACTGGAAACTAATTTTTTCATAAAAATCGTTCTTTTTCATTGGTTTGGTATGGTTTTGTGTTAGTAAATAGGTATACATGGAGCTCAATCCTTCTATGTCTTTTTTGTGATTGAGATTATTTTTACAAGTTTTTATGTAACACATTTCCAAGAAACTTCTTCTGAAGTAATTAGTCTCAACATCCAGAATGAAGCTGTTGTTATATTGTACTCTGTGATCTGTATTATTTACGTGTAAACTCAAGTCAGTTGCGTTAGGTTTGTGTTTACTATCACTTACATCTCTTAGAGAGCTTTTGTGAAGTTTGTCAAACGTAGACCAAACCACATTGACAGGGAATGCCGTAGATTATATTAGATCTTTGTAAAGTATCGGTTTTATCTTTTAAATTGGTACAAAAACAATTCATTCTTTTTATGTTATAATTAGCAATCTTAATGTTTGTATTTTTAAAAAGAGAAGGCAAGGACTGGGAAAGACCTTGTATGTATTGTAACTTTCCTACTTTAATGTCGTGACAGTTGGATTGATTTGAAGGGGGGTCTTTGAAAATTCTTTTTAATTAGAGCTTTAGAATAGTAATTGTCCAACAAGATGTTTTCCAACAGTTTTACATTTTTTTCTTTAAATGAGGGGTGGCAAATCTTAATATATATATATTTATATATATATATATATATATATATATATATATATATATATATATATATATATATATATAAAGATATATATATATATATATATATATATATATATATATATATATATGTATATATATATATATATATATATATATATATATATATATATATATATATATATGTATATATGTATATCAAGTTCAATAATTTGAAATTTTCAAAAAATTTCAATTGTTTAATTTTAAATATGTGTGACATATATTAGAAAATCTCCAATTTTAAATAGACTTTATTTAAATCTATAGAAACTAAATGACCGATATCGACACACTCGTCTACCAAACACCATCATCATTTATTTCAAGCTAAATAAAAATACCGGTATATATTAAATACTATCTCTTGTAGAATATTAAATCATCATGATGATTAACAATATTATACCTCAAAAACTGTGATTACCTGGAATCTCGGTTTCCCCCATTTAACACCAAATCTTCAACCGAAATAAATTGGTGGTTTTCAAAATTTTCATCGAAATCCATAAGAATGGTTATTCTTCTCATATCTTCAGGACACAGTTCGAATTCTTCTCGTTGAAAAAGGGTGTTGTCGTTTAAATTAATTTCGCTTCGTAATGCCTCATTAAACAAACTAAAACAGAACCATAACAGTACATCTAACGTATTTTAGGTTATCAGATACTGTTAGTCATTATAATGATATACAGGAGCATATTATATTGAATTAAGTTGTATCGGGAATTCCACAGAAGTATTTTTAAAAGGAAATATTATTACCAGAAAAGTAAATTAAAAGGCGTAACCATATCAAAGAGGAAAATAAGTATTTGCATAGTTGTTGCCTAGCAAAATTATATGAAGGTGTTTTATTTTTAAGTTATCTACCTAGTCATAAAAATAAAGTCATACAAAAAATGTGCTTGGCTGTCAAATTTATGTCTCTGTTCTAAATACTTTGATGAAATGTTGTACTAGTTCATGCATTGGTGATTTTTTTTGAGAAATGAATGTACGAGGATGGATTGAAAAATTCGCGGCTTCACCAACAAATAATTATAATATTTTTATTATAGGACCCTTAATAAGTTCATATTTTCTTTGGTTCTCACAGTGTAAAATTTTGTTGCTGTAGAATTTGTGGTTTTTAGGTTAGAAAGAGTTTAGTGAGACCAAGTGCAGCGTTTTTGGAAAATTGTACAACGTGCAGTCATCAAGTACCCATTTCAAAAAACGATTAACACGAAAGGATATCCGTGATGATATGAAAACAACATTAGGGGAATCTGCCCCGTCATATATCACTGTGAAAAAATGGTTTGCAGAATTTAAACGTGGATGAGAGAGCATCGAAGATGACCCTTGCTCCGGCCGACCCACGTTGTCTACGATTGAAGAAAACATCGGCATAGTGTGTGATCTCATATTGAAAGACCGTAGATTAACTATCAGGGAGATTGCAGACACTATAGATATCTCGTATGAACGAACACAAAACATCAATGCCAACGAACTCGGATTTTCTAAGATTTCCGCTAGGTGGGTCCCCAGATTGCTTTCAGTTCAACAAAAACAAATTGGACTCACTATTTCTCGCGACTGTTTGGAGATGTTTAAAGCTGATCCGCAAGATTTTCTTAACAGGTTTGTGACAATGAACGAAACCTGGGTTCGCCACTATACTCCAGAGTCAAAACAACGATCCAAGCAGTGGAAAAAACCTGCTGAACCGACCCCAAAGAAAGCGAAGGCAATTCTGTTAGCTGGAAAAGTGATGGCGTCAGTTTTTTGAGATGCTAAAGCTATTTTAATGGACTATCTTCCGAAAGGTGAAATAATAAACTCGACTTACTATTGCACCTTTTTGCGACATTTAAGTCAAGAAAATAAAGAGGAACGCCCAGGATTACTGAGAAAGAAAGTTTTAAATTTCGGATGGTTGTAGCTTTTACTTGATAGAAATTCATTATAAATATAGTTTTTTAGTCAATTTCCACTAGTTTATTTTGTGATGACGCGTTTCGCTGTCGATGCAGTTTCTTCATATCTACATTTTACACTGAAGAAGCTGCATCGACAGCGAAACGCGTCATCACAAAATAAACTAGTGGAAATTGATTAAAAACAATCTTTTATCTACATATAATATATATAAAATGCAACGTCTCTCTGTCTGTCTGTCTGTCTGTCTGTCCGTTAGTGCGCTTATCACTGGAGAACCACTTATCCGATTTACGTACTTTTTTTTTTTAAAACATACATATGTTCTCTGGTCAGGTTATAGGCTATATTTTATTACGATAGGTAGCATAAGGAATGAGCAGTGTTGTAAAATAGTGAGTGAAGTCGGAAAAAAGATTGCCGCTAGCGCGTTCCTTTGCAATACACAGCCTAAACCATTAATTATGGAACAATATTATGTAGCAGAGATTATCTATAATCTACAATATATATAATATGCAATGTCTCTCTGTCTGTCTGTCTGTCCATTAGTGCGTTTATCACGCGAGAACCACTTATCCGATTTAGGTGTCTTTTTTTAAATTCATACATATATTCTTTGGCCATGTTATATAATAATAATAATAATCTATATCTATAATATATATAAAATGCAACGTCTCTTTGTCTGTCTGTCTGTCCGTTAGTGCGCTTATCCTTCGAGAACCACTTATCCGATTTACGTGATTTTTTAAATTTATACATATGTTCTCTGAATAGGTTATAGATATACATTTTATTACATCTATAATATATATAAAATGCAACGTTTCTCTGTCTCTCTGTCTGTCTATCTATCTGTCTGTCCGTTAATGCGCTTATTACTGGAGAACCACTCATCCCATTTTCGGACTTTTTTTTTTTAAACATACATATGTTCTCCCGCCAGGTTATAGGCTATATTTTATTACGACAGGTAGCATAAGGAATGAGCAGTGACGATAATAGTGAATGAAGTCGGAAAAAAGTTTGCCGCTAGCGCGTTTCTCTTGCAATACACAATCTCCATTAAATATGGAACCATATTATGTAGCAGAGGATATCTATAATCTGTAATATATATAAAATGTAATTTCTCTCTGTCTGTCTGTCTGTCTGTCCATTAGTGCGTTTATCATGCGAGAACCTCTTATCCGATTTACGTGTCTTTTTTTAAATTCATACATATATTCTTTGGCCAGGTTATATAATAATAATAATAATAATAATCTATATCTATAATATATATAAAATGCAACGTCTCTCCGTCTGTCTGTTCGTCCGTTAGTGCGCTTATGACTGGAGAATCACTTATTCCATTTACGTGCTTTTTTTTTTAAATATACATATGTTCTCTGGCCAGGGTATAAACTATATTTTATTACGTTAGGTAACATGAGGAATAAGCAGTGACGATAATAGTGATTCAAATCGAAAAAAAAGTTTGCCGCTAGCGCGTTCTCTTGCAATACACTGCCTAAACCACTAAATATGGGACAACATCATGCAGCAAAGGATATCTATAATATATATAAAATGCAACGTCTCTCTGTCTGTTTGTCCGTTTGTGCGCTTATCACTGGAGAACCACTTATCCGATTTACGTGCTTTTTTTTTAAACATACGTATGTTTTCTGGCCAACTTATAGGATATATTTTATTACGTTAGGTGACATAAGGAATAAGCAGCGACGATAATAGTGAATCAAGTCGGAGAAAAAGTTTGCCGCTAACGCGTTCTCTTGCAATACACTGCCCAAAGCATTAATATGGAACAATATCATGTAGCAAAGAATATAATATATATAAAATACAACGTCTCTCTGTCTGTCTGTCTGTCCGTTAGTGCGCTTATCACTTGAGAACCACTTATCCGATTTACATGTTTTTATAAATTTATACATATGTTCTATGTAATTCGATATAAGCCTAGATAATGGGAGAGAAGGTGAGATAATGGGAGATAAGGAGAAATAATGGGAGATAAGGAGAAATATTGCGAGATAAGTCGATATAAGCCTAGATAATGGGAAATAAGGTAAGATAATGGGAGATAAGTAGAAATAATGGGAGATAAGGAGAAATAATGGGAGATGAACAGAGATAAGCCTAGATAATCGAAATTATGTAGAGATAATGGGAGATAAGGAGAAATATTGAGAGATAAAGGGAAATAATGGAGATATTTTATTACGTTGGGTAAATTAAGGAATAAGCAGTGACGATAGTGGTTAATCAAGTCCACGCGACCGGAGCCGCGGGCCCGGCTAGTTATATATAAAGAAACTTTTGTTCCATCAGGACAACGCTCGCGTTCACACGTCTGTTAAGTCTATGGTTCAAATTCGTAATTTTGGTTTCGAATTGATGCCCCACCCGGCTTATTCTCCTGATTTGGCACCTTCGGACTTTCATCTGTTTCCTTACCTAAAAAAAACACCTCGGCGGCCAGAAATTTTCATCAAATGAAGAAGTCTAAGCTGCAGTTAACCAGTGTTTTGAAGACCTTGAGGAATCTTTTTTCAAACAGCTTTGGAAAGCAGGTGGAAGAAGTGCATAGAGCTAGGTGGAGATTACGTCGAAAAACAAAAATATTTTTGTACGTATTTTATTTTGTTTTTTTGACTAGGCCGCGAACTTTTCAATCCATCCTCGTAAGTTATTCAGAGCATGGCACAGTGATAAACTTTCTCACTAAACAGGGAATTAGATCAATTGCAATGTTGTTGGTGTACGACCATGAGTAAAATTTTGATCGAAATAGTTTCGATGAACCCAAGACTCAATTCAGGATAAAGTTTTCAAAGAGATCGGCTGAGGTAAGTAGTCCCAGAGCTTACTAAAAAAGTTGAATTATGAGAAGACATAGTTTTTAAGATTGTGCATTTAGGGATAAAAAAAAGTTTCTGCATCTACAAACTCCGGTAAAACTTCGTTACGCGGGCTTTTCAGAAAAAGGGTTTTTTTATTGGAATAGGCTTAAAATGGTCTAATTTTGAAAGACACGAGAAAATATCGGGGGAGGCCGTTTTTACACGTTTTTTTTTTTTTCATATAAACATTGATACGTAAACGTACGAAAGTCTACTATGCTATTGATAACCACTGCTAACCTGAACTAACTTTGGTCTCCAGTCACTAATATAACACGTAATCATATAATTGTCCTTCTGAATTGATGTTTCGTTGATAGATTCTAGATGAACTTAAATTCTGTACTAAATTGGGAATGTGGAATCTTTGGCACAATGACACTACTCAGTATATATCACGACTACACCAAACACTTTATTTTTGCACTCGCATTGCTTTTCCAAGTTTGTGAATTTTGGGTAAGCAATACAACTTTGGCATGATCGGATTACTCACATTTAATTTAAATTTTAGCGAATCGAAGATAAGGTTCTTACATTTCTTTCCAAAATTCACAAATCTGGAAAAGTAATGCGACCCATTGTTGCATCGGTCGGATCACCCTCATATTTATAATCCAAATGATTATCAAAAGAACTTGAGAATTTACCATTAAATACTTTCGCAGTGAAGAATTCTTTAGAATTCATTAATAAAATAAAAAATCTAGTTCTTAATGAAGGTGAAATCTTAATTTCTTTTGATGTCAGTTTTTTGTTCCCAAGCGTGCCAATAACACAAACTTTACAATATTTCGAAAAATTACTTAGGATAAATGACTTTGAGGACGAAATTATTCATGAATACTTAACATTATCTAAACTTTGTAGGGAACAAAATTATTTTCAATATAACAGTCAATTTTATGTTCAAAAAGAAGAAACAGCTATGGGTAATTGCTTATCACCTTTCATAACCAATTTATTCATGAGCAAATTTGAAACCGAAGCCAGTCAAGAATTTGAATATTTCCCAAGGGTGTGGTATAGGTATGTGGAAGATATTTTCGCAATTTTTGATACAAAGAAAGCAAATATTGATGATTTTGTTTCCATATTAAATAGCTGGTATGATTCCATTAAATTTATTTACGAAGTTAAGAACAAAGGACAATTGCCTTTTCTAGATATTTTAACTATTAAAAATAATAATAGATTATAATTTGATATCTATAGGAAAAATACAGTATCAGATAGATTCCTATTCAGGTTAAATATTCAGAATTCCATCTTTTTTACACGCGAACACCAAGTATGTCTCCATACCATATAATTCGAAATATAGCAGGGGACTCAATAAGGTAGGCCTCACCTTAGTCTATAAGTCATCAGACAATCTGAGGAATATCTTAGGAAATCCCAAAGATAAGATTCCTAATTAGAAATCTTACACAATTGTGAGAAAAGTGGAATTTATGAAATTAATTGTAATTATTGTGACAAAAAGTATGTTGGGCAAACTAAAAGGTCAATTAAAACACGATTTAAAGAACATTTAGCACACTTAAAATACAGTAGACCAGAAAAGTCTAGCATTGCCGAACATGCCCTTGAAGCTGATCATATTGTAACATTAGATAATCTAAGATTAATTAAAAAATGTGTCTGATAGGAGATTGTTGAACTCATACGAAAGTATGGAAATTATAAAATGTACAAGTAGTTTAAATAAAGACAGAGGGCCTATTCCTTATAGTCCCCTCTACTGGTTACTTGACCGGAACTGATGGCTTTGCCTATGCCATTAGTTCCGCCTGTGTAATTCAAGGGTTAGGCTAAGTATAAATAGGGTAGATTTGTAGTTTAGCTTAATTCAAATCATCCCTACTGATGAAGCTAACATGGTTAGCGAAACGCGCGTCTAGTGCAAAAATAAAGTGTTTGGTGTAGTGGTGAAATATACTGAGTAGTTAAATTCTGTAGATAAATATATTTCTTTAATATTTAGAAAGGTACAGTCATTTAAGCAGCGCCGAGTATACTTTCGGAGAGTTTGGAGAGCGCTGCGAGACAATTACGCGTACTTGATATAATACACACTTATGACTTTCTTGCCCTCATAAAATCCTTTATTCTTTATTTCTAAGTTCCTAAAGCATCATTTAAGACAAAAAAAAATGTTGATTTTTTCAAATTTCTAGAGTAACATTACCCCTTCAAGAAGTTCGGAAAACCATACTTTTTCCCGTAGGGCAGCAGTTGTCTGAACAATGCAAAAGATATTGCTCCAGGGTTCTATTTTTTCACTCAGAAATAAACTCCTCAAAGAAAGTTCACGATTCTTTACGCTGAGTACATAGAATGGTAAAAATGTCTACTGAAATGAAGAGAAATGATTCCAAAGCTATTTTTCAGCGAATAATTAAATTCTCACGGTCTATTGTTTTTTTTAGCTTTTGGTTGTAATAATTTTATTTAAGTTAGTAGGTACTAGCCTTGATCATTTATGGTTACAATTACGACAGCCAAGAAGACCCAGAATACAAATGGAAAGGACTAAATAATAAGATTTAATTATTGTTAAACGATTTGTTACGCTACGGGCTATAGCTCACTCTTTCAAAAACCCAAAAAAATAGGCCGACTTCTTACAAGTTTTAAAGGTACATGTTTACTAAATAAAGGTTTCTATGTATATTTTTCTGCATTTATTTCACTGTGGTTATTGCGGTGAAAAATTACGTAACGGGCTTGCTGTTCCTAATCAGATCTGAAGAGTATTATAGCAGAATATTGGCCAGCAGAACAAATTTGGGTTTATTGACTAGCTATTTATAACACAAACAAAAAATATCAATTTGGAATATCCTAATCAACAGCATTTACCCAACTTCACTTCTGCTTACCGCAAGCTAATTAAGTTCAAGATGAAAAAATATCTAATTCTGCTATAAAAATTTGCTCCATTGACTGAATTTTACTATATACGAACATATTTTTAAGAACTGGTTAAAATTGTCTGAAATACAGAGATGTTTCGTACTTTGAATAGAAAAATTTCGTTATTAGGTTCTATTGTTTGCTACAAGTTTTTCTAAAAGCTATGTCACTTTACATTTTATGAATACGAGGAGGAGAATAAGTTGAACAAAACAGTCAAAGTATATACGAGGATGATAGGTAATTAAATATATAAATTTTTAATTTAATGACACCTGTTTATGTTCGGAATATTTCTTCGAGATGTTTTAAGGTTTCTATGAAAACATAGTTTCCATGTTTTATTGGTTCATTGGTCAGGCCGGCTATCTATTGGCACTCTTCAAGGAAATGAAATATCGATTTTAAATATTCTACATGTGATACTTGTCTCACTGGTGTTAAGTGACATCGTTTCAAGAGAAGGTTGTGAAAGGGGACAGATTTAAAAAAATGTGTTTCAATATATCACGTTAAGTTATTCTTAAGTATCTGAAACCCAAATTTAGTATTTATTTTAAAACTAGTCATTTGAGAGGGAACTACTTCGATTTATTTATATATATATATATATATATATATATATATATATATATATATATAGTGAAACTTGTGGTAACGGACAGTATTAAGCTTCCCGAAACCTAGTGCATATAAATTCCCGTATACAAAAACCTGTTAATTGCGGCCACTGGCAGTTAAACCGAAATTTTTGTGGTATATTTCCTTGAAAATTTACCTGGTAATAACGACCGGGCTGGCCGAAGGGGTTTATGACATACTAATTATTTTGGGCATTCAATCTTTTACTTTCACTGCTACTGTAACTGGGCAATTTATTCAAGGAAATACCTGTTATTGTTGATATAATTATCTGATTTAAATTTGAAGTTTTCTATTTATTCCATTATTTTAAAGTTGTCTTCGTACTGAACACGCTCTTAATAATGTCGCTGAAACGAAAACGTTTGTCGCTAAGAGACAAAATTATTATCATCTCTGAAAGGGAAAAGTTTAAGTTAAGTTCGCTGTCTGAAAAGTTAGAGTTTGCAAATTCTCGATATATTGGAAAAAAGAACTAAAAAAAAATGTTTGAAGAGGGTGTTAACTTGGAGCAAAAACGAAAATTTCCCAAGTCAGCAGGATTGGCAGTGGATTCAAGGCCGGATTCTCCGATGTTGTTCCACAAGATGCTGTTTGACAAAGAAGACGAAATACCCCTTGATCAGCTCTTTCCTTTAGTCCATGATAAAACTGTAAACTTGGATGGATTCCATTGATAGTGATGTGCCTATAGACAGTGATGGCGACGAATATGAAGCTTCAAAATCTACTTTGTCTAGTATGAGTGAAGTTTGTGCAAATTTAAGAGACATACAAAACTATTTTTTGTGTAATAACAATGGTGAAATGACTATAGATATTTCTCGAGTGTTACTTTCATGTGAATCTGAGGTTTTGAAATCAAAGCTAAAAAACTTTTAAACAAACAACATACTTCAAAAAAGCTTATAAACATGTAAACATTTTTAAAAAATCCATATTATGTATATATTACTATATAATATATATATATATATATATATATATATATATATATATATATATATATATATATATATATATATATATATATATATATATAGATATATATATATATATATATATATATATATATATATATATATATATATTACTATATAATATATATATATATATATATATATATATATATATATATATATATATATATATATATATATATATATATATATATATATATATATATATATATATATATATATATATATATATATATATATATATATATATATATATATATTATGGTATTATAAGTCTAGCACATGTGCTACAGGAACATCCCTAGAGCGCTACAGGAGCGATATGTGTGCGGAAAAATCGATTCACGTTGATCTTGAATCGCTGTAAATTGTACTCGGTGGGAAGCACAGTCCCGGGCAAATTATTCCGTTCTTCATATAAAAGACTGTTTGAAAAATACTGTACGAGGAGTAACAAGCTGAACCTCCTACGGATGTGAAGCACCAGCGCGACGTGTATTTCTAACATGCACCGCTCTGGAAGGAATTAAGCGGGCACATCCTTCGAACACTTTCCGTGAATATACTTGTAGAATAGACTCAGGTCGCCAACCGTTCTTCGAAGTTCCAACGAATAACGAACCAAGGCCGCCGGTCATTCTCGGGTCTCCAATCAGACGAACACTTCTTCTCTGAATATAATCCAACAAATGCAGTGTATATTTGGGAGCAGTATTCCATAGTTGGTCGAATTTGAGCTTTGTAAAGAATTAACAGTTGTTGTGGAGTGTAAAGCTTTTTGGTTCGAAATAATATTTCCAACTTTTGAGAAGCTCTCCTTGCTATGCCTGCAGCATGTTCATGCCAGGACATATTTACTCCCAAATTAACGCCGAACAAATTGAGTGGCGATGTTAGAGCAGTGTCCCGACATAACTATGTAGGGTTCAGCAACGTTAACTTTGTTAGAAAAACTGCCACCTGAATTTTTGTAGCGTTAAATTCCAGTTGTTTACTGTCACCTCAAGGTAGAATTTATTCCAGGTCTTGGTTAAGTTGAATGACTTCCTTGTGTCTGCGGATATGCGTCTGAGTAGCCGATGTCCAAGAGCTCAGAGTAAATGAAGAGATAAACGTACTGTCATCTACAAGATTGGATTTTCGCTCTTTTTCCGCAGATCGTTAATGTAAATGAGAAAGAGAGCAGGAGACAGTATGGAGCCTTGGGGCACACCGCCGTTGATAGTGAAGGTGTTAGAAAGACATCCGTCGACTATCACTCGTTAAGAACGTTCTGTGAGGAAACATGAGAGCCACAAACAGAACTTTTCAGATATACCAGCAGAGCGTAGCTTAGCCAATAATCAATCGTACCAAACACGATCGAATGCCTTGAATATATCAAGAGCAACCGCTCGAGACTCTCCAAAGTGTTCGATTGCCTTATTTCAAACATGTGTTACGTAAGTCAGAAGATCTCCTGTTGATCTATATTTACGAAAGCCATATTGGTGGTCGCTAATAACGTTGAATTCTTCAAGACATTTTAGAAGATGTTGACTGATAGTCTTTTACGTGACTTTCGATATTATTGAAAGCGGTGCGACTAGTCGGTTGTTATTTGGCAAGGTCTTCTTGCCTCTTTTAGGTATCGGTTGAGCTGTGGCACATTTCCAGCAGGAAGGAAATATTCCCTTTCTGTAGGATAGGTTAAAAAGTCTACAGAAAATTGGTGTTAGTTCCCTCGCACAGTTTTTAAGAACTATGGCAGGTATTCCATCAGCGCCAGAAGCTTTTTTGGTGTCTAGCTTCATTAAAATACATTTTATGATACACTGTCTGAAGACAATATCGTGGATCCTTGACTGCACTATAGGAATAGTAGGAGGTGTTTTTCCTTGGAAATCGACAGTAGAATGTGAAGCAAAGAGTTCAGCCAACAAATTCGCTTTCTCAACAGGTGTTGTTGCAATAGAATTATCTGGCCGGTGGATTTGTTGGGACACGCGAGAAGTTTGTTTCTAATTCGTTGATTGTGTACCTCCTTGGTTTCGTTGATAATCTTTTTGCATCTGTTTCGGGCACGAATAAAGGTGTTACGATTTATGGCGTTAGGATTTTAACGCCATTGTCGGTAGGCAAGATGTTTAGAATTTAGAAAAGAAAAAAGTTATATATATATATATATATATATATATATATATATATATATATATATATATATATATATATATATATATATATATATGTACCAATTTATTCATTTAAGCTGCTTAGTGATAGTTCTAGGTTTTATTTGTTACTTTCGTCAGTGGCAGGGGCTAGAGTTGCCAAATATTAAAAAAATATTTCTTGTCTCTTTTTCAAAAGATTTCTTTAATTACCTGCCGCAAATACTACTACAAAACACGTAACTTAAACTTCTATTATTTAATGATAAAGAACAATAAGAATTTCAATTAAAATGTTAAATAAAAGTTTTTTAAATTTAACATAAGTTGTATTGAAAAATGTTTCTTTAATCAGTAGTGGAACCATCTTATATCTCAGCTTTGACACACAAACATTTAGATAACACTCATGAAGCTCGATGTTGATATTCTTGTAAATAAAATATTTTTTTGGAATTTTTATTATTTTCAAACTAAACATAATGAATTGCTACGTCGTGTTTTCTTTGTCGAAACCCGGTCTACGGGCGAAAACGAGTTTTAAAAGAAATTTGTACTTTTTTGATAGCCTTTTTCAAGTTTAGGAATTCCTGAGTGTCCCATAAATAAGATCAAATTTTTTTAGCTTGAAAATTAAGTTGTTGTGGAGCATGTCACAGACGCCGATATGCTTGCGATATTAAAACGCTTAGATAAGTCCCTTACACTTAACTTTTCCTTTTTGTTAACTTCAACAATCTCATTTTTTTGTTTAAGCGTGAGATTTTTTCTATTTGGAGCCATTTCTACAAGGAATATGTCACCCACTGTGTCTCTTTTCCAGACTAATATTAAATCCCCTCATTTACCGAAAAATTGACATCGGTAAATCCCCGGTTTACTTGGGAAAGTCCCTCAGTGAAGGCAGGCAGCGACGTTGGCGCGCGACGCGATTGGGAAACGCAACAGCGATACTCGCCACAGAAAAATGAGATAAGGCGTTTATTTTTTATTGTTTTTTTGTCCGGTTAAGAGAACCTTTTTTATATCCGCGTCCGTTGAAGAGAATCTCCATCCAAAAATTCTGCCCCGAAAATCAATTGTCTCAACTCCAAAAACCGTTTAAATGGTATACGAAGTTATATGTTCAAACCGATTCCCACATTATGTTTTTGTAGATAGAATATACTCCAGCATATAATTAATTAATGCTGTCATTTAAAAATAATATCAGTAAAACACCTTCTACCAGTCCTTACTCCCTTTATCGATCGCTTTTTTTCTTGAACGATATCAGTCAATAATTACTTTAAATAATGTAGCTATATTAATTTGACAACGATAACCCCATTCGCTAGCAATTCTAACAGATAGACGAAAATATTAAAAGATATTTCTGGTAATCTGGAGCATTAAAACGTAAAGAAAAGTGGAAGCTAGAAATGTGATTTTTTTTTTATACGAGGCTGGTTTGAAAAGTCCGTGCAAAAATAAAAACTACTTATGTGTTCGGGGTAAACCTTTTTTATTTTTCGACATAGTCTCCTTTTAGACTTATACACTTCGTCCAACGATGTTCTAATTTGTTGATCCCATCCGAATAATAGGATTTGTCCAAGTCTACAAAATATCCATTAGTGTCTGCAATCACCTCCTCGTATGAATAAAATCTTTGTCCCGCCAGCCATTTCTTCAAATTGGGGAACAAATAGTAGTCCGAGGGAGCCAAGTCTGGAGAATAGGGGGAATGTGAAACGAGTTGGAATCCTATTTCCATTAATTTTGCGACCACAACTGCTGAGGTGTGTGCTGGTGCGTTGTCGTGATGGAAAAGGACTTTCTTGTGGGCCAATTGCGGCCGTTTTTTTCTTGCAGCTCGGTTTTCAAACGGTTCAATAACGATGAATAATATTCACCTGTAATAGTTTTACCCTTTTCCAGATAGTCGATGAGGATTATCCCTTGCGAATCCCAAAAGACAGTCGCCTTAACCTTTCCGGCCGAAGGAACGGTCTTCGCCTTTTTTGGTGCAGATTCCCCCTTGGTAACCCATTGTTTAGATTGTTGTTTGGTCTCAGGAGTATAGTAATGTATCCATGTTTCATCCACAGTGACGAAACGATGCTTAAAGTCCTCCGGATTCTTCTGGAACAGCTGCAAACCATCCTTGCAACACTTCACACGATTCCGTTTTTGTTCAAGCGTGAGCAATCGCGGCACTCATCTTGCGGATAGCTTTCTCATGTCCAAATGTTTATGCAAAATATTATGTACCCATTCAGTCGAGATGCCCACAGCACTAGCGTTCTCACGCACCTTAACTCTTCTGTCATCCATCACCATATCATGGATTTAATCAATGATTTCTGGAGTCGTAACCTCCACAGGCCGTCCAGAACGTTCAGCGTCACTTGTGCCCATATGGCCAGTCCGAAAATTTTGAAACTACTTATAAACTGTTCTAATCGAAGGTGCAGAGTCACCATAATGTTTATCACGCTTCTCTTTAGTCTCCTGAGGCGTTTTGCCTTTCATAAAGTAATGTTTAATCACCACACGAAATTCTTTTTAGTCTATTTCTTGAAAATCACTCGACTTCCTTGATTCACAACGAATGCCAAACACAAAGAAATAGACCAATATGGCTGAAAACTTGGTGTGCGTTCATTCAAGAGATGCTACTAACTAAACATGACCTCGATACGCGCCGGTGGTGCCATCTCTCGGACTATGCACGGACTTTTCAAACCAGCCTTGTAAATACTATTCCTTTATCCAAAAAAATAAAAATAATTTCCAGTTCTATACCTTAATAAATAAGTCTGCAGTACGTACAACTCATGTTCCATGAGTTTGTCAAAATTACCCTTCATGATAATACAATTATAAATGTGCTCTCTAGTTTTCCTAAAATTCATTTCTTTGATCAACTTTTGTTTCATTTCGCCTTTACTTAGTCTTATGATTGTGTTTATGAGTAAGAGAGTACTATATTGCAATGGAACACAGTCTTCTCGCCATATATACTGAGTCAGTTCTGTAATGGAAATTTCTCGAAAAATCTGAAAAAATAAATAAATAAATAAGTGTTAATTTTTACATGAGATTTAATTTTCAACGAAATTTTCTGCTTAATACATATATAGTCAGTCCAAAAAGTTTCCATATACCACCTACTTTCCATACTATTTTTCTGTTATGTTTAACTAATTAATTGGAACTATGAGAAAACTTGTTTAAATTAATATTTGAAACTTAACCAACGAGGATTAGTGTTAAAAACAACTACGGAACATTTTATTTAGAAGTTACAACATTGTTATCAAAATGTAAGCAAAATTAATGCGAAAAAGTCGCCAGCTTCATTCTATCAAGCCATCTGTTGCTCACTAAATCGAAAACAAATGAATAATTTTCTGCCAACTTTATAATCTGTCACTTGTTGCTAGTAATTTTGCAGTGGGTTTTCAAAGTAGTATTAAAAATGAGTGAGAGAAATTGTAAAATTCAATTTCAAGCTCGAAAGATCATATTTTTTTTTTTTTTTTTTTATGGTCTAACACACGTGCTACAGGGAAGTCCCTAAAGCGCTACAGGAGCGACACGTGTGCGGAGAAAGCGATTCACGTTGTTCTTGAATCGCTGTAGATTGTACTCGATGGGAAACACAGTCCTGGGTAAACCATTCCAAAGGTATGATGTTCTCCATATAAAAGACTGCTTGAAAAGCGTTGTACGAGGAGTAACAAGCTGAACCTCATACGGATGTGAAGCATTAGCGCGACGTGTAGTTCTAATATGCACCGCTCTGGGAGGAATTAAACGGGCCACATCTTTCGAACACTTTCCATGAAAGTACTTGTAGAATAGGCTCAAGTCGCCAACCGTTCTTCGATATTCCAGCGAATCAAGGCCGTCGGTCAGTTCCGGGTGTCCAATCAGACGAACAGCTCTTCTCTGGATAGAATCCAACAAATGCAGTGTATGTTTGGGAGCGGAGCTCCAAACATGGGAGCAGTATTCCATAGTTGGTCGAATTTGGGCTTTGTAAAGAATTAACAGTTGTTGTGGAGTGTAAAGCTTTCTGGTTCGAAACAATATTCCCAACTTTTGAGAAGCTCTTCTTGCTATGCCTGCAACATGTTCATGCCAGGACATATTTGCTCCCAAATTAACGCCTAACAGATTGAGTGACGATGTTAGAGGGATGGAGTGCCCCGACATAACTATGTCAGGTTCTGCAACGTTAACTTTTTTAGAAAAAACTGCTGCCTGGGTTTTTGTAGCGTTAAATTCCACTTGGTTACTGTCACCCCAGGATAAAAATTTCTTCCAGGTCTTTGTTAAGTTGAATGACTTCCTGCTGTCTGCGGATATTCGTCTGAGTAGTCGATGTCCGAGCGTTCAAAGTGAATGAAGAGATAAGTGTACTGTCATCTGCAAAGCTGTAGATTGGATTCTCGGTCTTTTCCAGCAGATCGTTAATATAAATGAGGAAGAGAGTAGGAGACAGTATGGAACCTTGGGGCACACCGGCGTTAATAGTGAAGGTGTTAGAAAGAAATCCGTCAACTGCCACTCGTAAAGAACGCTCTCTGAGGAAACATGAGAGCCACAAACAGAACTTTTCAGACATACCATAAGAACGTAGCTTAGCCAACAGCCCATCGTGCCAAACACGGTCAAATGCCTTGGATATGTCAAGAGCAACCGCTCGAGATTCTCCAAAGTGTTCAATTGCGTTGTTCCAAACATGTGTTACATAAGTCAGAAGATCTCCTGTTGATCTATTTTTACGAAAGCCATATTGGTGATCACTAATAATGTTGAATCCTTCAAGATATTTTAGAAGATGCTGATTGATAGCCTTTTCCATGACTTTCGATATTATTGAGAGTAGTGCGATTGGTCGGTAGTTATTTGGCAAGGTCTTCTTGCCTTTTTTAGGTATCGGCTGAACTGTGGCACATTTCCAGCAGGAAGGAAATATTCCTTTCTGTAGGATAGGTTAAAAAGTCTACAGAAAACTGGTGTTAGTTCCCTCGCACAGTTCTTGAGAACTATGGCAGGTATTCCGTCAGCGCCTGAAGCCTTTTTGGTGTCTAGCTTCATCAAAATACGTTTTATGATACGCTGTCTGAAGACAATATCGGGCATCGTTGACTGCACTATGGGAATAGTAGGTGGTGTTTTTCCTTGGAAATCGACAGTAGAATGTGAAGCAAAGAGTTCAGCCAACAAGTTCGCTTTCTCAACAGGTGTCGTTGCAATAGAATTATCTGGCCGTGTGAGTGGTGGTATGGTGGATTTGGTGAAATTTTGACTAACTGCCTTAGCGACTGACCAAAAGGACCTAGAATTGCCGGGACAAGCGAGAAGTTTGTTTCTAATCCGTTGATTGTGTACCTCCTTGGTTTCGTCGATAATTTCTTTGCATCTGTTCCTGGCACGAACAAAGATGTTACGATTTATGGTGTTAGTATCTTCACGCCACTGTCGGTATGCAAGATGTTTAGAAGCAACAGCTTCTTTGCATTTTAGGTCAAACCAAGGCTTGCCGTTGGAAGGGCATTTCTTCGAAAAAGGGATGTAAGCATCCATACCGGCCAAAATAACATCGGAAACCTCCCTGGCGCAGTCAGATGGGTCGTCGGATCGAAAACAAACGTCCAACCAAGGGAAAGTTCGAAAATATTCCATGAGATCTTCCCATTTAGCAGATTTGTAGTGCCAAATCTTGCGCGGTTTGGGCGCCTCTCTGTCACTGATTGGCAGAATACTCGATGTCGAAAGTAGTTTATGGTCGGAAGAACCTAACGGCGGATTTACGCTGACCGTGTAAATCTCCGGATTGGTGGTTAAAAAATTGATTTGCGTGAGTGTTAAAAAGTCGCATGCTACTGTTCACTATATTGTAAACCATTATAAACCAACACCGGACCACGCTCCGGACGTCCCAAGAAACTGAATCCACGGCGATAGCAGGTTCATACATCTCCACAATCACCCGATGTTAATCCCATCGAACATTTATGGGAGAAACTTAAATGGCGCGTTCGCAAACATTATATTTTAAATAGAGAAGAATTAAAAAAGAGAACATTGAACGAATGGGATAACATGCCAGCAGAAGTTACTAGAAAGCTGGTTGCAAGCATGACAAAAAGGTTGCAGGAGATTATCAAGGCCAACGGCGGTCCCACTAAATATTAGTTTTAAACGAAGTTGTTATTTTTCGTTAAACTCCGTTATTTATTTTTTTTTATGGGTCTAGCACACGTACTGCAGAGAAGAAGTCCCGAAAGCGCTACAGGAGCGACACGTCTGCGGAAAAAGCGATTCACGTTGTTCTTAAATCGCTGTAAATTGTACTCGGTGGGAAAAACAGTCCTGGGCAAATTATTCCAAAGGGATGATGTTTTCCATATAAAAGACTGCTTAAAAAAGCGTTGTACGAGGAGTAACAAGCTGAACGTCATACAGATGTGAAGTATTAGCGCGACGTGCACTTTTAACGTGCACCGCTCTGAGAGCAATTAAGCGGGCCACATCCCTCGAAAACTTTCCATGAAAATACTTGTAGAATAGGCTCAAGTCGCCAATCGTTCTTCGATGTTTCAGCGAATCAAGGCCACTGGTCAGTTCCGGGTCTCCAATCAGACGAACAGCTCTTCTCCGAATACAATCCAACAAATGCAGTGTATGTTTGGGAGCGGAGCCCCAAACATGGGAGCAGTATTCCACAGCTGGTCGAATTTGAGCTTTGTAAAGAATTAACAGTTGTTGTGGAGTGTAAAGCTTTCTGGTTCGAAATAATACTCCCAACTTCTGAGAAGCTCTCCTTGCTATGTCTGCAATATGTTCATGCCAGGACATATTTGCTCCCAAATTAACGCCCAACAAATTGAGTGACGATGTTAGAGGAATGGAGTGCCCCGACATAACTATGTCGGGTTCAGCAACGTTAACTTTTTTAGAAAAAACTGTAGCCTGGGTTTTTGTAGCGTTAAATTCCACTTAGTTACTAAATAAAATTTCTTCCAGGTCTTTGTTAAGTTGAATGACTTCCTTCTGTCTGCGGATATTCGACTGAGTAGCCGACGTCCGAGCGTTCAAAGGGAATGAAGACATAAGCGTACTGTCATCTGCAAAGCTGTAGATTGGATTCTCGGTCTTTTCCAGCAGATCGTTAATGTAATTGAGAAAAAGAGTAGGAGACAGTATGGAGCCTTGAGGTACACCGGCGTTGATAGTGAAGGTGTTAGAAAGAAATCCATCGACTGCCACTTGTAAAGAACGCTCTCTGAGGAAACATGAGAGCCACAAACATAACTTTTCAGACATACCATAAGAGCGCTTAGCCAACAGCCCATCGTGTCAAATACGGTCGAATGCCTTGGATATGTCAAGAGCAACCGCTCAAGATTCTCCAAAGTGTTCAGTTGCGTTGTTCCAAATGTGTGTTACATAAGTCAGAAGATCTCCTGTTGATCTATTTTTACGAAAGCCATATTGATGATCGCTAATATGTAGTATTATTGGTAATCGTTAGGTGTATGGAGACTTTTTTTACATTAATTTTGTTTGCATCTTTATAACAATGATGTAACTTCTAAATAAAATGTTCCATAGTTGTTTTTAATACTAATTCTCTTTGGTTAAGCTTCAAATATTAATTTAAACATGTTTTCTCGTAGTTCCAATTAATTAGTTAAACATAACAGCAAAATAGTATAGAAATGTGGTGTATGGAGACTTTTTGGACTGACTGTATATGTAGAACGTGTAACAGATTGGGTTCTCTATTCCTACCCTTTAATATTATACGTTTCTTTCGACACATCTCAAAGTCACCGTTAATAATAGTAAGTGAAAATGATATCCCGCGCGGGATGGTTGAATGTCAATGAACATAAATTTGTTTAACCCAAATAAATAGATACATAATACCTGCGGTAAGGTCAAGGCCAAGAATAGGAAATGTTTGAACGTATAGGTCAGAGTTTCTAGTACAGCATCAAAAATTGCATTTTTGTAGCTAATCTGTAAATTTTTTTTCTTAATTTATACTTATCTAGAAGGGTTTATACTAGTGCATTTCACATCATTGTCGGTAGACAAAATATTTGGAAGCCAAATCTCTTTTGCAACTTTGCAACCATTTCCTCAAAAAATGATGTGTGCTTCCAGCTTAAACAATATTCTTTGGGTTCTTCCAATTTAGCAAGATTTGTGGGCTTGCGCAATCAAGGCGCTTCGTTGTCACTACCTAGTGGAACATTCAACGTTAACAAATCTATGGTTGGGAAAACCCAACGGAGGATTTACAGTGATTGCATACATCGCAGTAGTAGTAATCGAGAACAGATCAAGAAGACTAACGAACTCTCCATCACGATCAGGATCCCGTGCTGGTTCATCGATCAAGCTTAGTAAGGTCATAATTAATTTCGAAAGATTTAACTTCACGACCTTTTTCGTCGGTGATATTTAGTTAGTTACTAGTTAATAAATCTACAGGGTCTGGGGGTGTGGTAAATAAAATGATTAAGTACGGGTCTAATAAATTACATCGAATGCTGAGAAACATATTCCACAGAGCGATAAATGGAGAAAAAATACCAGAGGAATGGCCAAAAGCCTATATAGTATCTATATTTAAAAAGGGAGACCGCAGAAAATGCAAAAACTATAGAGGCCTAAGCATAATATCGAGTATGGGACGTCTGTATGGAAAAATTATTATAAATATCATAGAGGAAAATGTAAAAGGAAAAATTGGAGAAGACCAAGCAGGCTTTACGGCCGGAAAATCATGTATAAATAAATCACATATACGCTATAAAACAAACAATGGAAAAAAACTGGCAAAGAATAGAGAAGTTCATTTAGCCTTCATAGATATAAGAAAGGCTTATGACTCAGTACCAAGACAAAGATTATGGAACGCAATGAAAGAAATAGGCATTGACAAAGAACTAATATACGCAGTAAAAGCTCTCTACGAAAACAACACAGTGAACATAAAAATAGGACATAAAATAGGGAAGAGACTCCAAACATCAAAAGGCCTATTACAAGGATGCTCATCCCCCACACTATTATATACCTCGAAAAAACATTAAAAAAATGGAAGCAAAAATGTAGTGGAATGGGAGTCCTAATACGAGAAGATTACTTATATACTCTTTTCGCAGACGACCAAGTAATCATAGCGCAAGATGAGGAAGACCTCAGTTATATGGTAAGAAAACTGAAAGAAGAATACACTAAAGCAGGATTAGCAATAAACTTTGATAAAACGGAATATCTAACAACAAAGGAGGGAAACGTGGAGAATCTAGAAGTCGATAACGAAACAATAATCAAAGGAACCGATAGATTTAAATATCTAGGAACCATCATTTCAAAAAACGCAACATCAGACGAAGAGATTAAAGCTAGATTAGGACAAACGCGGACATGCATAAGACAATTAAATTCGATCCAGTGGGACAAGCACATTACAAAGAGAAACAAAACACGAATATACAAATCAATAACACAAAGCATAATGACATACGGGTTAGAAACATGGATGATCAACAAAAGAAATAAATCTAAAATTAACGCGTATGGAGAGAATAACAAATGAAGGAATAAGAAGCAGAATGAACATCAAAGAGAACGCAATAAACACCATTGAAGAAAAACGATTAAAATGGTATGGACACATAAGACAGAGCGAAGATAATAGGTGGATAAAGAAAATAATGGACTGGAGCCCTATAGGGAGAAGAAAAAGAGGAAGACCCAGACGATCGTGGAGAGACGATGTGGACGAGGCAATGGATGACAGGGGTCTAACAGATGGAGACTGGGAAGATAGGAACGGATGGAATCAAAATCTAAGAGAAGGAAGACAGCGTTAGCTGTAGAAAATCCTTGATATATATATATATATATATATATATATATATATATATATATATATATATATATATATATATATATATATATATATATATATATGTATATATATATATATATATATATATATATATATATATATATATATATATATATATATATATATATACTACTTAATGTTGTGAATATTAAAATCGCACAATACTAGAAGTACAGTTTGTCAAGAAGAACGTTGTATTCTTGAAAAAATGTGTTTCGAGAACATTTTTTTCTATCAATATATTTTTTGGTCTGCTAAAAACGGCGCAATTACCTTAGTAAGTTGTCCCATCGCCTCCTGCATCAATAATCGCCTGGTATCTTCGAGGCATGCTGTCGATAAAATTTTCTGCATACTCTGCAAATTTTTCGAATCTCGCGAGACAATCGAGTCAAAGTCCTCAGAGTCTTTTCTCTGAGCTTTCTCATATACAAGGGACCAAACGTTTTCAATAGGGTTGCGTCCGGCGATTGTGAGGGCCACTCTACTATCTTACCATGGGCGTGATTTTCACCCAGCAAAGGTTTCTTCAACGTGCTTCGGAATTTGACATGATGAGCACGAGGATGTTGTCGAATGGTCTCATAGGACACATTCAAAGCCGATTTTCTTAATTTTACCGTCCTTGACGAAGCGTCAATTTCAGGTCCCGTGAAAACAAAGATACGATTCGTTTTTTTGACTTTCGGAATGTCTTTGCCTACCGAGCCACGTTTTGGCAAATCGTGGGCATTTTTCGTCCCGTTAAGATGATTTACCCACTTCTTCACAAACCATACCGACTTTTTTAATATATTTAACTGCCGCGGAATGTATCATTTTAAGCCCCTTTGGATGGGAACAAAGAAAGACTGCGTCGGACCGATGCAGTGACTCATTTTGGAGTTTACGTGATTTTGACGAAAGTTCCGAATCAACTGATAATTTTATGAAAATGCGTCGTAGACAAAGGTTCCCTCTACCAATTTTTGTTGAATCGATAGAATCCCATCTACCAAAAATGAATTATCGCGGACACGTTCTTACTTGACAGACTGTAACAATGGTATAGGCTAATCACTTCCCATTATTGAAAATACATGCTGCTGCTATAGATAGTAGTTTAACTTTTAGTAAGTACGTACACCAGGTTTGATGGTTCAGATTTTATTCTCCTATTTATAGCGATTTTTTGAAGAAGATTGAAAGACCAAAATTGTGAATTTAGTAAAACCAAATATCGATCCAGATAAAGTACCTCTTTTTGAAAAAATTGACGGCTAAAGAAATTTACAGCGACATACTTAACACCTATCATAATTGGGTTGCCAATTTCAAGAGGTTATCCTTCATGAATACCGTGCTGGAAGACCCGGTTCTACATCTACCCGAGGAAATGTTGAAACTCTACATAAAATGATTTTGGTCTGAAAACTTATCTGAACAATTCATACGAACGTATACTTCACATCATCTATTCTGATTTGGATATGAAAAATTAGCTGCTAAATAGATCCCTCATGTCTGAACTCCCATCAAAAACGACTGAGAGTCATAACATCCAAGTGGTTGTGTCCGTTCTGGAGGGAACGGTCGAAGGAATAGAAACTTACTAGCTCACTCGCCCCTAGATGTTTCATTTATAGAAATAAGGGACAAAAGTTCTTGCTTCCGTTATTTAAAATAAGGATGGGATTCTTTTTACAGATTACTTGAAACATAGCAAAACAGTAAATAGCGAATATTATTCTTCATTATTAACTAAACTCCGTCAATTGTGGAAAAACACAGAGGAAAAGTGTCTAAAGAAGTGCTGTTTTTGCAAGACAATGCGCCTGCTCACAAATCGCTGTAAAAAAAATCGCCCAAGTACGTTGATTGCTTTTAAAATAACATCGATGCTGAAAAGTTTTTGGTCTAGCTACTTAAAACATATTTTTTTTGTAAAATTCAATTATAGTCTCCTTCAAGAGCAATACAATTAGTCCAACGCTTTTCTAACATTTCTATACCTTTTTTGTAGAAAGATTTGTCCTTGCCTTCAAAATAGGCCACAGTTTCGGCGATAACTTCTTCACTGGAGCCAAATCTCTTTTCCGCGAGCATTTTTTTGAGGTCTGCGAATAGATAATAGTCACTGGGGGCCAAATCTGGAGAATACTTTGGATGTGGAAGTAATTCGAACTTCAATTCATGCAATTTTGCCATCGTAACAATTGATTTGTGACACGGTGCATTTGTGTTAACGAAGAGCACTTTTTTTCTTGTTCATTTGCGATTTCTGCCTTCAAACGAACCAATAATTTTATATAATATTTGCTATTGATAGTCGATGCAAATTATTTCATGGGCATCCCAAAATCCAGAGGCCAAAACCTTCCCAGCCGACTGTTGTGTCTTTGGTCGCTTCGGGCGGCTTTCACCGGCTGCTGTCCACTCAGCTGACTGCCGATTTGATTCCGGTGTGTAGTGGTGGATCCATATTACATCCATTGTCACACATCGTATGAAAAAATCCTTTTTATTGCGCTTAAACAGGTCCAAACAGCGCTCAGAATCATCAACACGTTGTTGTTTTTGGTCCACTGTGAGCAATGGCGGTACCTATTTCGAGCAGAGCTTTCTCATGCCAAAATGTTCATGCAAAATATGACCAACACGTTCTTTTGATATCTGTAGGGTGTCAGCTATCTCACACAATTTCACTTTACAGTCATCTAAAACAATTTTGTGGATTTTTTTGTTTCCCGATGTAACCACCTCATTTGGGCGTCCAGAGCGTTCAGCATCATTTGTATCTGTACGAGCGCGTTTAAATTCAGTGTACCAGTAAATAATGAGGGATTTTCCAGGGGCAGAGTCCCCGTAATACAAATCAGGCCATTGCTTTGAAAATATCAAAAGTAGCGTCACTAAAACCACTGTAAATTGTAAACTAATTTCATGAAATTTTGACAGGTATCGTTTGAAGTTTAGTACTTCCTAAAAATCATATGGATTTTTTGAAAAAGGAGACATCTGTGTGTCAGACCAAAAACTTTTCAGCCTACGTGTTAAAAATTTTGGTTACGGAGGTATAAAATAATCAATTTCTTCATAAAAAATGAATTTTCAACAAAGTTTTTTTCCAATCTTTACTGAAAACTGATATTCTTGAAATTTTTGTTTTTTTTTTGTATACCAGATACATTATTAAAGGTAATGCACTCGTGAAAATTTTTTCTTTGATCAGTGCTTTTCGAGATAAGGGGGGAGGAACAGCGATTTTTTCACAACTTTCATAACTACACGGCTTTGATGAGGCCATCAATTCCTATATTAGTGCCAAATGTCAACTTCTTATGTCAAATAATTATGGAGAAAATCGGGTGTGATAAACGGGCAGACGGACAGGCCGACCCCGAAGTGACCTTATAAGTGTTCTGTACGGAACACTAAAAATGAATTGGGCTTTGAATACATTGGCTCCTGACTCCTCTGACTATTATCTATTCCCATAACTGAAAAAAGAAACATTTAAAAGGACTTAGATTTCATTCAAATGAAGAAGAAATAAACGTTGCCGGAGACTGCTTTGCAAACCAAGATATAGAATTTTTTTTTGAAAGGTCTAAAGTTACCTTAAAACCTTTGCACTGCAAGTGTATAAAGCCGAGAGCTATTACGTTGAAAAAACATTTCTCATTTTGCTCGTTCTTTCTATGCTAGGCTAACACTTAACAGTACGTCCACTTGAATGATTAATTTATAAAAAATCGATGGTAATTGTAACAGAAAAAAAAAGCAGTAGCCTAAAGATAGTGTCACTTGGTGGTCGATAAAGGAAGATCAACCTTGTGGGTTGTTGATCGATCCGTAATGTTCAACTCCATAAAGCTCTTGAGCATCTTTTCTTTGGCAGAAAAAAAAAACTTTTACACTAAAACAGATTCCGAAGTTATGCTTAGGTCGAAATAAAAGTAGAAGTCGTGGTAGAGGCGGTTGACTGTGTTAAACAATGGGCTGATTTTAGATTCTTAGAAAATGATGTTTATTTAATTGCAGCTGTAGATGAACTGAATTAATATTGCGAGAATCTATTTATCAATAACTGAGGATAACAGTGCAAGATGTCTTTGTACTTGAACATAGGACAAGCTGGTGCCCCTCGTTAACTCTTGCAGAGGTGGATTTTAAAAACTTTTGCTTAGGTATTCCGACAGGCTCCCGACACTAAAAGTAGTTTATGGCACAAAGAAATAACGGATTGAGGCGACGCAATGTAATGATTTAGACGAGCACTGGGAATACCTAATGGAAATGAAGACATACGATAATAAATGGGAGTGGATGGGTTTCTGATGGCAGATTTTAAAACGAAGCAAACAAGATGACACAGTCATATTCATTCATTCATCAATGAAGGTAACAAAATTCGATAAAAGACCTATAAGATTGATATTATCAAACCGTTGGATATTCAGAGCAATGAGCTGATAATAATTAAGAGAGGACCAATATCATGATAGAAAGGCATAAAAATTAGGCATCGAGCAACGACAACGGAGGTTTTAAAACTGATATCATGTATAATCAGAGTGAGTTAAAATCCATGGTAGGAGAGGTGTCCCATACCTCTCCATGTGTCTTTCTATAACGTACAGTGGTGCGATGGGGTCAGATTTTGCGGGTGCTTTTACAATAAAATAATATGGGCCAAAAGTTTACTAAAACAATTTTACACCGTTACAGTTTTTCTGAATAATATCATACGTAAGGGTATGGTGTATATGACAGAAAATATTAAAGACCTACTTTGAATATACAATGATTTTTAAATTATAGTTTACCTTTTCTTTCCAAACATCAAAAGCTTGAGACTTGCTTATCAATATTTTCTGCAACAAGGATAAGCAGTACCTCAGTTCTTCATTAGTAGTGTCAGAATTTTTTAAAATACTTATGGCTTCCTGTAAAATATTTTGTGACGTATCGGTAATGTATCCTTTTGAAAATAAGTGAACTATAATCATGAGGAGTGCTAATTGTTCATGTGATAATAATAATTGGTCTATGAAAACGTCAATCAGAAACTTGTGCGCTCCGGAGTTTGCTAAAAATGTCATATGGTTCTATTAGAAGTATATTAAACAACGTTTATTTTAGACGGTTACTGTTGTCTTTCTCTAGTGAAAGCAGTGTATTATAAGCATCAGAATTGTTTGATCAAGTCTTTTCTATAATAACAAAAAAAAAATTTAATATTCTGAAAATAAAATTTAATTTAAAATCAGTTTTTTTTAAACAATTACTTAAATTTCTCAATTTGTATCAAATTCGACTTCTTTTTTACTTAAAAGATCTGCTATGTACCATATAAACAAGGTGGTCTGGGCGGACAACATTTTGGTGCAAGACAATTTGGCAGAAGAACAATTTAACAGATAGTCAATTTAACGTAACGTGCATGGTAAAGAGAGCTTTCCAAACTTGGGAATACTATTTTGAACAAGAAAGCTTTACACTCCACAACAACTGTTAAATCTGTATAAAGTTCAAATTCGACCAACGATGGAATGCAGGAAACGGTGTTTGGAACTCTGCTCCCAAAACATACGTTATATTTGAAGAAAGCAGGCTTTTACGACCTGTCGAATTAATATGGGTTATTTTCGGGAGTTGAGGCCGTGTTCTCCAGGTATTAACTTCCTGACGTTTCATTGACACTGCGGTCAACATTTTCAAAGGCGATGTGGCAGGGGTCGAAGGTTTCTTCTTGACTATTCACTGTCAACTGTGTTCGACGGTGTAGCGCTGTACGGTTTTGTGTGTTCCGGAGTAGGCGTGTTCATTTGGACTCTCGGCCAATCAGGCGCCAGCGACATTTCCCTGTTTCTTAACGTTTTTGTTTGTCGTAATGCGGGCCTCCAAGTTTTGCTGAGATTATTGAAATTCCGTTTGTGTTTGTGGATTTCAATAGCCTTTCTGTATAACCTCGGGTAGTAGCTCGATACGTTGGCTAGAACTTGAGTCTGGTCAGAACTCACCAGAAAACCTTGCAACATCGAAAAACTGTTGGCGACTTGAGTCTCTTCTACAAGTATTTTCATGGAAAGTGTTCGATAGATATAGCCCACCTAATTCCTCCCAGAACGGTATATGCTATTAATACATGATACACTAATACATTACATCCGTACGAATTCTAGCTTCTTATTTCCCGTAGAACACTTTGCAAGCAGTCTTTTATATGGAGGACATCATCCCTCTCGAATCATTTACCCAGGATTGTATTTCCCACCGAATACAACTTAGAGTGATTCAAGACAAACGTGAATTGCTTTATCTACACACGCGTTGCTCCTGTGGCGTTTTAGAGATTTCCCAGCAGTACATATGCTACGCCCATAAAAGAAATGGGACAATTTGGCTGAAAGATATATCCACAAAATAACAATTTGGGAAAGGAACAGTTTGGTGGAGGAATAACATGGTATCATTCACAATTTCATCTAAGCAATGTTACTTTCAAAATTTTTCTTTTGTGGCCCTTATATATATTATTTTCTCCCGTTTACATAGATTTGCCTTAACTTATAGAATCGACATATTTCGCAGACGTTTTTGGTCTAGCTAGTTAAAGCACATTTTTTTGCAAAATTCGACTTTATTTATCAATATAGTCTCCTTCAAGAGCGATACAATCAGTCCAATGCTTTTCTAACATTTCTATACCTTTCTTGTAGAAGGATTTGTCTTTGCCTTCAAATTAGGCCTGTTTCGGCGATAACTCATCTGAGCCAAATCTCTTTCCCGCGAGCATTTTTTGAGGACTGCGAATAGATAGTAGTCGCTGGGGGCCTAATCTGGAGAATACGGTGGATGAGAAAGCAATTCGAACTTCAATTCATGCAATTTTGCCATCGTAATCATTGACTTGTGGCACGGTTCATTGTCTTGATGAAAGAGCACTTTTTTCTTGTTCATTTGGGGTCGTTTCTTTACAATTTTTGCCTTCAAACGCACCAATAACTTCATATTATTTTCGCTATTGATGGTTTTCCCCTTCTTACCATAGTCGACGAAAAAATTATTCAATGCGCATTCCAAAATACCGAGGCCAAAACCTTCCCAGCCGACTGTTGTCTCTTTGGTCGCCTTGGGCGGCTTTCACTGGCTGCTGTCCACTCAGCTGACTGCCGATTTGATTCCGGTGTATAGTGGTGGATCCATGTTTCATCCATTGTCACATATCGCGGTATCCATTTCAAACAGAGCTTTATCATGCCCAAATGTTCATGCAAAATATGACCAACACGTTATTTTGATATCTTTAGGGTGTCAACTGTCTCACGTAATTTCACTTTACGGTCATCTAAAACAAGTTGCTCCTGTGGAGTTTTAGAGTGTTTTTTTTTTTAATATTTTCCGGTGTAATCACCTCATTTGGGTGTCTAGAGCGTTCAGCATCATTTGTATCTGTACGACCGCATTTTAAATTCAGCATACCAATAAATGATGAGTGATTTTCCAAGGGCAGAGTCCCCGTAACACTTATCAAGTCATTGCTTTGCTCGGACAGTATTTTTTTCCCATCAAAAAACAGTGTTTAATCAACAAACGAAATTCGATTTTTTCCGTTATTTTAAAAATAACAATAGTAGCGTCACTAACACCACTATAACTTGTAAGCTATCGAAGTGTCATGAAATTTTGACACGTATCGTTTAAAGGTTGGTGCTTCCTAAAAATCATATAGATTTTTAGAAAAGGGCGACATCTATGTGTCAGACCAAAGACTTTTAAGCCTACGTGTTAGGTTATATACCTATTATAACGACATTTTTACTTATATGCCAATTAATTATACGTTGTAGCACCATTATGTAAGACTGTATAGAATGTCATGGACAAAATTATTGCAATTTTTCACAGAATTTTACATATTTATTTTTACATAGAAAAAATTAAAAAACGTAGATTTAAAAATAAGTTACATATATTTATGTATCATTTCTTGAAGTTTCTTAATTAAGATACTACTAACAAGAATATTTACATTGTAAAATGTATAAATTAGTCGATAGTTTATACACGTACATTCTGCAATCTTGCTGGCGCTGTTAATAACACTGGTCTACAATTTTTTTTTTTTTTCACAAGGGCTAAATTAACGGAATATATTTATCTTTTCCATGCTGAGTTTAAATATGTTCTCAGATTTTATCCTTCGGCCGGATTTATTTGCAGCACACATGTTTAAAGTTTTAAAATAATTAGTACACTGAATAATAAATTCACGGCTAATTTTGTCTAACCTAAAACGTTTTATATGATGATTTTCGGTCATATTTTGCCTTCGGGATGTCTCTTTTCATGGTCCAGCAGTACTCAGCCAGTATACTGGGACTCCATTTGCCTTGGTACCTCTTTTCCATAGTAGAAATCTGCTGATGAAAACGCTCACCATGCTCATCAGAGACAGCCCCAAGATTTTCAGGGAAGAAGTCTAGGTGGGAGTCCAAGAAGTGAATTTTTAAGGACATGTTGCAGCTCATTTATTTGTATGAAGTCAGAAAATTATTCACTACTTCACTATAGTTTTCTTCTATATTATTGCCAAGAAATCCACAACAGATATTTTTGAATCGCTTTCTGCTGCTTTTTCCGCTGGATGTAACAGTTCCTCAAAATGTTCATCATTCGATATTAATGATCTTATTTGGGGCCCTATAAAAATTCCTTCCTTCGATTTTGCATCACTTATTTTAGGAAATTTAGATTTCAAATACATAAATTCAGCAGAACCTTCATCCATTTTTTTTACAAAATTTTTTGTGTGCAGGGGAGGTAAATACACCTTTTCGGGATCCACTAATGGGGTATTTGATACATTTTTATGCTCAGGAATAAGAGATTCACGTTTAGGCCATTGTTTCCTTATGTAGTGAGACTCCTTATCCCTGCTATCCCATTCACACAAGAAACAGAATTTCGTGTATCCAAGTTGCAAACCTAACAATAAAGCTAAAAACCTTCAAATCACCACAGATATTTCAGTTATATTTAGTATACTGAATTTTTTTCTAACAGCAATTTCATATTTTCATATGTCTCCTTCATATCACTGGCATGCGCGACAGGTATTGATGGTAATTCATTCCCATTATGGAGTAGTACAGCCTTCAGACTGACTTTCGATGAGTCTATAAACAATCGCCACTCATCTGGGTGGTGTTAATGTCCAAGAGCCTCCATTACTGCAAAAACATCATTACAAAAAACTACATGGCCTTCTTTAGAGAAGTAGTCACTGAAATCACTATTGCGTCTACGATAAACGCGTATCTTTGTATCTTTTTGGAGTAGATGCCAACCTTTGAGTCTGGAACTTAAAAGTTCAGCTGACTGTTTAGACAAATTTAAATCCCGTATAAGATCATTAACATCTTCTTGAGATAAAAAGTGAGGTTCTGATGAACTACTTGTTTCACATGTAGGATCACTTCTCTCGGTTTTTCCGTCTTCAGTATGAACTGGCTCGGAGTCGGACTTATCACTTAAGGTCATGAAATCTGGAAGCTTTGGTACAGGATACTCTTCACTATGTGGCACAGGTCTAATTGCAGATGTCAAATTGGGGTACTTAATTGTATATTTTGTTTTGGACGTAATTCTTTTAATATTAGTTAAGCAGAAATAACAATCAGTTAAATGGTCGATACACTTCATAAATTTGGGGCCCACTCTTTATCAAAATCACCAGCTTTACACCCAAAATAAGGCTCATAACATTTTTTCACAAGCGGTGTAAAATTTCGCCTCTGAGACTTGAAGGTCAGTTCACCACACACGTAGCGGAAATTATTTGGTTGA
The DNA here is from genome assembly GCA_019049505.1 of Pachyrhynchus sulphureomaculatus. Lineage (NCBI taxonomy): Eukaryota > Metazoa > Arthropoda > Insecta > Coleoptera > Curculionidae > Pachyrhynchus > Pachyrhynchus sulphureomaculatus. Next base: position 62,848,515 of record CM032452.1, on the reverse strand, counting down.
TTTACACAGTTTCTTGGCATTTTGAAACGTTTATAAAAAAAAAACTTACAAATAAAAACGTATATACCAGACAGTGAAATATACTGAGTAGTGGCTTTGTGCTAATGATTCCAAATTCCCAACATAGCATTATAATCAGTAAAAAGCATTGAATTTGGCATCATTAGAAAGAAAATAGAATGGGCTTTCAAACGATACTAAAATCCGTAAAAATATATGAACACTAAATTCTAAAATCGGTGTTAAATTAACTTGTTTGATTTAGTATGTCAGAAGATACGACCAATGAAAAACCGCAAAAACACCGAAAAAAGTGCAAATATTTGTACAAGATAGGACAGGTTTGAACATCATTAAGCCTGGACAGAGCTAAAACATGTTTCAACATGAATAAGTCTGCCTGGTGCCAAATTATTCTGAATACAAATTCCCACTTCTATATTTACAAGAATTATAACAATGATAGAGAAGTATATTACACAAAAATGACTGTCACAAGCAAACTATGCCTGATAGAAGAAATCTGATAACATATATGAATTCAGCATAAAAAACTGAACTAGGGTCTCTATTCAGTTTCCTTGTTGGCCAGTGTAATTGTTCGATAGTGGCGTCTCAAAATATTTATACACACACATATACGACTTAAGAACGTAACCTTTTTATGGGTAAACTCGACGTGCTGCAGGGGAATTTCTAAAGCGTTACAGGCGTTACGAGTTTGTGAAAAAAAGCATTTCATATTTCTGTGTCACACCTCCCCCCTCTAGTCTAAATGTCTTGTCAGACATATCGTGGTTATGCCTGGCTATCCAGTCTATCGGCGACGCTTCTTATAGCGACACGCCAACATTCTCTGTTAGGTGTTTGTCTTGTTGCTTGCTCCATGTTGTTATCCAACAGCATCTCAATCGTATCCATCCAGCGGCTAGGTGCACAACAAGTTTCTCCATAGTATCAGCACGTATAATGTGACAAAAATACTTTAGGATACTGGCATAGACTGTGGTGGAAAGTCTCTGTTTCGGTTTGCTCTCATTAAGTACTAAAACATTTGTTTGTCGAACTGTGGACGGAATCGTCAGCATCCTTCGCCAGCACGCGTCTATATGGCGTCAATCAGCTGTGCGTATAGTCCAAATTTCAGATGCCTACCTGAATATGGAGAATACACGTGTTTCTACTAAATTTATTTTCGTGTTGCGACTGATGTCCCTGGACCTCCAAAGCTTTGTAAGTTAAGCCATAGCTGTGTGACTCATTTGTATTTCACCTTCACAATTGCCGGTATTATTAATCAAAGATCCCAAGTACGTGAAGCTGCTAGCGGCCTCATACCGATTAATCTGTTTTACATTTAGGAAGTTGTCGTTTTCTTTAGTGACTATCAGAATTTTCGTCTTACTATTATTTATTTGTAGACCGTATGGTACTGGTTCTCCGAAGATCTTCAATTAAAATCAAAAGCTCTTCTCTACTTGTTGCGAGTAATAGGGTGCCGAAGGTTACTAATCGATCTATTACGTGTAAATTCACTATAAATATTGAAAAGGAAGGGAGAGAGTATGCAGCCCTGTTTCACATCTTTTCCTACTTGTCATCTAGATGAATAGTTGTTATCTATTTCCACCATAACAGTGCTGACTTTACATAACACGTAGGTTGAAAAGTTTTTGGTCTGTCACATAGATGTCGCCCTTTTTAGAAAATCCATAGGATTTTTAAGAAGTACCCACCTTCAAACGACACATGTCAAAATTTCATGATATTTCGATGATTAGTTTACAAGTTACAGTGGTTTTAGTGACGCTACTTTTGATATTTTGAAAACAATGGAAAAAATCGAATTTCGTGTGCCGATTAAACATACAAAAGAACTAGTTGGTCATATTTTGCATGAACATTTGGGCATGAGAAAGGGTACCGCGTTTGCTCACAATGGACCAAAAACCACAATGTGCTCATGATTCTGAGCACTGTTTAAGCGCAATAAAATGGATTTTTTCATGCAATATGTGATAATGGATGAACAAAAAAAAAAGTGCTTTTTCATCAAGACAATGCACCGTGTCACAAGCCAATGGTTACGATGGCAAAATTGCATGAATTGAAGTTCGAATTACTTCCTCATCCTCCGTATTCTCCAGATTTGGCCTCCAGCGACTATTATCTATTCGCAGACCTCAAAAAAATGCTCGCGGGAAAGAGACTTGGCTTCAATGAAGAAGTTATCGCCGAAACTGAGGCCCCCTTCAAATATCTTAAATGATGTTGAATGAATTAGCTATAAGTTTCATTATTATTGATAGCAACGGTAATTATTTGGCAAGATATTTTTCTCTTTTTATCAACTAAACCCTGGTGTATATCCAATAAGAGGATAGATTCAAAACTGCAGAAGAAAGTGGAGTTAGCTTTTTTGATATCAAGCTTTATTAAAATACGTTTTATAACACCCTCTCTGAAGACAATATTGTGCGGACGTTGGGAATAATGGATGGTGTTTTACGCTGAAAATAAACTGTAATGTGAAGTGAAAAATTCAATTAACTATCTGGCTTTTTTAACAGGTATAGCTAGCTACTTAAAAACACATTTTTTTTTGTAAAATTCGACTTTATTCATCAACATAGTCTCCTTCAAGAGCGATATAATCAGTCAAACGCTTTTCTAACATTTCTGTACCTTTCTTGTAAAAGGATTTGTCTTTGCCTTCAAGATACGACTCAGTTTCGGCGATAGCTTCTTCACTGGAGCCAAATCTCTTTTTCGCCAGCATTTTCTTGAGGTCTACGAATAGATAATAGTCGCTGGGGGCCGAATCTGGAGAATACGGTGGATAAGGAAGCAATTCGAACTTCAATTCATGCAATTTTTACCATCGTAACCATTGACTTGTGACATGGTGCATTGTCTTGATGAAAGAGCACTTTTTTCTTGTTCATTTGGGACCGTTTCTTTGTGATTTCTGCTTTCAAACGCACCAATACCTTTATATAATATTGGCTCTTGATGGTTTTTCCCTTCTCAGCATAGTCGATGAAAATGAATCCATGCGCAATTAAAAATACAGTGGCTAAAACCTTCCTAGCTAACTCTTGTGTCTTTAGTCGCTTCGGGCGGCTTTCACCGGCTGCTGTCCACTCAGGCCATTTGAATCCGGTTTCTAGTGGTGGATCCATGTTTCATCCATTGTCACATATCGCACGAAAAAAATCCTTTTTGTTGCGCTTAAACATGTCCAAACAGAGCTAAGAATCATTAACACGTTGTCGTTTTTTGTCCACTGTGAGCAAACGCGGTACCCATTCGAACAGAGGTTTCTCATGCCTACTAAATGTTCATACAAAATATGATTAACGCGTTCTTTTGATATCTGTAGTGTATCAGCTATCTCACGCAATTTCACTTTACGGTCATCAAACAATTTTGTGATTTTTTTTTTATGTTTTCCGGTGTAACCACCTCATTTGGGCGTCCAGAGCGTTCAGCATCATTTGTGCCTATACGACCGCATTTAAATTCAGCATACCAGTAAATAATAAGTGATTTTCCAGGAGCAGAGTCGCCGTAATACTTATAAAGCCATTGCTTTGCTTGAACGATATTTTTTTCCCATCGACACACGAAATTCTATTTTTTTTTCTTTTTTTTTTCCATTGTTTTGAAAATGTCAAAAGTAACGTCACTAAAACCACTGTAACTTGTAAACTAATCGTCGAAATGTCACGAAATTTTGACACGTATCGCTTGAAGGTTGGTACTTCATATGAATTTTTTGAAAAGGGCGACATCTATGTGTCAGACCAAAAACTTTGCAGCCTACGTGTTACATGGCTATGTAAGTCGTACTATACTTAATTTAAACAGTTAGCTGTTCTTTAATAAGTTAAATCTGTTATACAAATGCTGGAAATGTCCTTTCCAGAAAATATTTCCAAAGTTATGTATCAGATTAAGGTTATTTAACTTTAGTCTACATTATAATCTTATTAAAGATGGCATATTTTTTATTTAATTTTAGAAGGTATTATTTAAAAATTAAAAAGAAGATTTGATTAAAAGCTATATAATATTGGAACATTTTAGATCTGTTGAATATAAATTTCCCCACGAACACCCAGGGGCCACAGTATCCCATCTAGCTGTGATAAAATCTATAACGGCGAAACGGGCAGAAAAATATGTACCAGAAATATCAAAGGTCAGTACGTTTTCGTAATATTTGCGTATTAGCACTTGCAGAACACCAGCATAAAATAGGATAACAGATTTTTCTTTAGCCAATCAAAGATCCTTGTAGCAAATTCCTTTTTCTAACCTAGAAAAATACAAGAGACCAGCGAAATATCGAAACAATCCTAACAACTTTAATCATGATACTGGTCTTTACTTCTCACCAATCATCCATGAAGCCCCGCTCACCTCCCACCCCGGTCAACTAATACAAAAAGGTTTGGGCAAGCCGAATTAATTCCTGCTAGCTTCTAAAAAGTCAGTTCACGGAACAAGCTCTGAAGAAGCCGACAAGATGATCGGCTAAAGGTCAGCATCATTTTGTCAATTGATACAGGAAAAATAAAGAAGAATTATATCTGAAAACAAATAAATTATATATTACGACTCTCATGAGTACTTAGCAGTAAGTAAGTCCCTTTTAAGAGTCCAATAATAGTCTGCCAACAATCTAGAGCTACTGGTACAGAAGAAAGCGTATTTTCATTAAGCAAAACAGCTTTTAAACTAGCCGCGTAGGCTGAAAAGTTTTTGGTCTGACACATAGATGTCGCCCTCTTCAATAAATCCATATGATTTTTAGGAAGTACCAACCTTTAAACGATACGTGTCAAAAATTCATGACATTTCGACGACTAGTTTACAATTTACAGTGGTTTTAGTGACGCTACTTTTGATATTTTCAAAACAACGGAAAAAAATCAAATTTCGTGTGTTGATTAAAAACTGTTTTTTGATGGAAAAACCGCTCAAGCAGAGCAATGGCTTGATAAGTGTTACGGGGACTTTGCCCCTGGAAAATTACTCATTATTTACTGGTATGCTGAATTTAAATCCAGTCGTACAGACACAAATGATGTTTGAACGCTCTGGACGCCCAAATGAGGTGGTTACACAGAAAAACATAAAAAAAATCCACAAAATTGTTTTGGATGACCGTAAAGTGAAATTGTGTGAGATAGCTGACACCCTAAAAATATCAAAAGAACGTGTTTGCATATTGCATTTTGCATGAATATTTGAGTATGAGATAGCTCTACTCCAAATTGGTACCACGTTTGCTCACGGTGGACCAAAAACAACAACGTGTTGATGAATCTGAGCGCTGTTTAGATCTGTTTAAGCGCAATAAAAAGAATTTTTTCATAAAATATGTGACAATGGAGTAAATAGGGATACACCACTACACACCAGTATCAAATCGGCAGTCAGCTGAGTGAACAGTAGCCGGTGAAAGCCGCCCGAAGCGACCAAAGACTCAACGGTCGGCTGCGAAGGTTTTGGCCTCTGTATTTTAGGATGCACATGGAAAAATTATCAATAGCGAATACTATATAAAGTTACTGGTGAGTTTGAAGGCAGAAATCGCAAAGAAACGGCCCGAAATGAACAAGAAAAAAGTTCTCTCTCATCAAGACAATGCACCTTGTCACAAGTCAATAGTTATGACGACAAAATTGCATGAATTGAAGTTCGAATTGCTTCCTCATCCACTATATTTTCTAGACTATTATCTATTCGCAGGCCTCAAAAAAAATGCTCGCAGGAGAGAGATTTGGCTACAATGAAGAAGTTATCACCGAAACTGAAGCCTATTTTGAAGGCAAAAACAAATCCTTCCACAAAAAATGTACAGAAATGTTAAAAAAGCATTGGACTGATTGTATCCCTCTTGAAGGAGACTATCTTGATGAACAAAGTCAAATTTTGCAAAAAAAAATGTGTTTTAAGTCGCTAGGCCAAAAACTTTTCAGCCTACGTGTTAGATGAGTCAGTGACCAAATTCCAGTTACTTGGATGGTATTCAAAAAAGATCATGACGACATAAATGACATTATAAAAATCGTCTGTCTAAGAACAATACGATATTAGTTCATCATTTCAATTTCGAAAATAGCAAACCTAGGTTTCACGTAAAAAAGTTTCAGCTTTTTATTGAGATCCTAAAAGCTCCTCTTGTTTTTTGGCAATATAAATCACATGCCAAGGTATTAAGGTCAGTTTGTATTAAGGAATAAAGTTTAGAGATACTTGGTTCATAAGGTCGATGGATAACAAGACAATTCTTAGGTCACCTATCATTTGATTAGACCTCTAATATAATATTTCTGCGATAGTAAAGACTCGTTTTGCGGACTTCGCATCACTAGTTAGTTTTCAAGAAGAAACAGCGTTTGAGTGATGGGTGTTCTATCTTTACTATGCTCACCTGTTTTGTTTCTTAACGCCGAGCCTTAAAACTAAATTCTCTTCTGTAGTCTCAGGTAGAAAACTCTTCAGTAGGTAAGTTCCTATTTTTTTTTAAATGGTTCATTTTATTTCGAGCTCACTGTGGAATTTCCAGCAAAAGCGACCGTTTATTTTTTTTTTACAGAAAGCTAGCCTACGCCATTTGCAGTACCGTATTCTTTTCAGTAACCTTGACCCTAAGCTGTAGATCTGATAAGGTAAAATTCTTTACTAAATTCAAGATTTTAATAGCTAGTACAAAGTTGTTTCTTTCTTTTTTAAAGTTTTTTTAAGTTACTCTGTTGTTTCACTTTTTTCGATTTCTTGTTTTTTTTTTCATTTTTTTTGACAAGATCTCTCCGTCAGCTTTTTGCAACTAGTTATACTACCAGCAATTTTATAAGATAGCCAACAAAGAGCAGTAAATTTCTTGGCGGAAGGTTTTACTACATGCACATAAAGAATAATTTTCGCTGAGCAAATTTTGAGTATTTGTTTAGTACCTGCCAAGCCCAGGGTTATCTGTTTCACATAGTAGATTGAATTCAATTAATTTAAATTACCAGGACAATTTTCATATTTTAATTTTTTGCATGAATCTAGATTACAGGTTTAATTAATATGTGAAAATAAATCAATGCTTAGTTTTATTTAAAATTTCTTTAGTTTAAAGCATCGTCCATAAGACGAAGTAGTTTTGTTTAATTTACCAACGATTATAGGATCTAACGTTTCCTATTTTCACCCTAGATGAGCACTGTCATCGCATATGAAATAGGTGGTAACAAAAATAATAATAGAAAAGCATATTAAGTAGTGGTTCAAAACTGGAACCCACTCCTTCCGAGAGATGAGCTGCCGTTTCGCATAGGAAAGTTTCCGCAAAAATTAAAACTAACACAATTGTGTATTAGAACAATAAATCAGTGTTTACTATGAATCTTTTACTAAGATAAGATTTGTACTAAGATCTTACCAAGTTCCTCGACAAATACAGGATCCAGGCTATATTTTAAAATATCATCGTAGCATATTTGTTTCAAATCAATATTTGGTCCGTTAATATTTTGGATAATACGTTTAATAATATATTCTACGGAAAATACGACTTTAAGGCAGTCACTGTGTTTAATTTCTTCTACATTTTTTCTCTGAAATGTAGTGGTTCTTGTCATTGGCTTTCGTTGGAAGGTACTTGAGGCCGTAGACGTGTGATTCCGGCTAAAAATGTTTTTTAAAATAAAAAAAAGAAACAACCAAGTGCAAGTCGGACTTGCGTACTTAGTGTTCCGTACGGGGATTGCTTTTAAAATAAAAAAGATTTTTACGGAGGTATAAAATGATCAATGACTTTACAAAACACACCCCAAACGACTTTTCAACAAATGTGTGTGTGTTTTTTATATACCAGATAAATTATTAAAGATAATGCACTCGTGATAATTTTCGTTCAATCTACATCCTGTGGATAATATTCCAGAATTTTTTCAAAGTTTTTGATCAGTACCTTTCGAGATAAGAGGCGGAAAGAAAAGTGTGCCTAAGTATTATATTATACGAGGCTGGTTTGAAAAGTCCGTGCAAAAATAAAAACTACTTATGTGTTTGGGGTAAACCTTTTTTATTTTTCGACATAGTCTCCTTTTAGGCTTATACACTTCGTCCAACGATGTTTTAGTTTGTTGATCCCTTCCGAATAATAGGATTTGTCCAAGTCTGCAAAATATCCATTAGTGTCTGCAATCACCTCCTCGTTTGAATAAAATCTTTGTCCCGCCAGCCATTTCTTTAAATTGGGGAACAAATAGTAGTCCGAGGGAGCCAAGTCTGGAGAATAGGGGGATGTGAAACGAGTTGGAATCCTATTTCCATTAATTTTGCGACCACAACTGCTGAGGTATGTGCTGGTGCGTTGTCGTGATGGAAAAGGACTTTCTTGTGGGCCAATCGCGGGCGTTTTTCTTGCAGCTCGGTTTTCAAACGGTCCAATAACGACGAATAAGATTCACCTGTAATAGTTTTACCCTTTTCCAGATAGTCGATGAGGATTATCCCTTGCGAATCCCAAAAGACAGTCGCCATAACCTTTCCGGCCGAAGGAACGGTCTTCGCCCTTTTTGGTGCAGATTCCCCCTTGGTAACCCATTGTTTAGATTGTTGTTTGGTCTCAGAAGTATAGTAATGTATCCATGTTTCATCCAGAGTGACTAAACGACGCTTAAAGTCCTCCGGATTCTTCTGGAACAGCTGCAAACCATCCTTGCAACACGTCACACGATTCCGTTTTTGGTCAAGCGTGAGCAATCGCGGCACCCATCTTGCGGATAGCTTTCTCATGTCCAAATGTTTATGCAAAATATTATGTACCCGTTCAGTCGAGATGCCCACAGCACTAGCAATCTCACGCACCTTAACTCTTCTGTCATCCATCACCATATCATGGATTTGATCAATGATTTCTGGAGTCGTAACCTCCACAGGCCGTCCAGAACGTTCAGCGTCACTTGTGCCCATATGGCCAGTCCGAAAATTTTGAAACCACTTATGAACTGTTCTAATCGAAGGTGCAAAGTCACCATAATGTTTATCAAGCTTCTCTTTAGTCTCCTGAGGCGTTTTGCCTTTCATAAAGTAATGTTTAATCACCACACGAAATTCTTTTTCGTCCATTTCTTGAAAATCACTCGACTTCCTTGATTCACACGAATGCCAAACACAAAGAAATAGACCAATATGGCTGAAACTTGGTGTGCGCTCATTCAAGAGATGCTACTAACTAAACATGACCTCGATACGCGCCGGTGGTGCCATCTCTCGGACTTTGCACGGACTTTTCAAACCAGCCTCGTATATATTTAGAACTCGTGTTTTTTACAAGCTTTCATTTGACACCCCACTTGATAACTTGGTAAAAGTTTTTTTTTTCACTTCCGATTTCACACCAAAACTAACCCCTTACGTCAAGATTTAACTTTCAATAATACACGGTTCTGATGAGGCCATTAATTCCCATATTAGTGCCAAATTTCAACTCTCTATGTAAAATAGTTTTGGAGAAAAACAGGTGTGAACGTATGGAACACTAATAAGCAAAAGTAAAATAGTAGTTTCTGGCTAAGGAGACAGATTATAAGGCAACGAATAACACAAGCCAACCAAAAAAAATTTTTGGTAAATTTTTTTGGTTGGCTTGTGTTATTCGTTGCCCTATAATTTTCATAACAGTCCAGTAAAAAAAGGTCAAAATAATGATGAGATAGACATAGTTTTGATACAGCAGTATTATCATTTTATCCTGTGTGGGGTATCACCAGGAGTATTGTTCTGGGTTTTGGACCTCGAAAAACTTATGCTCTTTTCAATTTAAGTTTTCAAAACGCGTTTTTTGAGCTTAAAATGGAAATAACTCCAGTTATATCAGTCGGATCGAGACAAAAAAAAAACTCTTTGTAATGATATTTTCAAACAAATCCTCGTATTTTAAGTCGCTCAAGTGCGTACATAACCTACAAAAATTGAAAAAAACAGGCAAGAAACTGTTTTTTTTTTTTCGTTTTATTATACAGGTCGACTAAGTGAACCGATAGGCTTGAAACTTTCAGAAAATATGCCTTTTGTTATAGTAAAAAATACCTTGAAATTTTGGTACACAAATATTGAATCCAGTGGGCACAATTGAATTTGTTATTTAAAATTTGAATTGCCCTCCATTTTATACCATTTGGTCAAAAAGAGATCTTTTTTTTTTCAAAAAATATAGTATGTTACAACACAATACCTTCTCTTTGCTCGAGATAAAAAATGAATTTCTATTCTGAACTCACAAAAATATCTTACCGTAACAAACTTTTTTTCTTTCAACCTGACTTCAAGAGTTTATTTTTCTCATTTGGTAAATGTAAATCTGTCACTGGATTATCCAGTTCATTTTTCTCGCACGGTTGGAGCTTTTAAAGTCGCGGTTAGACTCAGCATCAAGACCTTACGTTCAGAATCGTTATTAGCTATTTAAACAGCTTTCATTGGCTCAGATGAGTTTGACACTGAAATACCTTCAACTTGAGGAACTAGAAGCAAGGTCAATTGGAAATCCAGGTATGAGATAACTTTCTAGTGTTTAAAATTATACCCGCCGATATGGATGCTGTAAAAGTAACGGCCAGTAGTATGTTTTTTTTTTTTTTTGGTTTTTTTCCACACTAGTGGAACTGAACAAGTCTGACCAGTTCCTTACAATATCTACAGAAACATAATATACCTTGTTTGGCAACGAAGACTGTTCTTGATCTCGAGGTTTTACAAAAAGTATACGATTTACTCATTTCTTACAGAAATATTATAATCTTTTAGTGTTTCTTGACTAGAATATCACTATAAACAATAACAAACACCGTTAAGATCATTTAAACAACCACAACTTGCCATTTTACTTAGCACAAACACAAACAAAAAGAGAAAAAACCCCACGACGACAAAAGGATCACGTATAAACCACTAGAGCAAGCAGAATGACTCAGAGTGGAGTCATCTAAAAAATGGCTCCATCTTGGTCTTGTTTGAAAAGTTTCTAATTTAATCAGGTTATTAGGTACCTAAATATTTTCTTGGAACATTTCCGATACATACACGTAACTGGTGTAAAGCATTTTTTGCGAGAAAATGGCAAGTCTTGTAATGATTTAAGGGTTATTTTGGATTCAACATACAAAAAGCCAAAATTATGAAAAAAAAATATAAGAATGTCCTGGTTGCCGTCTTTATTCAATTTTGGTAGTTAGTAGCAATTGTCTTTGCACAAGAATTATAGAATTTCTGTTAAAAGAAAGAGGAGATTTTCCTTAATAATTGTCATATGCTTACCAATCCAATTTTTTTACATAAAATCTTTACATTTTCGGTCAAACCTATACCTTTGTCAAACTCGTAGAGTATTTGTTCCTTACTCCCAAATTTCTCCACAGATATCTTCGCAATTGTAGACATAGTGAAATATGCTATGTTTACCTGAAACAAACATAATTCGGTCATATTTTAACACTTTATTTTATTCGTATTAAGATCATCCTTATTCTCTATGTAATTAGATAATGCATTCATGACCTAGTGTAGGGTTTTCATACAAAACTCCAACGATTATGCATAACATGTGCAATTGTTTGTAAAAGATAAAGTGATAAATAAACAAACATGCGGTGTCTGTTGAGTTATTTGCAATTGATAAAATCCAGAAGACTGACATATTCAGATTAACCACACGGTCTACTTTGTGGGTTTTGTCTTAATTATGATTTCTCGTACGTTAACTTAAGAGTGGGTCTGAGGAAATCCAAAATTTGTCAGTTCTATTGAACTAGGAGTTTGACATTTTTAATAGAGAATAAAAAGCCTGAAAGAGAAACACGATTGCCGTAGAGATTTAAGGTGTAACATCTAAATTATATATTATGTCATAGTACAAAAGAACTCGAAAAATTTTAATTTAGAAGTATCGATATGTCATACTCTACGTGAAAATGCATTTAAAATATTACCGAACACCTTTGTGTTACTTTTTTTGTTTTGAAACATGCAAGTTTTATACACCCTATATGAAAACATGTTTTTGCCAACCCCTCATAGCCTTAATAAGAATTTTTGTGCCACACTAAAAAAATATCGTACCTACCCCACAAATAATGACCTCTTGAAATCTTTTTACCTAAAAAAAACCCTCCTCACCAACCTTTCAAAGTCCTTTGGGCAACACCAAACAAAAACCATAAATAAAGCTCTTTTGGCAACTTCCACCCCGATGATTTACACAAAAAACATCCTCTTCTCCCATGATAATTTTTTTAATAAAATCTCCATTACCTTCATTACCGCCATTTTGACAACCAAACATCGCCATCAACAGCCTCTGATCTGTAACGTCATTGTCGACCACTTCTTGCCCACTTCTTGCATTTTTGATTCTAGGAACTCTTCAGCTGACAATTCTAAGAAGCTTCATTAACGACCTTTTGACACCCTATGAACGCCCTTTTGGTTAACAGCTACCAAACTATTCCCTCATTGTCATTCCTTACCCACTCCTACCTACTAAAAAAGGATGATGCTCCCATCTGCTCTATATGTCAGACCACGCTTACAGTAAAGCATATTTTTGAATCCTCGCACTTCTCACAATCTAGAGAAAAGCATCACTTGCTTCTGAACATGAAACAAATTTTAAGTCCAGAACAAATACTATCCAATATAAATAATATCGAGGAATATTTAAAAGAAAATGAATACCATCATTTAATATAAGGAAAATCAATTTGTAATCATCAATCTAACATCTTCTGGGTGCTAAATGACCTTAGAAGTCGACGCACCCTATCCCCATAACATCCATCCATCCATCATTGTCATCTACTTTTTCCTCTAAATAAATATTCTTACTCACCCATCCAATCACTTGTTCAAATAAATAAATAATTCTTGCATATATTGCGTCATTTTTGCGGCAACCACACCCATTCCAGATGCACACATGCCATCCTCAGTCACAGTACCAACTCTATATAGCTATTCCAATCCAATCTACAGCTTTGCAGATGACAGTCCGCTTATTTCTTCAGTCACTTTGAACGATCGAACATCGGCTATTCATACAAATATCCGTAGAAAGCTTCTCAAAAGCTGGTAATATTATTTCCAGCCACAACAACTGTTAATTCTGTACAAAGTACAAATTCGACCAACTATGGAATACTGCTCCCATCTTTGTGGCTCTACTCCCAAACATGCACTGCATTTGTTGGATTCTATTTAGAAGAGAGCTGCTCGCCTGACTGGAGACCCAGAACTGACC
>CM032452.1:62807712-62830212 GCA_019049505.1 Pachyrhynchus sulphureomaculatus | reverse complement strand
GAAATTTGTTCTAATTGGCTTTGAATTTGTGATTTCACCAAAAAGGCTCATCTAAATAATTTTATGATGGACACTTGTTAAGAATAATTAAATTTACCTAATATAATAAAAGGGTTTAACTAGGTATTAAATTTGGGCATTTACATTAAAATTTCTAGGTGGACAAATACTTTCTGATGGTAGCGTATATAATACATATATATATATATATATATATATATATATATATATATATATATATATATATATATATATTGCAACATTCATATTTTTCCTTGCTTTTAAGATCAAAGTACAACACTGTTTTTCCTTCTATAATTAATATTTTTATTACATTTTTATATTTGATTAAAAGAGTAATTTAAATTTTTTGGACAGTGTAACTCAACTGTGTATAACGTGTTGCTGACTTAACGTATTTCATTTGCATTGAATGCATTTGATTTTTTAAACACTGTGTTCCGGAAGTGAGCCATTTTAAAGACTTTACTTTGAAGAAGTAGGGAGAAGATATATAAACGGCCCTATGGAATTTTTCAGGGCTTTTTCCTCTGAGATGCAGTAACGGCTTTTTCCTCCAAAATGAAGTAACGGCTTTTTGCTCCAGCATGCCGCAGTGGCTTTATCCTTCCGTCATGCCGTAGTGCAGTAACGGTTTTTTTTTCTCAGTGAGAGAGTAGTGTTTTTTTTCGTCAGGCTGTAGTAGGCTTAGTCTTCCGTCTTGCCGTAGTGCAGTGGACTTTTTCGGTTCTAAAAATATTCTGCTCTTCCTAAGACATTTCGGGTCAAAAAGTGATTAGCTAATTAAGTGAAAATAGGAGAGCGGCAGGTGAGACAATATCTGGATGAGAATCTCACCAGGAGAGGCCAAGCTGTTTATGGAAAGCCCACGAGGAAAAGCCAAGCAGTAAGTCAACACGTGCAATCCGCGAAGTCAATTTTACAAACTTTTAGATTATGTTTTTTAAAGTCTTTTGTTTTTTTTACACTTGGGATCAATAATTCATAGAACTCTAGTTTAAATGCTTACACTCTCATAACATAAGGGGTTTTTATTTAGTTAATGTAATTTTAAGAGCGTAATAACAACAAGAATTTTTATTTTGTTAATATACTTTTCTCTGAGTTAATACAACCTTTTACTGAACTACCCGCTCTTTCTTTCAGGACGCACAGGTTGTAATATATTTATTCTCTTTCAAAAGAGGTACAAAAATTATCTCTTATCTATTATCTCTCCAAACAAAATGAGCTAGCTTATATATCTCATCTGTCTATCTGATCTCTCAGCATTAATATCCACTCAATCCATTCTCAAAATTAAATACAAAGGGGCAAATAACGGCTCCTATTTAATAAATAAAATATTTATTAAAAAAAAGAAAGTTAAGGCTATATGAAATAGCGCCGAAACCAAAGGCTCTAATATATATATATATATATATATATATATATATATATATATATATATATATATATATATATATATATATATACCATACCATACCACCACTCACACGGCCAGATAAATCCATTGCAACCACACCTGTTGAAAGAGCGAACTTGTTGGCTGAACTCTTTGCTTCACATTCTACTGTCGATTTCCAAGGAAAAACACCACCTACTATTCCCATATTGCAGTCAAGGATGCCCGATGTTGTCTTCAGACAGCGCATCATAAAGCGTATTTTAATGAAGCTAGACACCAAGAAGGCTTCTGGCACTGACGGAATACCTGCCATAGTTCTCAAAAACTGTGCAAGGGAACTAACACCAGTTTTCTGTAGACTTTTTTAACCTATCCTACAGAAAGGGAATATTTCCGTCCTGCTGGAAATGTGCCACGGTTCAGCCGATACCTAAAAAAGGTAAGAAGACCTTGCCAAATAACTACCGACCAGTTGCACTGCTTTCAATAATATCGAAAGTCATGGAAAAGGTTATCAATGAGCATCTTCTAAAATATCTTGAACGATTGAATATGGTTTTCGTAAACATAGATCAACAGAGATCTTCTGACTTATGTAACACATGTTTGGAACAACACAATTGAACACTTTGGAGAATCTCGAGCGGTTGCTCTTGACATATCCAAGGCATTCGACCGTGTTTGGCACGATGGACTGTTGGCTAAGTTACGCTCTTATGGTATGTCTGAAAGGTTCTGTTTGTGGCTCTCATGTTTCCTCAGAGAGCGTTCTTTACGAGTGGCGGTCGACGGATTTCTTTCTAACACCCTCACTATCAACGCCGGTGTGCCCCAGGGCTCCATACTGTCTCCTACCCTCTTTCTCATTTACATTAACGATCTGCTGGAAAAGACCGGGAATCCAATCTATAGCTTTGCAGATGACAGTACGCTTGTCTCTTCATTCACCTTGAATGCTCGTACATCGGCTGCTCAGGCGAATATCCGCAGACAGCAGGAGGTCGTTCAACTTAACAAAGACCTGGAAGAAATTCTATCTTGGGGTGACAGTAACCAAGTGGAATTTAACGCTACAAAAACTCAAGAGGCAGTTTTTTTTTCTAAAAAAGTTAACGTTGCTGAAACCCGACATAGTTATGTCGGGGCACTCCATTCCCCTAGCATCGTCGCTCAATTTGTTGGGCGTTAGTTTGGGAGCAAATATGTCTTGGCATGAACATGTTGCAGGCATAGCAAGGAGAGCTTCTCAAAAGTTGGGAATATTATTTAGAACCAGAAAGCTTTACACCCCACAACAACTGTTAATTCTTTACAAAGCCCAAATTCGACCAACTATGGAGTACTGCTCCCACGTTTGGGGCTCCGCTCCCAAACATACACTGCATTTGTTGGATTCTGTTCAGAGAAGAGCGGCCCGTCTGATTGGGGACCCGGAATTGACCGGCGGCCTTGATTCGCTGGAACATAGAAGAACGGTTGGCGACTTGAGTCTGTTCTACAAGTATTTTCATGGAAAGTGTTCGAAGGATGTAGCCCGCTTAATTCCTCCCAAAGCGGTGCATGTTAGAAATACACGTCGCGCTGGTGCTTCGCATCCATATGAGGTTCAGCTTGTTTACTCCGCGTACAACGCTTTTCAAGCAATCTTTTATATGGAGAACGTCATCCCTTTGGAATAATTTGCCCAGCGCTGTGTTTCCCACCGAGTACAATTTACAGCGATTCAAGAACAACGTGAATCGCTTTTTTCCGCACTCGTGCCGCTCCTGGAGCGCTTTAGGGACTTCCCTGCAGCACGTGAGCTAGACCCATAAAAAAAAAAAAAAAAAAAAAAAAAAAAAAAATTAGCGATCACCAATATGGTTTTCGTAAACATAGATCAACAGGAAATCTTCTGACTTATGTAACACATGTTTGGAACAACGCAATTGAACACTTCGGAGAATCTCGAGCGGTTGCTCTTGACATATCCCAGGCATTCGACCGTGTTTGGCACGATGGACTGTTGGCTAAGTTACGCTCTTATGGTATGTCTGAAAGGTTCTGTTTGTGGCTCTCATGTTTCCTCAGAGAGCGTTCTTTACGAGTGGCGGTCGACGGATTTCTTTCTAACACCCTCACTATCAACGCCGGTGTGCCCCAGGGCTCCAGACTGTCTCCTACTCTCTTTCTCATTTACATTAACCATCTGCTGGAAAAGACCGGGAATCCAATCTATAGCTTTGCAGATGACAGTACGTTTGTCTCTTCATTCACCTTGAATGCTCGTACATCGGCTGCTCAGGCGAATATCCGCAGACAGCAGGAGGTCGTTCAACTTAACAAAGACCTGGAAGAAATTCTATCTTGGGGTGACAGTAACCAAGTGGAATTTAATGCTACAAAAACTCAAGCGGCAGTTTTTTCTAAAAAAGTTAACGTTGCTGAACCCGACATAGTCATGTCGGGGCACTCCATTCCCCTAGCATCGTCGCTCAATTTGTTGGGCGTTAGTTTGGGAGCAAATATGTCTTGGCATGAACATGTTGCAGGCATAGCAAGGAGAGCTTCTCAAAAGTTGGGAATATTATTTAGAACCAGAAAGCTTTACACCCCCCAGCAACTGTTAATTCTTTACAAAGCCCAAATTCGACCAACTATGGAATACTGCTCCCACGTTTGGGGCTCCGCTCCCAAACATACACTGCATTTGTTGGATTCTGTTCAGAGAAGAGCGGTCCGTCTGATTGGGGACCCGGAATTGACCGGCGGCCTTGATTCGCTGGAACATCGAAGAACGGTTGGCGACTTGAGTCTGTTCTACAAGTATTTTCATGGAAAGTGTTCAAAGGATGTAGCCCGCTTAATTCCTCCCAAAGCGGTGCATGTTAGAAATACACGTCGCGCTGGTGCTTTGCATCCGTATGAGGTTCAGCTTGTTACTCCGCGTATGACGCTTTTCAAGCAATCTTTTATATGGAGAACGTCATCCCTTTGGAATAATTTGCCCAGCGCTGTGTTTCCCACCGAGTACAATTTACAGCGATTCAAGAACAACGTGAATCGTTTTTTCCGCACTCGTGCCGCTCCTGGAGCGCTTTAGGGACTTCCCTGCAGCACGTATGCTAGACCAATAAAAAAAAAAAATATATATATATATATATATATATATATAACACATATATATATATATATATATATATATATATATATATATATATATATATATATATACAAAATAAATGTCTATATTTTATATTCGGTGAAATGTAGCAATGCTATTGTTAACCCAGCCAACCAAAAAAGAACAATACACCAAAAAAAAGAAATAAAGCTCAAATACAATTAAAAAAGTCACACTCATAACTCTAATTACTTTAAACTAAAAAAGGAGAAAAAAAAAACGTTGTAATTTCACATGAACTGATATTAATACCGATATACAAACAAACCAAACCGTGATCCCCATCTTACCCTATAAAAAAGACATAATAATAACAATCAGAAAGTGATAATAATAACCACAATTAGTAGCTCCAAAAGAAAATTTCCTTTAGCTCTCTTTTGAAAGAAAATTCAGATAGAGCCAGCTAACCTCCAGGAATCTTGTTCAGAAATTTAGCGAACGTATAGCCGTAAGACTGTTTAAACATACTTGTATTATAGATATATATATATATATATATATATATATATATATATATATATATATATATATATATATAACATATATATATATATATATATATATATATATATATATATATATAACATATATATATATATATATATATATATATATATATATATATATATATATATACAAAATAAAACAGCGAGCAAAAGTTACCGTATCTAACAAAATATTTTTTTCCCAAGATTAAATTAATTGGGGAACTCGGCAAAGGGCATAACAGACGTTCACACAGTGTTCATTTAGCCTATATTTCGGTCCTTGGTTGGATCGTTATCAGGGCACAAACTGAAAAGAGAGAATGAAGCTACTAAATAAAAGAATTTGGAGATTGATTGTTGTAGAAAAGTACAATAATAGATAAAAACTACTCACATTAGAAGTGCGACATTAAGTTAACGTGAATGGCCTTAAATAACTTATAACATAAAGGTGACAAACAAATAGATAAATCAATCACACTAATAAATTATGATAAAAGGATGGCAGAGTATCTTTGTTGTATATGCCATCTTTTTAACTTAATTTATTAGTGTATAGTGATTAATTTATTTATTTGTTTGTTACCTTTAAGTTATAAGTTATTTACGGCCATTCACGTTAACTTCATTTCTCATGTGAGTAGTTTTTTATCTATTACTGTACTTTTCTACAGCAATCAATTGAGAGGAAAATAATGAATAATCTTTCTCAACGCCCAAACTCTTTTATTTAGTAGCTTCATTTTCTCTTTTCAGTTTGTGTCCTGATGAACGTCCCAACCAAGGACCAAACTATAGGCTAAATGAACATTGTGTGAACATCTGTTATGCCCTTTGCCGAATTCCCCAATTAATTTAATCTTGGAGAAATATATATATATATATATATATATATATATATATATATATATATATATATATATATATATATATATATATATATATATATATAATTTTCAATTCTTGGGCTTTGGGTTCGTTTTATGAATAATTGGTATTCAAAATTAAACTTAAATTGACGTTTTTTTGCCCTTTGGTTTAGGGCATTTTCATTTTTTTCTTTATTTCTACAAAATATAAAAATAAATTACATTTAGGTACACTAGTACAACACAAATTATTTAACACACACAACCATAAACTTTTTTTTACATAAATTCTTAGTTCTATCTTTAAAAATTAAAATCTCATACCTTGAATCTCACATATATTTTATTTACTACTGACAAGTCATAGTGGCATTCTTATCGATGTAGATTTTATTTTGTATTATTGATCTGTAATTTTTTTTTTTGAATATTAAGCAGGTAGTCTTTTTGTTAATATATTAAGGACGAGTATACACTTTAAAATATTACCTTATTAAATTTATATAAATATGGCTAATTCCTTTTATATCACTTTTATCACTGACTGTAAATTTCTCATTTTTTTTAAATTTCGATCATTTCTTTTATTGCAAGTTTTCCAATATTAATGTCCCTGTTTAAAATCTTTGTTTCTTTAAAGTTGAAATCATGTCCGTTGTGTGTTTGTGAAGTGCCGTTGTTGCATTTTTTGTATACTTGTGTCCATTGAGTCTGTTTTTTAATAATTGGGTCGTCATACCAATATAATGCATTGGGTAATCTGCACAAGGTACTGAATAAACGGATAAACTATGTTGGATTAGTTCATGGTTGGTACCTGGCTTTTTAAGATTGTAAATAGCGAGCTTAGTTTTGTTTTGCGTTTTGTGACAAACAGTTATGTTATATTTTTTTAGAGTGCTTTTTAGAGAGAGAGAGGAGAATATTTTTAACCAGATGTAAACATTTAGACATATAACCAAAATTTTTAAATTTTAATAGCTCACATCTGAACTTCACAGGTACGTACTTTGAATGAAAACTAAATAGTATCATAAACAAAACGAAATTAAGCATTCTCAACTTATCTATTAACCAAACAACTAGAAATATTAACGAAATAAATAAGCTATTAAAATTAAAATAAAGCAACAAAATAAAATTCAATATCTAATTAATAAAACAAATAATGATACAAAAAATGAAAATACAACTTCAATATGGTTAGAAAATATTTCTGGTACACTGATACCGAATGAAATAGCAGAAGTTTTGTCCTTGGGTCCTAATTTTGCACTAGATATAACCACAGAAAAAGAGTTGAGTTGAATATATTTCGTCCATTGAGTCAATAATAAATGATAAACCAAGTGAAGAGAAAGACACAATTAGAGCTAATATAACTAATATTATAACCCATCACAAAACCAAAATTAAAAACAACAAACAAAGAATGAACCTAATGCAAAAAAGAAGAAAAAAAAACTTATACTTTATTAAAGACAACCCCCAGATTGTAATAGCAAAACCAGATAAAACTAACAAAACTGTCATAATGAGACCAAAGATTATGAATCCAAGATGGAAACCCTTCTTAATGACCAAAATACATATAAGAAACTTAATACTGATCCCACGAACGTTTATCAAAAGAAAAACAACGCCTTCATAAAAAAAAACTATTAAATAAGAATGAAATAAGTAATTAAGAAGCCAAAAGGTTAGTTATAAACAACGCACTGTCACCTAAAATTTATGGTTTACCCAAATTGCATAAACAAAACATACCGCTAAGGCCAATCGTATCATGTTTAAAATCACCTCTTTATAACTTTTCAAAATACCTAGCCAAATGTATATCTAATATTACAGGTAAAAATAATTATTTTATTAAAGATTCATTCACATTTAAAGAATTCATTGACACGATAAACATACCAACAAAACTATAAACTTGTTTCACTAGATGTGTCATTACACAGAAATATACCTAAAGAAATTGTACAGACTGCCATAAACAAAAAATGGGATCTATTGGCAGAAACACACAATAATATCAAAAGAAAACTTTATTGAAGCAGTTAACCTCACTTTAAATACTAATTATTTCCAATATCAAGACAAATTTTATCAACAAATAGAAGGGTGTGCCATGGGCTCTCCTATTATCCTCAGTAATAGCTCAAATGATAAATTTACAGTAAATGATAAAAGTGATATAAACTATTTACAAACTTAAAAAGCCAGGTACCAACCATGAACCAATCCAACATATCTTTGATTGTGTTAGCCGATACTTGTTGGAAATTCATAATAAAATTATATAAAAACTTCTTCTTTAGAAAAAGCCATTGTATGGTGAAACAATTGTCAAGTGACTTTAAATATATTGGAAATTAAAACATGGTGTTGTTTTTATATAATTCAATCTAACATAGTTTATTCAGTACCTTGTGCAGATTGCCCAATGCATTATATTGGTATGAGGACCTAATTATTAAAAAAAAAAAAACAGACTCAATGGACACAAGTATACAAAAAATGCAACAACGGCACTTCACAAACACACAACGGAAGTTGGACATGATTTCAACTTGAAAGAAACAAAGATTTTAAACAGAGACATTAATATTGGAAAACTTGCAATAAAAGAAATGATCGAAATTTTAAAAAATAAGAAATTTACAGTCAATGATAAAAGTGATATAAAAGGAATTAGCCATATTTATACAAATTTAATAAGGTAATATTTTAAAGTGTATACTCGTCCTTAATGTATTAACAAAAAAGACTACCTGCTTAATATTCAAAAAAAAAATCACAGATCAATAATACAAAATAAAATCTACATCCATAAGAATGCCACTATGACTGATCAGTAGTAAATAAAATATGTGAGATTCAAGGTAGGTCCCAAGAGATTTTAATTTTTAAAGATAGAACTAAGAATTTATATAAAAAGTTTATGGTTGTGTGTGTTAAATAATTTGTGTTGTACTAGTGTACCTAAATGTAATTTTATTTTTATATTTTGTAGAAATAAAGAAAAAAAAAATGAAAATGCCCTAAACCAAAGGGCGAAACGTCAATTTAAGTTTAATTTTGAATACCAATTATTTATAAAACGAACCCAAAGCCCAAGAATTGAAAATAATAATAAATTAGACAATAATTATAATAATAATTGTATCATAATAGGTGACCTTCTACAGGGCCTCGTCAGCGGAGTTGCTTGTTTGTGTCGTAAGTGGAAGCTTAACTTTTATATCTACAACAAAATAATAAAGAAAAACTTTAATAAGTATAAAATTTAATCCTAAATGGGTCTAAAAAATTGTATATATATATATATATATATATATATATATATATATATATATATATATATATATGTATATATATATATATATATATAGATATAGATATATATATATATATATATATATATATATATATATATATACATACATATATATATATATATATATATATATATATATATATATATATATATAAGAGGGGTTTTTTTCATTTAGGTATTACAGAGTGAACAAAAAGGTCTTAAGGTTCTTAGTAACTGTAGTTTTATTCTAATATCGAAGCTTTCGATGCCAATTCAAGACCTAGGAGTCCTGAAGATGATTTATGATGTCAATGCCAAATCCTATAAATTAGAAAAAGAAACAAAAACCTTCCTTAAAGAACCTTCTGACTTGCTGGCCACCCGCTCTGATAAGGGTAACGTTGCGGTTATCACGTCTTGTAATTCTTATTTTGAAAAATCCTCTGTACTATTAAATGATGGAGATACTTATGAAATAATTAATTCTAATCCTGTCAGTAAAATTGAGAATAGTTGCAACAAACTTATTGAATTCCTAAAAGAAAAGAGTGACATAGATAACAGCAAAAAAACTTACCACGTAAAATGGGACTTGCCCTAAATACCATCGTCTACCTTAGGTCCACAAACCCGATATTCCTATACGACCTCTCCTGTACGGGAGCTTCCACACAGCATCTAGCGACGTTCATTGGTTCAATTCTTGACAGATCATTTAAAACATTTAACAAATTTCGAATAAAAAACACTTTCTAATTCAGTGAGCAGAATAATGATTTTGTTGTCCCCAGGGGTTTTGTGTTGGTGTCTTTCGATGTAGTCTTCCTATTTACAAACATCTCTCTAAATTTAGTTATTTCCATTCTTACTGAATACTTTACTCCCATTATTATCACTTATTTATATAATAACACTTTGTTCTCATTTAACAATAATTTCTATAGACAGAAGATTAGTGTTTCTATGGGTGGATCAGCCTCACCAGTGCTTGCCGAGATTATCATGAACAAGTTACTCTATTATGTCATCGAAAAAGTGAATTTCGAATTCCCTTTTTTTTTTTTCAGTATGTAGATCAGGGGTGCTCAAACGGTCGATCGCGAGTGCTTTTTGAGTCGATCTCGAGAAAAAAATTCCGATATAGAACTATTTACAGATTTTGTTTTAGGTAACTAAAACAAAATGTAATTAATAAACTTCTAAAATTTATTCGATCCACAATTTGGCCAGAATAACCCCCTCATCACTTTCTTTTATCGTAATAATGAGTGCGGCGAAGAAAAGTAAAACTTATCATTTTAATAACGATTGGGAGGAAGAATTTTTCTTTTGTATGGTAAAGGATAAGTGCATTTGTCTCATTTGCCGTGCGTCAGTTACAATACCTATGCGTGGGAACTTAGAGAGGCATCACAAAACGGTTCATAAAAACTATGAAAAGGATTTTTCCGTCACAGAGTGAATTAAGAAAACGAAAAGTACGTGATTTAATAACTTGTTTGAAAAAAGAACAAACCATGTTCACAAGACCAGCCAAACAATCAAAAGCTGCAATGGTCGCGTCAATTAAAATATCTCATAGATTGGCGAAACACAAGAAACCATTTGATAATGGATTGGTTGTGAAGGAAGCATTTATTGAAGCGGGTGAGACTTTATTTGGAGATTTTAAAAATAAAACAGATTATGTCTGCTATTAGAGAACTTCAGTTATCTCGTCCAACTGTCACAAGGCGTGTTGAAGTCATGAGTCAGGACATGGCAGATAAACTAAAACATGATATCATGGAATGTACATACTTTTCTTTACAGTTCGACGAATCCACCGATATGACAGACACTGCCCAGCTGGGTATTTTTATTCGAATGGTATTCAATGACATGTCGGCTAAGGAAGAGTTTTTGACAATGATTCCTCTGAAAGGAAAGACCAGTGGCGAAGATATATATGACGTTTTCTTCAATTTTGTAACAAACTACAAGCTACCAATATATAAACTAGTGTGCATTACAACCGATGGAGCACCAGCAATGACTGGAAACAAAAACGGTTTTGTGGCATTGTGTCGAGCTAATGATGATTTCCTTTCATTTTTTCTCCTTCCATTACATTATACATCAACAAGATTTGTGTTCAAAAGTTCTAAACATGGAGGAGATTATGGGCATTGCAATAAAAATTGTGAATTCTATCCGTGCACGTAGCTTGCAACGACGGCTCTTTAAATTGCAGTTGGAAGATAGTGAGTCAGCTGAACACACTGATTTAGTTCTTCACACGGACGTCAGGTGGTTGAGTCGCGGAAAATTCCTAGAAAGGTTTCAAGAATTATTGCCCGACATAACAGCTTTTCTGAACGAAAGAGGTGATGACACTCAGATGCTGAAAAACGGAAAATGGCTGACTGATTTGGCATTTTTGACAGACATCACAATGCATTTAAACACCATAATTTGGAGCTTCAAAGTAAAGGAAAAACTATTATTGAGATGATTAGCGCAATAAACGCATTCAAAAGTAAATTGCAACTTATGATAGATTAACTGAAAAGAAATGATCTGAAAAATTTTCCGTCTTTGAAAGCAAGGATTCCTCAGTTGAATTATGATATTTATGAGGCAGAATTATCAAATATTTTGGGCCAATTCGAAATACGTTTTATGATTTCAGTAAATTGGCAAATATCGCATCATTTATGAGTTATCCTTTTTCGTGTAAAAACATTGAGGAATTAGCTACTGAAATAGCAAGTCAGTTTAACATGGACTCATGTTCTGTTGGAAATGAGTTAGTGCAGATTATATCAGATATACATCTCAAAACCACAGCATATGATACAAAATTCTGGTGTTTTATATTTGAAGATAAATATCCGAATCTAAGGCAAATCGCCCTTCAACTGACGGCAATGTTTGGGTCAACTTACTTGTGCGAGTCTGCATTTTCTGAAATGAAGATAATTAAGTCAAAGTATCGCAATCGACTAACTGACGAACATATGTCATCATGCTTGCGATTAGCACTCGGTAATTACGTACCATCTTATGAAAAGTATGCTGAGGACATGCAGTGCCACGCTTCAACATCCAAAGTCACTCTTTAGTTAAGTTTAGACACTAGAACTAGTTTGTTTTGTAAGAACCAATAAACTCGCAATTTTGAATAATTATGAATTTTTTCATTGACATTTTAGAGCAGACCTACACTTACCTTGACTAAAAAAATGCATATTGTGCGGAAAACTAATATCTATGCCACGATACACCCTACCTAGACGACAATCCTGCATCACACTTACTTGCAACCTCTCAGAGTCGATCGATCGTAGTCTAACAATATTGAGGTAGATTGCCAGCAGTTTAAGTTTGAGCACTCCTGATGTAGATGGTCTATTGGTAGCTTTACCTGAGAACGAAGTTTATGGTACTCTCGACATTTTTTAACTTTTTCAATGAAGAACTACAATACACACTAGAGACTGAATTTGACAACTCGGTTCCTTTTTCTCGAAACAAGAGTGGTTCGATCTGACAATAACATAATAAAATTGGAATGGTATAGAAAAAAAAACAAGCTCTGGACGATATATACCTTATCACTCCTATCAACCCTTGAAACAAAAATTAAACATCAACAGCACTAAGGAACAGAACTGACTGAATCTACCATCCTACATTTAAAGAAAAAAATTTCAAATTATTAGAAAACATACTAATTGCTAACAAATATCCTAAATCCTAATCCCTATGCTATCCTAAATCTATTATAAAAAAAAGCTTCCAGATTAATAGACCTAGACAAAGAAATTTTTTAAACAATTCAGTATCAACTGAGATAAATTTGGAAAGTTACAGCACATAGAGGATCTTTCCCAATCAATTATCGCACTTTTCAGAGGCACTAATGTTAAAATAGCTCAGTACAATTTAAAGAGGCTTGGTTGTTATTACTCTTACAAAAAAAATAAAACTAATCTTTGGCAAAAGTCAGGTGTAGTTTGGAAATTTGGAAATAAATGTGAATGTGGGTCTATTTACATAGGCCAGACATCGCAAAAATTATCAAAAAGAATCGCTCTACATAAAAGCGATTGTAAGCACAAACCAGATTCTACCAGTCTCAGTCAACATGCTAGTAAATACGATCATAAAGTGCCTTATAACGAAACTTTCATTTTGGACACTGAAAGTAACATGTTCAGACGGGTTTTTCTGGAAATGTGCTATATAAAGAACTGCTAGAATAGTCTAAACCGTAAAAAAGACGTCGAAGGTTTAAGTTCCATTTACACATATTTGTTGGCCCAAGAACATACTAAAAAAATAAAAAATATTGATTCTTACACCAGAATTTCTTTTTCCACTTTTCTTATTTTCCTTTATTTTTCATCCGTTTGAACGATCTTAATTTGACCTTTTGTTTAATTATTTTTCTCTACACGCAAGTTTAGTTTCCGACAGCTTTGACAACTGTATAAATTAAAATTACTAGATTATTTCAAAATGGCCGACCACGTGTCAGCTGGGATAAAAAGTGATGGTGAAACTTTTAAATTTTAAAAATTCTATTAATCTAAATCGATATTCCGAAATAAAACTTCAGAATATGGTTTGTTACTTGATTGGTCACTACAACATAAACGGTATCGATCATAAAGATCAGAGTACCGTGGAGGGTCAAGTTAGAATGACTCTCGCTGGCTTATAGCAATGATGGTACCTTAAATGAACGAGATACTACTCGTTGGGCAAGATACAGACCTTTGCGCCATCTGTTGAGATTTTCGAACTTCGAAAAACTGCTCAACTATATTCTAATTCTATTAATTCCCAAGTATGATATTATCTAATTGAAGAACAATTAAATTAACAAATCTATGTTTATTGTTGGGAATTTATGTGTAGAAAAATAAGTTCGTTGGTAATTATTGTTTTTAAAAACATGTGTCAACACTTCCTTTCCCTCGACTGCATAGAATAGACCGTTTTCTCCTTTGACAGAGAGCCAACTGTGATTTTTCAATAAATACCCTTTCTAATTCAAACTCAGTTTTTATAAATATTATAAATTATGATAGGGCCCCTTCCTTTCTTCTTGCTGAAATACGATATATTATTTTAATTGGTTCTTTGCCTGATGAGGATTCTTTCTGTGTCTCCTAGGTTCTGAAGATGATATACGAATTGGCATCGAAAGCTCGATATTAGAATAAAACTACAGCTACTAAGAACTTTAAGACCTTTTTGTTCACTCTGTAATCCTAAGGGCTATCCCTAAGTGAAAAAAACCCTCTTGGTTGTTACCAGTAAGCCCTTTTACTAGGAGGAATTTTTAATAATTTCCCCTGGTGTAAAGAGATAAGCTTTTTAAATGGCTGTTTGGTATATTTCTAGGGGTTTGGGAGAACTCTTCAAACCAACATATTTAGACTTACGAATATGAAAAGCCGTTTTGAAACCCGCCGTTATTTTTTGCACAATTTGTATCACCTGCTAGAATGCGATGTGGCTAATTTATATAAAATTAATGGGACTAATATTTTTTTTTGTAATTGATTGTTGTATTTTTAAATTTCTATATGCTCATTCACCATCTTGTCAAGAAATTGTTTTCCACGAACAGTTTAGGAGATTTTTAAAAAAAATTCAAGCAAATTTAAGAAAATTTTCCCAGTGCGTTTTTCTGCTAGAGAAAATCCCCTCTACTATTAAGTTTAGACAGTAGTACACGCTGTAAACTCAATATTAAAAGTATTTTTCCTATCTGTTTACGGTTGAGATTAAGGTCTGGGTCGCCAGAGCTCTCGCTACGTATTCTAGATCTAGGATCTAGAAGTTTGGGGCGACTTCTTCGGAATGAAACAAGATTGCAACGTTGTTTATGATTTTGCTATTTATTTCGTACAATTCCTATACTTGTTGCTGATTTACCTTTTTAATTAAGTCTTGGTAACTTTTTCAGAGTAGAAATAACAGATTTGAATATTAAATATTTAATCTCCGATATAATGGTAAAGTTTTATGCGTAGAATTTTTATAATTTAACGCTTAAGTACGCTGGTGCAGCTACCAGAAATACTGTCCAGGTTCAAGCTCAGTATGAACGTGGAGTATTTACAGTCATTAAAAAATGTATTTATTTAAAAGTTTTTTACTTCATGCGATATTAAACTATTGCCGATAAAATGCTAATTATTCAGTGGGTCGCACAGTGATTCGGCAAGAACATGCTAGCGGGACAATATTCATGACGTAATTTCCAGGAACCATTGATAACGACTTGTAAACAACCCCCCCCCCCCATTTAACGAATTCCAAGAATTAATTTGTTTATCACCTCATAAAGGTATCTTATCAGGGTGTCAAAGTAACCCTTATAAGAGAGGTCATTTTCATTTGCAAATCAGTTGCATTTTATGCACAGTTGTGATAACATATTTTAAAATTGGTAGCAAAGTGAAACGAGTTTTTTGTGATGGAATATTCTGTTGAAGGTATGTACTCTATTATGACTTATATTTTTTTATAAAAAATATGTATACTTTTGGTGTAATATCAATTTGTAAATGTATAGATAAATCCAGCAAATTTTACATTAATTGTAAACTTTAAAAGTAGCAACTTTTTTTATCCACATATATCCACCTAGATTTTTCTATATGTAATACCTACAACATTCAGGCACAGATTCATATATATTATAGACCCCGAAAAGGCCCGAAAGTAAAATTATTTTATTTTTTTCAGAACGAGTCGTGACTATGACGAAAATGGAGTTTTTTGAAGAATGGCTAAAATATGACAAAACTGAACGAAACAGTGGCATTTTTTATTATATAAGTGAAAAAATTCAATATGTCTGATGTTTCTGACGATTCTCTAAAACGACTCAAAATGAAAATATCAAGCCTTTCAGCAAAATTCAATCAAAAGTGGACTTCTTTAAAGTGTAACAAAGAAATGTTTCTAATCAAACATAAAGATTGGTTAGAGGGATCCGGAATCGAAATAAAGATGTGTGTTAACCAGCCGTGCACTTCAACATCATCAGCGTCTCTTTCCGTAGGGCGACCCAGAAAATCATTTGAAGACTCATCAACGACAATGAAGAGACGGAGAGTAGAAGATCTTTTGGAATCGCGAAGTGCAAGTGAGCTTATTACAGCAGCTGAGTTAGCTACTCGAAAAGAAGGGCATCGAAGTGTTGCTAAACAGATCCATAACGTCGCGGTCAGTGAAACTAGAGAAAAGAATAAGTGTTCTGAACAAAGTCGGCAGTTAACACCAGACGAAGCTTTAGCTTATTATGTGGACTCGAAATCGACTTCTCACTCATATAAACAAACAAGAAAATGGTCAATGAAAGCGGGACATCAAGTGTATCCATCGTTTTATAGTTTAGGTAAGTCCAAAGCTTCTTGTTGTCCTTCTGACGAATATATTTCTGACTGAATCTCGAGCTGAAATTAAACTTCACGCGATTTTGGATAAAACGGCTGAACGATTAGTTAAAGCTCAGACGGAAGTCATTAGAAGTGTGTTACCTCGTTCATATTATACGTTGGTAAGCAAATGGGGCTGTGATGGGAGTTCGGGCATAGCACGTATAAGCAGAAATTTGAGAACACTAACGCTACAGACGAATTTTTGTTCGTATACTCATTTGTCCCTTTGAGACTACTTGATGGCGAAACTGTGATCTGGCAAAATCCAAGACCTTCCTCTACCTTATATTGCCGTCCTATTAAGTTTATTTTTGCCAAGGAGACAAAACAGTTTACGAAAGAAGAAACTTCTAAAATTTTAGATGAAGTAAGTCAGCTTCTTCCAACATTATGTAACGTTGCTGGATCTCAAATCTCTGTTAAACACGATTTGTTGTTGACAATGACTGATGGCAAAGTGTGTAATGCCTTAACAGACACAAGTTCAACACAAAAGTGTTATATTTGCGGTGCCACCCCGTCTACTATGAACGAGGAGTCAAAGAAATATCCCAGCAACGAAGAACGCCTTGCATTTGGTTTATCTGCTTTACATGCATGGATCCGCACGTTTGAATGTTTGCTTCACATCAGCTATCATTTAAAAATAAAAAAGTGGCAAGTCAGGGGAAATAACGACAAAGCTATTGTGAAGCAACGCTCACAAGAGATACAAAAAGTTTTAAAGATCGTATGGGTCTCATTGTAGATAAACCAAAACTGGGTATGGTAACACAAACGATGGAAACACAGCACGTAGATTTTTTCCAAAGCTGAATTGAGCAGCGAAATTACAGGATTAGACGTAAACCTTATTCGTAGATTTCAAGTAATTTTAAGAACTTTGTCATCGGGATATGACATAAATTATATAGAATTCGAAAAGTTTTGTGTTGGTAATAGAAAATTATACCTTGATCTGTATTCGTGGTATTCCATGCCCGTTACTGTGCATAAAATTCTTGTACACAGCGCGGAAGTTATAAAGTCTTTTCTTCTTCACATTGGACAACTCTCTGAAGAAGCCCAGGAGGCAAGAAATAAAGACTGTCGTAGATTCCGTGAACGGCACACCAGAAAGCGGTCACGTATTGCCACAAATACAGATCTTTTGAGAATGCTTTTAATTACGTCTGATCCTGTTATCAACTCGTATAGAGAATTACCGCGAAGAAAAATTTACTTCTTTGCCATCGGAGGTTCTGCAGTTGATTATCCCACCTTCATTGCCATCCGAAACACCATCAGTAAGTCATCATCACGAATTAAATGAGGAGGATTATTTACTCTCTGAATATTCTACTGAATGGGAGAGTGGTAATGACAACTCATCTGATGGTGATTAGTAGGTTTAAGTATTTTTTTATTGTAATTATTATTCTTATTTTATTGTGTGTTGTAGTTGCTTATAATTCATGCCTTAGTATATAAGTTATTTAATATTATATTTCTTTTACTTATACATTTTGTTATTGTAAATAATTGATATATAGATACTGTTATTGTACTAATTTATTTTAAAAGAAATAATATTTTGTAAATTAATAAATGTGGGTACTATCATTATAATTTTTATTTTTTTCCTAGAAGTTTCTTTGTAAACAAACATGATTGTGCTTTTCACACATAATGAGTAGGTAGACGTATGTAGCTAATTAAAGAACAATTAGCGACCATAGTGAACAAATGAGACACATTAGTAAACCACTTCCGTCTTGCAGCTACATATTTCGATTAATACACATACAGTACACATTTTTCAACTTTTTTTTTCTTAAAATAGCTTAAGATACCTGGAATATACGTAAACAATTGATATAAGTGAAGAAATAATATTGTCCCGCTAGCTTGTACTAGTCGAGACACTGTGGGTCGTGTAGTACCCATAAGCGTCGATGCTCGCCTGGCATCTTCGGATCATACTTTCGACAAGATTTTTTTTCTCCGTATTCTTGAGGCAAAGATTTTCAAATTGCCCTAATTTCCGGGACAGCTGTTTCACTGTGTAGATCTTTTTACTACGAAGTTTCTGCTTGATGTATGACCACAGGTTCTCGATTGAGTTTGCATCGGGCTAATCTAGTGTTGATACCGGATTTCCCTTTCCACTGGCTACACATTTTATTCTGATATTTGCTGTCGTTATCCAGAATCCACTCCTCATTTTGGCAGTCAGTAGTATGTATATCTTATAAATCTGGAACATTTTTTCAGCATTTAAATTGTAGGTAAAGATGAAGAGTCGCTCAAAACTTTTTTCCGAAGGGCGTTCCCAAATATGGATGATAATAGGGTTAGTGGAAATTGACCAGGCTTGTAGGGTGATAACATAAACCCAAAACGAAGCTTCCTCGGAAAAAATTACTTCGCTCCAGTTTCAATTTGTTTTCCTCTACCCACGCGAGTCGTTTATCTCTGTGTTTTTCACTCAGCAATCTTTCATCTTCTTTTTCTTGATTTTACTCCACCACTTTAAATCGTTAGTCCGGAGATGAATACGATTCATTTCATACGATATATCCAAATCTTTCTACTTTAGTTTTTGCGCCCCTTGGAGCAAAGTTAATTGAAGATTAATAATCATTTCTTCGTTCGTGTCCGACACTTATATAAAATATTGTATCTCAATCAAGACATTATGAGACGTGGTGCGCTTATTTGAGCTAGGTGTTCCGAAATGAGAGGCCAAATATAATGGATGGTGATGGACAACAAGATGAGGGGCCTGATATAATGAAATCTGAAGTCATGCTACAAAATTGATCAAGCCGAAAAAATCTCTTAGTCCCGATGGCATTCCCTCTGAGCTCTTTAAGGTGATCGAGGAAAATAATATTCAGTTGCTCGTAAAACTATTCAACGACATTTATGCCACCGGCAAATTACCTGACGAGTGGCTAAAATCAGTGTTCGTACCCATTCCGAAGAAGCAAAGAGCCAGACGCTGTAATAACCACAGACTGATAAGCTTGCTGTGTCATACCTTGAAAGTGTTCCTTAGAATCATTCATG
Source organism: Pachyrhynchus sulphureomaculatus (assembly GCA_019049505.1). NCBI lineage: Eukaryota > Metazoa > Arthropoda > Insecta > Coleoptera > Curculionidae > Pachyrhynchus > Pachyrhynchus sulphureomaculatus. Next base: position 62,810,442 of record CM032452.1, on the reverse strand, counting down.
GCAGATTCAAAAGAAAGTGCGAAGAAGATCTGGACAACTCACATTTCAGATTTAGAAATAATCTTGGAACATGTGAGGCACTCTTTGCTTTGAATGTTTCTACTCCAGAAGTGCAGAGATCAATGCTGGGATGTGTAAGTCTACTTTATGATTATGAGAAGCCTTCGATAGGGTAAAGCATCCACAATTAATCGAAATACGACAGAACATAGAAGTTGACAACAGAAACATCCGCATAATCAGAAATCTGTTTTGGAGAAATGAAATTTGGAGAGATCAGATAGAAGATATTGCGATCCAACGAGGAGTGAGACATGGCTGCATACTTTCGCCGTTACTGTTTAACCTTTACTCCGACCAAATATTTAAAGCAGCTTTATACGAACAACCATATGGAGTGAAGGTGAATGGAGAGTTCATTATCACAGTCAGATATGCTGACGATACTGTTATCTTCAATGACAGGATTAAACACCTTCAACGCCTGTTAAATATAGTTGAGCAGGCAGAGCGGATATGTGCCTTAACATCAATATATCTAAAACAAAATTCATGGTTTTTAGCCTCCAACAATATGCAGATGTTGATCTTCATCTCAACTGTCTAGCGATAGAAAAAGTTCAACATTTTAAATACCTTGGAAGCTATATTACTGACCAGTTAGACCCTTACAAAGAAATTAAATGCAGAATAGAAGCAACCAGAACAACCTCCATTAAAATGAAGTCTCTCTTTTGCAATGATAACATTAATCTGAAACTACGTCAGGGAATGCTACAATGCTATATTTGGTCGGTTTTGTTGTGCGACACTGAGGTGTGGACGTTGAAGGTTGCAATAGTTAACAACTTGGAGTCTTTCGAGATTTGACTGCATAGGATTCTTCTTATTCCGTAGACAGCTTATGTCACCAATCAGGAAGTACTGCAAAGAGTTAATGCAGTCAGAAAGTTGTTATCAACGGTAAAGTGTAGAAAACTGGAGTATTTGGGACATCTTCGAGGTAAACATTATGAGTTTGCAGTTGCAGAAGAGATTGAGGGCAGGAATATAAGAAAAATAATATATTCCTCAACCAATATGAATATAAAGACAGATAAAAAAAAATCTATCTAATCATCCATAGTTTACGTTTCCATAAATATGGGCTACTCTATTAAAAGCTAGATCAATATTTGGACAATAATATATGGCTAAGAATACTCCTGTTAAAATCTGAATAATTAGGCATAGTCCCAGCAATCTTCCAAAATTACATATTGTTGAGATTGAAGGAGTTGGTAGGAAGCAAGCCTCTTGGCTGAGAAACATACGAGATTGGACGGGAATCCATAGCGTCGAAGAGTTATTTCGAGTTGCAGGGAACAGAGATGAATATGCCAGAGTAATAGAAAACATCAGAGGCAGAGATGTCGCACATATAAGAAGAAGGTCTTAATCAAGAAAGGATACAGCTTTGAAATAACATATAAAACTTGTAGATAACTCGTATGTAGTATGCATAAAAGTGCCGAAATTGCCATCCTGGGCGACTTTAACGTCCACAATATCCACTGACTTAAATATTCAAATACTACCGACGAACAAGGTTGTGAAGCTAAATCATTCTCAATCAGTTGTGGCTTAACTCAGCTTATTGACGAACCAACACAGATCCCTGATCGAGACGGGGAGTTCGCCAGTCTTCTTGCTCTGTTTTTAACCACCAATCCGGAGATTTACACGGTCACCGTAAATCCGCCGTTAGGTTCTTCCGACCACAAACTGCTTTCGACATCGAATATCCTACCAATCAATGACAGAAAGGCGCCTAATCCGCTCAAGATTTGGCATTACTAATCTGCTAAATGGGAAAATCTCATGGAATATTTTCGAACTTGAATAGACACTTGCTTTTTCAATCTGACAACCCATCTGACGGCTCCAGGGAAGTCTCCGATGTTATTTTGGATGGTACGAAAGCTTACATCCCTTTTTCGATAAATGCCCCTCTAACGACAAGCCTTGGTTTGACCGAAAATGCAAAGAAGCTGTTGCTTCTAAACATCTTGCCTACCGACAATGTAGTGAAAATCCTAACACCCTAAATCGTAACACCTTTGTTCTCGCTTGTCCCAACAATTCCAGGTCCTTATGGGCAGCCGCTAAGACACTTAGTCAAAATTTCACCAAATCCACCATACCACCACTCACACGGCCAGATAATTGTATTGCAACGATACCTGTTGAGAAAGTGAACTTGTTGGCTGAACTCTTTGCTTCACATTCTATTGTCAATTTCCAAGGAAAAAACATCACCTATTATTTCCATAGTGCAGTCAAGGATGCCCGATGTTGTATCATACCATACCGTATCATAAAGCATATTTTAATGAAGCTAGACACCAAAAAGGCTTCTGGCGCTTATAGAATACCTGCCATAGTTCTCAAAAACTGTGCGAGGGAACTAATACCAGTTTTTTGTAGACTTTTCAACCTATCCTACAGAAAGGGAATATTTCCTTCCTGCTGAAAATGTGCCACAGTTCAGCGAATACCTAAAATAGGCAAGAATACCTTGCCAAATAACTACCGACCAGTCGCACTGCTTTCAATAATATCGAAAGTCATGGAAAAGATTATCAATCAGCATCTTCTAAAATATATTGAACGATTCAACATTATTAGCGATCACCCTTTCTTTCGTAAACATGATCAACAGGAGATCTTCTGACTTATGTAACACATGTT